>CM059866.1:64388551-64988551 GCA_030490815.1 Acer saccharum | reverse complement strand
ATCACAAGTCGACCTCACCGTCCATTCAATTCGATCCAATTCGCTTTTTTTTTTTTTTTTTTTCTTTCTTTAATTGGGCCTTAGGTCTGGTTGTTAATAAATTGGGTCATAGAGTTTTTTCTTTTTTAATAAGTTGGGCAGACATAAATAATTGGAGGGGTTTTATCATTTGGGTCCCTAAGTTTTCGCGAGTTATGATTTTTTTTAACCGTTTTTTCATTTTTCACTGGTGGTCCCTTTATTTTTAAAATTGGTATGTGCTAACACTTTTTTTTTTTTTTTTTATAAAGATTTTGGCCTTAGACCCTTTTTTTTTTTTTTTTTTTTTTTTTAATAAATTGCTTTTGACCTGTTTTAAAATAAATTTTGCTTTTAAAAACATTGGGCCTTGGGCCTCATACCTATTTTATTAAGAATTGGACCTTAGAGCCGTTGATCCGTTTTCTGGATATGTTGCGTTACATTTAGTTTTTATTTTAATTCGTTTTACGTTTTTTATTATTAAAAAAAACATTGGGCATTAAGACCCATGCCTCGGAGCTTTTTAAATAAATTATTGGGTCTTATTGTTTTTTTTGTTTTTTTTTTTAAATTTATAAAACAATAAATTATTGGGTTTTATTGGTTTTTTCATAAAACAATGGGCTGTTGACCCGTTGACCCATTTTTCTTTAAAAATTAGATCAGGTTGCGTTAGCTAACCTCTAATAAGTCGGTTAGGTTACAACTCTTATATGTATATCAAGATTTCTCTCGTCCCAGCCCAAAGCCCCAAACGGTCACAAACACCAGTCTTTTCAAATCTCAATTATATATTTATCCCGCCACCGCCTTTCTAGATCTTTAAAGCCCAAACGGTCTTAAGAGAGACGCCAACGACGAGCTTCGAGCCCTGGAGATGTTCGATCGCATTCTGTTTAAAGGTAGCTGTTCTTTGGAAAGCTAGTTTTCGATTTCACTAATTTATTTGCTGTTTTCGTAGTTTGAAGAACAGTTTTTATTTTTTTTTAAAGAAGATTTAAAGAGGAATTAGGGTTTGATAGAAAACAAAATCTCAATATATATTATTTATTCCGCCACCGCCTTTCTAGATCTTTAAAGCCCAAACGGTCTTATTTCAGCCTACGAGTATGGTGACGAATACTTTTCGTGATTAGCGGGAGCCGGGAGGGATATACCGATAAGGCAGTGGTCAATGGTCATAAGGCAGTGATCTAATGGGTATAGCCTCAATATACTGCATATGACATGTCGTTAGAAGTTTGGATCTGAGATCATTAGTTTATCCGGTAATATAATTTTCAATGCTTTCTTTTGACAAAAAGAAAAGGGATACTGACTATTGTAACCATATGCAGTGCCTTGGAGCTTCTCCTTGTTAAAAGGAAGATAAAGGGACCTTCTTGGCTAACAGTTTCCAAGTTTTCCAGCTGTCCTTCTCCTCAAAGGGTGAGATTGTCAAATCTGGGCATCTTCTGTCACTTTAATTATGCCTATGAAGTCATTTATACTTATTTGAAATCTCAATAACTGCTTACTCTTGGACAGATGAGCTGGTGTAAATTTGAGATTATTGTTGACTGTTTGAAAGACATACGAATTTCATCTTCCTCAAAGATTGCAGTAGAGATTCCTCCAGTAATCGTTACAGCAATTAATTTAAAACTACTGTCAAAAGGCTAAGGTTTGTTTAACAAATCCTTGTAAGCAATGCTGCTTTCACACTTGGCACATAGATTTTGGTATCTTTCTAATGCACGACATGGGTAGTGTTGCTTTTGATGTTGGTTGATATTCTTAATTGAGTCAGAGTTCAATCTGCAGATTAAGCAACTTGAAGGTTGTGAAAAAATTGGTCAAGAAATTCACCTAAAAGCTCTTGAGCATGAGGAAGATGCTGAAATAGTTATGTTATTTTCTCTAATACTTGATATGTACGTTTGATGGTTTTGGGAATTAATTTGTTGAAATTTTTTTAACATTTGTGCTGCATGTGAATTTTGTATATATCATGATACGGTTTGCTTGAATGTTTTGAGTAAGTTTCTAGGCAACCTGGCTTACTGATTTAGGATACTGCTTGCACATGAGGGAATTTAAATTTTGTTCAGCTTATTTGAGTAGCAGAGTTTTGATCCAATGAATGGTATGGAAATTTTCTTAGATGTTTAAACAACTGTCAAGTTGTTTCACATGCTCTTGATGAATGCATCTGTATTCAAGTTTAATAGATGATGTTAAAGTTATAGGAGGTTAATGGGACTGGTTTATTTGAAAAATGCCCTGTTACATTGTTTTGTATGTGTCATTGAGTACCCATGTTGACATGACATGTATACTGGTATGGAATTAGGGCAGACGTGGTTTTGTATCTGTCATTGGGTACCCCGTACCTATATAGACATTACATGATATCATTGATAAGAAATCAAGGCAGACTTGGTAAAATATTTTCGGACAGAGCATGGCTATCATAGTTGTGAAGGACTTGTAACAATTGAGGGTAATGCACGCATGTTCAACATCAATGTTTTACACCTCGAAAGCAAATTTAATGCTTTCCTTTTACAGTTAGAAATTAGAAAAAGGTAAACTATATTACAGAAGGATGTTGATGGGCTTCTGTTACTGGGTTTTAGTTGTCATGTTTGGGAATGCTTTTGTTTGACATGAATGTAAATGGATCATCTTGCCCATGTCAAGGGAATAGCTTCACTGGCAGCTTAGTGCATCGTGAGAAAGAGCACGTGTTTGTCTCCTTTCTCTTTTCCTTAACACTACCTGTTTCTCCCCTACTGAAAAGTACATTGACCCTCGGTTATAAATGTACATTCTCCCTCAGTTATAAATGTACGCTCTCCCCTGCTAATAAGATTATATTGTCCCTCAATTGTAAAAGTACACTGCCCCTCGGTTAAATTTGAGTGAGTGGTTTTAATACAATCACCTCATGTCTGAAAGCACTTCCCCTCGGTTAAAAGAGTACACTACCCCTCGGTTATAAAAGTACACCGACCCTTGGTTATTAAGTATATATTGTCCCTTGGCTATAAGAGTATACTATCTCTCGGTTATAAGAGAGATTTATCCATTGGTTAAATTTGAATGAGTGATTTTAATACAATACCCTCCTGTCCTAAAACACTACCCCTCGGTTATAAGAGTACAATGTCCCTCATTTATAAGAGTACATTGTCCCTCGGTTATTGAGTGAACAGTGTCCCTCGGTTATATGAGTACACTTTCCCTCAGTTATAGGAGTACATTGTCCCTCAGTTATAAGAGTACACTGTTCCTCGATTATTAAGTATACAATCCCTCGGTTGTAAGAGTACATTGTCCCTTAATTATAAGAGTGATTTGTCCTTCGGTTAAATTTGAATGAGTGATTTTACTACTATCACCCCTTGTCGAAAAATACTACCCTTCGGTTATAAGAGTACTCTTTCCTTAGTTAAAAGAGTACATGGTCCCTTAATTATAAGAGTACACGGTCCCTTAATTATAAGAGTACACTATCCCTCAGTTACAGAAAATACAGTTTCTCAGTTATAAGAGTATACTCTCCCTCATTTATTAAGTGTACACTGTCCCTTAGTAATCAGATTGAATTGTTCCTCGGTTGAAAGAGTACACTGTCCCTCGGTTAAAAGAGTGATTTGTCCATCGATTAAATTTGAATGAATGATTTTACTACAATCATCTCCTGTCGGAAAACACCGTCCCTCGGTTATAAGAGTACTATTTCCCTCGGTTATAAGAGTACATTGTCCCTCGGTTATAATATTACACTGACCCACGGTTATAGTGTACACTGTCCCATGGTTATAGTGTACACCGCCCCTCGGTTATAAGAATGATTTTGTCCCTCGGTTAAATTTGAATGAGTGATTTTACTTCAATCACCTCCTGTTGGAAAATACTGCCCCTCGATTATAAGAGCACGTACACTATCCCACGGTTATTGAGTGCATATTGCCCTTCGGTTATTGAGTGTACACTGTCCCTCGGTTATAAGAGTACACTGTCCCTCGGTTATAAAAGTGATTTGTCCCCCGGTTAAATTGAATGATTTTATTATAATCAGCTCCCGCCAGAAAACACCGTCCCTCGGTTATAAGATTACTCTTACCCCCACTGTCCCTCGATTGTAAGAGTACATTGTCCCTCGGTTATAGAAAGTATGCTGTCCCTCGACTCGGTTATAGAAAGTACACTGTCCATCGATTATAAGAGTACATTGTCCCTCAGTTATTGAAAGTACATTGTCCCTCTATTGTAAGAGTACACTGTCCCTTGGTTGTAAGAGTACACTGTCCCACGGTTATTGAGTGTACACTATTCCTTGGTTATAAGAATGATTTGTCCCTCGATTAAATTTGAATGAGTGATTTTACTACAATCACCTCCTATCGGAAAACACTTCCACTCAGTTTTAAGGGTACAATTGGTTATAAGAGTACCCTGCACACCCTGCCCCTCAGTTATAAGAGTGATTTGTTCTTCAGTTAAATTTGAATGATATAATATCTTCTTCAGCTCATGAAGTTTGATAAGTATAATAACCTTTCAACTTTTTCAAGTGGTCTCTTCTGTGATTTGTCTGCTAGTAGAGTCACTTGGCTTGAAACAAATGCCTAACAGGATTATTTTCTCACTTCTTTGATCATATTCTAGCGAACCCTGTATTTGATGACTCATAGGTTGATCCCAAGATGTTATCCGCACCTTAATTTGCATTCGTTATATCAATATGTATAGATAATAAGTACTGAAACTACTATGATATTAGTAGCCACTGACCACATAACTTCAAAGCTGTCAGCTACCAACACAGCGCAGTTTTCAGTATTTACTTTGGCGGTGGTCTCATGTCCTTGATTCGAGTTGATACACAAGTCTCTTCGGTTATATCCATATGGTCTCATGTCCCAAATTTGAATCAACAATTGGTCTCTTCGGTGTTTGTTTATATTGAAGTGACGGTTCATGCTACGATTATTGACATATTTTCCTCATTTTAGCAGGAAAGCTTCACAGTATAATTGATGTTTTGTTTATATTTGACAATCATGGAATTGTTGACCCTAGATATTGCAAAATAAAACATGATTTGTGTCATTACAATTATGCTAACAGACATTGGAACTTCAAGATAAACTGCAATCCAAAGAAGAAGGTATACCTCTGAAAGAGTTTTGAAAGAAAAACTTGGTGTACCTTTATAAATTGAGTTTTTATTGTGGTTATGCTTTTTTCTTAGTTTGGGTTTTTGCTTCTTTGCCCTCATCTCATGAGATAGCCAAATTGCTTTTCTGCACATGAGTGCAAAAAGAAGTTATTTGATTTTGCTAACCATGTATCAATTTTTTTTTTTCCTCTCTGAGAGTGAACATTCTGCACTAGGACTTGATGGATACAAGAGTTTATTTACAATAGATGGTTTCTCAAGGATTATTCGTCTTCAAATGCATTTTCCACCTGTCATTTTGGTGGGTAATCAACTGTATTTTACATAAGATGTGGAATGTTATCATCATATACAAAATTCTTTTAAGTGATTTTGTGTTGCATGTTAAAGAACCCAAAGTATTTATTCACGGAAATATGGAAATCAAGCATCTTATGCATAAAAACTGGCCAGGATGCCCTTGAACTTTGGATGAATCTGTAATTGTGAGTTATTTAAGAGTGTTTTAATTTGGTGAATATTCGGTTTCGTAGTGTGAGTGATTTTACTTCTGCATTTGAAAACCAGTCATACTGCTATAAGTGTAATTTTTTTAATATTCGGTTTTCTTGTGTGAGTGATTTCACTTCAATTATCTGCATTCGAAAATCACAATCACACCGTTCTTGAGTGTAATTTGGTAAATATTTGGTTTTCTTGTGTGAGTGATTTGATTTCAATCATCTACACTAGAATATCACAGTCGCACTGATTCGGAGTGTTTTTTTTTTTTAATATATGGTTTCCTTGTGTTCAATAATCTGCTGTCGAAAATCAGTCACACTAGAAAATAATTTTTTTTAATATTTGGTTTCCTTGTGTGAGTGATTTCACTTCAATCATCTGCAATAGAAAATCAGTCACATTTTTCTATAGTGTAATTTGGTGAATATTAGGTTTGCTTGTGTGGATGATTTTACTTCAATCCCATTTGACTATAAAGAGTTTAAATGTTGGTCAATCTTTGTATCCGGAAGTTCCTCATTTTTCTAATCAAAGATTCCGAGGTTGACAGCTTCCCCCTAGTTTAATAGTTTTTTGATATTCTTGTCCCCCTTGTGGAACCAAACATAATATGGGAATCATCCTTATGCCTCCTTTTCAAAAATGGATTACCCAAATTATAAGGAAGTAAATATTAGTTTCGGTGAAAATATCGAGGTCCAAACTCATTGAAATATCAGGGATTTCGGGGATCCCCGAAATACGGGAAATTTCGGCGATATATAGAGAATATTATCAATATTTACTTCCTTGCTGAAAACGTTTTTAATGTATCATATGTGTCCCTTGAAATTTATAAACCCATGTGATTCCTCCCTTAGATCCCATTTGACTATAAAAAGTTGAAATGTTGGACAATATCTGTATCCGGAAGCTTATCATTTTGCTAATCCAAGAGTCTAATAAGATAGATGGCTTCCACCCAGTTTAATAGTTTTTTTATGTTCGTATGCTCCCTTGTGATGGCTTCCACCCAGTTTATAGTTTTTTTATGTTCTTATGCACCTTGTTGAACCAAACACAAATGGGAACCATCCTTGTGCAAAAAAGCAAGGAAGTAAATATCGATCCCAATTTATGGAACTATCTGAAAGGATTTTAGGGCTACCTTAATTATGGAAACTATTGGGAATATTATCAATATTTACTTCCTTGCTGTAAAGTACATCTCAAGGCGGCCGTTTTAAGGTAACAGATGTCCCTTGAAATTTATAAGTTCGATTGTATAGCAATAATGATGGCTTGGTATGGCCTGCATTAAGTACTGTCAATTAATGATGTATTTTCTTGAGCAGCACATGCAATTATTTGAAAGTGTATTGTGATTCTCAATTGTGTGGATTTTTCTATGGGTTCTCTCTGTAAGATGAAGCATTTATTTTTCTGCATTATCTCCTACCACAATTGCATTTATGGTTGAGTTTGTTACTACCTCATCATTGTTCCCTAACTTTGACATGATTGCCTTCTTGAAGCTTGGGGTCTTAGAGAGTATGTTGCATGTTCTTGTTCATCGTTAGCTGAATTGATCTTCTGCAAGCATCTGAAAAAAGATGGTGATGTTTATGTAATGTTACATTCTATTTATTTAACTCATTTTTGTCTGTTGGGAAAACTTAATACTCCAAATTAACTCAATTTTAATGGAAATGAGACATCAATTCTGCATTGTTCTATGTAGATGTCCTTATCTATTCTCTTTGGAGGTCACACAATATTGGAACTATATATTTCTTAATTGCATTGTTCCATTTCTTGCTGTAGACTGTAGTTCCCTTCTGTGAGTCCACATGGAGGTATATTTGATATTTCTGCATTGTTCTATGTAGATTTCCTAAGTTTATCTCTTTGGTGATGTCCCATATTTCATTTCTCACAGCCTTCTCCAATGTTCAATCTGATCATTTTCTTGGTATAGTTCCCTTCTTTGACTTAATTTATGTTGGTCGTTGCATTTGTTGCTCTTTATTGGATTATTCTCAAACAATTTCCTCCATTCTGTCCTAAGCAGCATCTAAGGATCTATTTTTGGTAACGTCTGGTTATATCTTTTTCCAAGCCAAAAAGAAACGAGACATCATTTCTGCATTTTTCTATGTAGATTTTCTTATTTAATCTCTCTGGAGATGTCCCATATTTGAAGTATATGTCCTTAAAATACATCAGTAGCTGTCATGCCGTTTCTCACAGCCTTGACAAGGTTCAATTTTATCATCTTCTTGCTATAGTGCCCTTCTTTAGCTCCATTTATGTTGGTCTTTGCATTTTAATTTGTTATTTGATCATTCTTAAGAACAATTTCCTCCATTTTGTCCTAAGCGGCATCTGAGGATCTATTTAGGTTATTTCTTTTCCCAAGCCAAAGAGAAGGGGAAAAATAATGCAAGAATCTCACACGATATCTACTAGTGTCACATTGGTGCTGATACCAAAAAATTTATACCAAAACTTTTAGCTATAAGACTATGAGACTGGTGTTCTCTTTTTCAAAACAGTGTATTCTGTTATTAACTAGATTGTGTGCTAACTTGGAATTATATATATCTGGGTGTAGTGTTTGAATTGAAGTGACGATTCATGCTACCATTATTGGAATATTTTCCTCATTTTAGCGGGAAAAGCTTCAAAGAATATGTATGCCTTTGCTGTTCTGCATTTAACGGTGTATTATCATAGATTTTCTCTCTTTTTGTTGGTTAACAAGTATCTGCAAATGCTAGAAGAAAAAAGAAGTTTTTATATTAAAACTTTTAACAGACTACACAACATCAAAACAACCCACACATGAATTAATTTACTTACTATTGGCGTTGCAAAAGTCCCCGACTAGGACCAACTAGGCGTGCCTAGGCCCTAGTCGACAGTCTACCTCCCTTACTAGATGGTTTACAGCCTAGTTAGTCTAGTCGGTCAAAGTCAATGACTAGTCGCCGTTGATCGACAAGGTTGACTCTTTTAATCGATTTTTTAGAATTTGATTTTGTTAGATTTTGTTTAGTAGTTTATAGATTTTGATTTTCAATATTGAGTTTTTTTGGAATTTTATTTTCAATTTGAGGTTCAATATATGAAATAGTATGAACATTTACTCAATTGCAACCAGATTTTTTTTTTTTTTTTTTTTAAATTCCGGCCAACCGGGTCGCCGCCAAACTAGCGCCTAGTGCTTTCTACAACACTGCATACTACCCTAAGATTGTAGGCACACGGTTTTCGTCGGATGGCTCTAAAAAAACCCCTCTTAAGTCTAAACTCTAAATCATGATGTACAAATGCTACATGAGCTTATGAGGTATCCAGCATGCTGGCAACGAATCGTTCCATTTCTAAGGAGGTAAGTTAACTGTTCTTTCGTACTTGAACCTCCTCCATACAAAATCGTTGCATTGCAATTAGCTCGTTCATTATATATAACCCTCAGCAGAAAAACTTGCGGCAACTCACAATTTAGTGTTGAAATTACGGGTGCCAAATCGTAGAACGGTAGGCTTCCTCGGAAAAACTATAAAACATAAGTGCTATAGTGTTTTTTTTCTTTCCTACAAAGGGAATGACAATAGCTTGAGATGAAAGTGCCTATAATAATTTAGATTACTGGATAATAAATTTTGATTCGACGTTTAAAATGTATACCATATCATTGTTACAACTACTAAGGACAACATGAAACCAAACCTCACCTTCAAAATTTTCGGCAAAACTAGAGCATCATCATCACCATCATCATCATCATCACATCTCCTGCTCGTCTTCTTTTATCTTCTATACGTTGTGGTTCCACTTTCTCCTGGCAGATAAGTAGTTTTACTTGTTTGTGGTGTGTTCAAAGATGTAACAATGTTACGCTTGCTCATATCTAAGCTTCGATATCTCCCTTTCCATCTCTTCCATTTTCACCTACGCGCATTTTGCCATACATAAACAAACAATATACATACGTAATTAAGCACAAATGACATAAACTGAAAAGAAGTTAAATTTATTAGCATTTTACATTTATTAGCAGTGGAAAATCAAACAAGTGAGAGTAAAAATGAAGTTAAATTTGAAGTCATATATATATATATATATATCAATTACCTTTTGTCACACATCTTTGAGATGATGTTGATGAGTAATGGCACAATCACTGGATGACTTGCTTTTAATCTGTACAGATCCCACACTCGGCATCATTTTATACAAGCATAATTAAGCACAAATGACAAACTAAAAGGGAATTAAACAAAGTACCTTGGTCGTCTGTTTTGTCAGCATCCCGCATGATGATCGTCCCTTCCTGCCTTCCTGTGATGATGATCAACAATTCATTATCAGTTGTTTTTGGAGAAAAACTTCGTACAAGTTAATTAATTTCCTTCTATAGCTAGCTTTTACCTGGACACTATCCGAAGACTTGCCATGGTCTGGTCTAACTTGGTTGGATGCGAATTGTGAGGGCAATGGAGGTCGCTGAGAACTGAAGACAGATTGCTGGGAATTTTCTTCATTGCAATTCGAATGACTAAATGCCCCTCTTGATCCTTGATCATCTCCTTTTCAATTTACATTTGTTAGCAGTGGAAAATCAAACAAGTGAGAGTAAAAATGAAGATAAATTTGAAGTCATATATATATATATATATCAATTACCTTTTGACTTGCTTTTAATCTGTTCTGATCCCACACTCATAGCTTCATTTTTACATTTTTTTCTCTTTAATTGGCTTTTCATTGTACCAATATTCAACACTTCCTCCTGATTGATCCTTGAAGATATTGCAGCATCTCCAGTCGAGACCTCTTCAACCCTTTTCAAGGCCATGTTCAGATCATCCTCAAATCTCATCCAAGTTAGCTGATTATCAACTGCTAAGGTTTTCGTAATCACATCCGATGCTTTTCGCTTGAGTTTAGTCTTGTACATGTGCATATGCCTCATGCTCTCATCGGCAACTTCCCCTTCAGATTCCTGCACATCCTCCACCGCCACCACCCCATCTTTTGCAGATTTTGTCCACCTCTTCAATATATACTGAGGAGGTATATGAAAGATGTTTTTCATGTTGAGTACTTTTAGAGCATGATCGCATAAGATGCCAACTGATTCGTATTTCTTACAGCTACATGTGACACAGGATTCCAAACTATTGAATTCAACAAATTTCGTCTTTGTTCCACTTTCTTGATCAGTTAACTTGAATTTAGTAGTACTCACCCCATGTGAAATTTCTTCGATTCCCAGAGACAGACATCCAAGTAACTCTTCTTGGAAAAGCCTAAACATTGAGCAAGTATATACCTTTGCCGCCTGCTTCAAGATTGCACTGCTTCGTAAAATTATTGTCGTGCCATGGAAATCTTCTTCCAGTTCTTCTCTACGCTGTTGCTCCACTGTTTTCAAGTAATGTAGAACAAAATCTGAAGGAGTAATACTCTTGATCTCACTAGTCAACTTGTGTAAATACTTACTGATGCTCTCTTGGCCTTGGATTGATCGTAATCCAGCAGAGAAGGTACTCTCAAAGCAGAAATGAGACCATTTTCTCCTCAACGCGTATAGGGACTTGAGCCATATATCATCACGAAGCTCGTATTGCTCCAGTAAAGATCCCCACATAGACTCAAAATCTTCCTCTGACTCACAATCGAATATGCATTTCTTGAAGAGTTTGTCAAAATCAGATTGTCCACAGCATTCGGGAAGGTGTTTAGTAGCATTTTGGAGGACATACCAAGCACCGAGAAGATGCTGTGTCTCCGGTAGCACCAACTTTATTGCAGCTTCCATTGCTTGACAGTGAAACCAACCAGTGAATATCGTCTTTGGTTGACGCCTGCCAATGAAATCCATAAAAGTCCTCAACAACCACACAAATGAGGCAATGCTGCCATCAAGCAAGAGAGCTCCTCCAAACAAGACACACTTTCCATGATGATTGAGTCCCAAAAATGTTGCAAAAACCATACTATCGCCTTCCATTAACGTCGTGTCCAAGATGAGAACATCACCAAAGAAATCGTAATCTATTTTTGACCTGCCATCCATCCAAAAGAAATTTGTGATTCGGTTTTTATCATTGACTTGCATTGTGTACAAAAACGAAGGCTCTTTTAGTTGGATATGTCGAAAGCAATCAATTAAACTCTGGCCATCTACAAGCTGTATGCAATTTGTTTTCTCATCATGTAACAAGCTAGTGAAGTACTTGTCATGAGATTCTACACAATTTGTAGCCTCTGCCTCCACCTCCGTCTTAGCTTTATTCATCGAATGATCCTCCATGGCATTGATGTGTGAGCCTACGATAAGCTTAGACTTGCCTTCGAGCTCATGATTGTGTTTAGGTATAAAGCACGAGATCTCCCACTTGCCATTTTCGATTGTGAATTGCACCATGGCAGGACAGCCTGTTCTGGTCTCTTTCCTGTGATACTTTGCTGTTGTCTTCGTGGCCTCCTTGCTGCATTTGAACCCTTCTCTCGAACAATATAAATACCGTTTTCTGATGGTTCCATTCGACAACCGGTTTACCTTTCCTTTTCTTACTTTGAAACCAATTCTTTCGGCATAAGTTGTGTAGAACTTGTAAGCCTCCTCTTCTGATGAAAACTTCATTCCAAGTTCCGGCTGAAAATCATCAGTCGATTCGGATTCTTCCTCCTCTTCATCGCTCTCCATTGACATCAAATATTCCCCATCACTCTCTGGTGGCAACATATTTCCACAACTCGAAAGTTGTTCGATTGGGTTGTCCATCATCTTCTCCAGCAACTTCACATAGTAAGGCAGACAGCATCACAGAGTATTCTAAAATTAGTACACATATTTAAGTTTTTAGAATTGAATAGATACAATAAGACGGGAAAAAACAAAAAGAAACTTGTTGGTTTTAAACAAAAAATGCTTATTTTACATTGAATCAACAAAAAATGTTCAGGTCAGGACTGTTTGCATGATTTTTTATCCAGATCCACAAGCTAAACCCAAAAAAAAAAAAAAACCTGATCTTGCAACCTGCAGGACAACTGACACTGTAATTTAATAGACTAGAGAAGAATCCTATATTCGAATGTTCTTTATCCGGGTTAATTTTATATCACATGAATAGTAAAACCCAATTCCCAAAATTTCACACTCAATACAAGAACCCTGAAATCAAACATGTAAAATGAGAGTTTTCAATAAATATATATATGTTGGCATGGATCATGTTATTACCTGGTTGTGAAGCTCTTGAACATGATCATGGTCATGGTTCCTACTTTCTTCAATGAGACTTTCAGCCTCTGAAACAGCAGCAGCAAAACAGCAGTCACTTGAAGTAGTGTTGAACCACGAAAAATCTTGGTCCAACATGGATGGTTGTCTCAGAAGATCATGTTGTTGTTGTTGTTGTTGTTGTTGTTGATGATCATGATCATGATTATCAACTGGCCGGTTCTCGTAGGAGTCGGCAGCGAGCAACTCGTTCCATAACTGGTTGTCTGCAAACTGGTCTGGAGTGCTTCCACAAAATGAATCAATGCCCATTTTTGCTGCTTGCTTCAAATGTCAATGTCTTGGAGCAGGGCGAATCCAGGATTTGGGACTGAACTAAATACTACTTATAAAATTTTTAAAACAACCTTATTAGGAGGATGAATTTCAAAATAACAAACAAATCAAAATTAGAAAAAATGTTATAACAAGCTAACACACAAATAATCGTATCTATATGCCCTGTAATTCTAGTAACAAATAAATCACAAACAAATTTAATTAAATCAAACTAATCCCAAATCAATTTTAATGCAATAAGGAAACCTAAAAAAAAAAAAAAAAGTAAATAATAAAATAATACACAAGAAAATTGAAAAGAATAAACATTTTACCTTGTATGGTGAGACATTTCTTGCAAATGTGATTCCAAGATTGTTAAAAAAATAATTGGGTTTGGGAAAGATTATAGAACAAAGAAAAATAGAGAGAAGAAGAAGAAAATAAAGACAAAAAAGCGAAGTCTGGTCAATAATGGAGTGGTGGTGGTGGGATCTGGCCATAGTTGCGCCCGCACCTCAAGATTTAAGAGGTATCTTTACCTTTTACGAGTGGAAATTGCTTGGGCATTACTGGTCAGTGATCCCATCAATGGGGGCTTTGTCGAATTTTCGAATCCATTTTTACTCACCGACACTAAAAGTAAATTCGGTTTTTTTCTCTTAACTTTTTACATTTATTTTCTTACATTTTTCACAAATAAGCCGTATGGCAAAACCCCATTGATTGGTCAGTACTCATGTGTTGTCCTTTATGGCCCCGTTTGGCACATGGGATTAGATAGGAATCGGCTTATTTTTAGTCCGATTTTCATGTTTGGCTGGCTGCTGGGATAGGATAAATTAGTCCCACTAAAAAATTTTATCCCAACAACATAGGATAAATGAATCTCAACTAAAATGGTGGGATTCAAATGAATCCCATCTCTTCTCTCATCTAACATCATCATCTTCTTCTTGTTGGTTGAAACTCAGTGACCTCTTCTTCTTCTTTAATTTGTTAGGAATCAACTACCCAAATCAATCAATTACACCAACACAAAATTTAGCTGCCCAGATTTTTTTTTGTTTGGTTGCCGAGAAAAAAAATTTTGCCAAAAGGAAAGGCACAAAACAACAAGAGATTCCACCAACAGAATGAGCCAAGCAAGACCAAGCCCAAAAAAACACAAAAAGCATCAGACCTGATGCACAAACACAACCAATAAATTAAATCTCCCCGTAGACAAAAATATCATCATCCATGTTAAACAGATAAAAATGCAATTTTTAGAAAACAACAACAATTGAACTTACAAGATTCTTGAGCTCTTGATCTGATCCAAGACTATCATTAACATCGGTTTGGTCAACTCACCATCATATACGAAACGAAAAATAAAAATAAAAAACATAGATTTTTGATCTAGTTTAGTATTAGAAGGCCTCTCTATATGGTTCCCCGTGAAGCTAACAAATTCTGGGGTCAATTTTGTTGTGCAGAAGAAGAAAAAAAGGGAAGAAGCGAAGAGAAGATGAGGAAGAAGAACAGAGGAATTAAAGAGAAGAAAAAAAAATTATCGGTTGGTATAGTCGAATTGGAGTCTAGAGATCTGTTTTTCATTTTTCCTTAATTTGATTTTTTAATATTTTTTAATCGGGGTAGATTTACGTAATTACCCTTATATTTTAATCCTATCCTGAGTTATACCAAACATATGATTACTCTATTTTTAATCCTATCCTATATTGCACTAAACATAAGATAACATTAAAATTAATCACATCCAATCATATCCTATCATATCCTATGAAAATAATCATATCCTATCCCGTACACCAAACGGGGCCTATAAGTAGAGTTTTTAATGGGAAGTTGTTGGTCATTTGATTGTCGTTTAGAAAAAGCTTTTTTAAATGGTAGAATTATCAAAATATTCAAAAACTATTTCAAATGATAAGGTTACATTAGATATTTTAGTGTTATTAGAAAATCTCAAAAATATTTGTTTTAAAAAACCTAAAATTTGAGCTTTTCCAAATAAACGTAAAATAATTTTTTTAATCATCCAAAAGTTTTATTGAGTGACAATCAAATGATAAAAATAATAATTAGAAAAGTGTTTTTTTTTTAATTAAAAAAACTTTTTTAGCCGGTAAAAAAAAGGACAATAAGTATTAATCGATGGAAGGAGTGGACCGTATAATATTCATTCACCAATGGAATGAATATTGGGCTACTTTAAACTTGATTTTTTTTTTTAAATGGCAGATGGGGGCATGGGGCTGCAGCCCCGTACAGCCCCCATGAGTCATGACCATTCGCCCGTCTTGGAGGAAGAAGCTGCTATCTACATTGCAGGAAACTCCTCTTGCTTTTTTGTTCATTGACTTCCAAATCTACTGTGTACTGTATATACAACTAGATACAATTAATTATTATTGGGTTTTATTGGTAAAACAATGGGCCGTTGACCCGCCCATTTTTCTTTAAAAATTAGGTCAGGTTGCGTTAGCTTCAAGCTAACGCACCTCTAATAAGTCGGTTGGGTTACAAATCTTATATATATATCAGTGGTTCTCTCATAAGGGATCCCTTATTTTAATTTCGGTAAGGACCACCATGAAATCATATCGATTTGAATGAATTTTAATCTGAATTTTTTTGTGAATGATAAGTTCGTTGAAATCTACCTACGAATAAAATTTGAGAATTTTTCAAGCATGAAAACTATTTGTCTTGAATTTTCTATATTTCGCCTATTTTTCTAATGCCTTCGTATTTAAAAAAATCGGTAAAAATAGTTTTCGTGCTTGAAAAATTTTTAAATTTTATTCATAGGTAGATTTCAACGAACTTATCATTCACAAAAAAATTCAGATTAAAATTCATTCAAATCGATATGATTTCATGGTGGTCCTTACCGAAATTAAAATAAGGGATCCCTTATGAGAGAACCACTGTATATATATATATATATATATATATATATATATATGGGGGAATTGCACAAACAACCCTTGAGATTTGATGAAATTGCACAAATATGGCAGTTTTGGCCATATACGCACAAACTTCCCTCAACATTTGAAAATTATTGCACAAACATCCCCTGCCGTTAAATAAATCCGTTAGTCAATGGTCAAAAGTGTAAAACGTCTAAAATACCCTTTATTTTTATTTTAAATAAGCTAAAAAATTAAAAAATAAGATAAAAAATATTTTTTTAAAAAAATTGATAACTTAAATGTAACTTAAATCTGAAACTTGGAAAAAAAAAATCATTTTTACAAATAAAAAAATAGTTTTTAAAACAATTTAATAATAAATAAATTTTAAATTTTAAATTTATTTAAAATCAAGGGGGAATTGCACAAACAATTTTTATTTTTTTTGAAGATGAATTTTTTTTCCAACTTTCTGATTTAAGATACATTCATATTTTTTAAAAGATTTTTTAATTTTTTTTATCTTTTTTTTGAATTTTTAATAATGTTTAAAATAAAAATATAGGGTATTTTGGACTTTTTACACATTTGACCATTGACTAACGGATCCATCTAACGGTAGAGGATGTTTATGCAACAATTTTCAAATGTTTAGGGAAGTTTGTGTGTATATGGTCAAAACTGCCATATTCGTGTAATTTTATCAAACCGTAGGGGATGTTTGTGCAATTCCCCCTATATATATATATATATATCAGTCCCGTTCCTGTCAGTGCATCTTGATATAATTTTATCAGGATATTGAATGTGAGCCACTCATTTATAATAGTGATTTGACAAGTGCATTACAGGAAACTCCTCTTGCTTTTTTTAGTCATTGACTTCCAAATCTACTATGTTTACAAGTCAATTGCTAACTACTCTTGCCACGTGCCTTTTCGTCATAAACACTCGTGGCATTTGTCAATCACTGACGGTCTGCCACCTCTGAGGTATTGTCTATAGCCGCTTACCACGTGTTTTTTCACCCGTTCACACACACGAGGTATTGTCAACGCCCATTACGGCATCACCCACAAGGAATTGTCCACACCTGTCACCCAATAAGTTAATTATGGAAAGTAAAACTAAAATATAAAATTCACCTACGTTTTTTATTCAGTGTAGATTTTATAACTTTTACCGATTAGTTTATGTTATTATAGTTTATTTACTTGTTTTGATATAATTCTTCTAATTGATTGATATTGATTGATGTATTAGAGTTTTAAAAGCTTAGATACTGTTAGACATGTTTTTAATTATGGTATATATATAATTAATATTTTTTGTTATGATTTTTTTTATTTAAATATTTTTTATAATATAATACAAAATAAAATAAAAATTGAGTATAAATCTAAACCGATAAACTTATCCAAACCACCCGATATTTTTTGGTTTGATTTGAATCGGTTTGAAAAATCATATTGGTTTAGTTTGAGGTGAAATATAACCAAACCGATCCATATTGGTTTGGTTTGACATTGAACTTCAGTATAAACCAAATCGAAAATGCACACTCCTGTTGGTATATAATCTTTCAAAAACACAAAAAAAAAAAAAAAAAAAAATCTTGACAGTATATAAGTTGCATGAAGTAAAAAAAAAAAAAAATATATATATATATATATATATACTGTCCCGTTCTTATCAGTGCATCCTGATATAACTTTATCAGGATATTGAATGTGAGCCACTCATTTATAACAATGATTTGACAAGTGCATACATACCAAGTCAAAGTATGTAAAACGAGTGACTCACATTCAATATCCTTATATAATTCTATCAGGATGCACTGATAGGATAATTTCCGTGTATATATATATATATATATATATATGGGTCAACTGCATAAGTAGCCAATCAATTATGGCATTTATTGTTTTTGTCCACCATTATGATTTCTATTGTTTTTGTCAGAATTTCCACTTTTGGGACACAATTACCCTTCAGTTAAAAAGAATTAAAAATCAAAACACAATAAAATAAAACAAACAAATAAAATTACAAAATCAAAAGTAAAAGAATAGTTTGAAAGTGAAAAGTGAAAAACCGAAAAGTCAAAAACCAAAAACACAGTGAAACCCTTAACAGAGAACGGACGAGCAAGGACCAGATCCGGCAAGGACCCAGTTCCGGCGACGACCAACAACCGACGATGACGTTGCAGACGGAGACGGAGGGACGAGCAAGACCCAACCCGACCTGTACGTGTACCCGACGACCAAGACGACGACCGTGAAGACGAACGACTGGCCCGACCCGGTTTGATTTCACCCCGACAACGATTCGAACCCCACTCGGTTTGATTGGACCCCGACAGTGATACCACGGCGGCGTTGAAACCAAAAGGTGTGCAAATTTTTTTAGGGTTTGTTTTTTTTTTTTTCTATTTTTGTTTGCATTTGTGCATTTGAGATGGAGTTGATTTGAGATGGAGTTGATTTTATTGGATTTGGACTTCGAATTTGATTTCGATTTCGATGTCGATTTGGATTTGAGTCGATTTTGATTTAAATATATGTTGTTGTTTTTTATTTCGATTTCGAATATGATTTTGATTTTGATTTGAAATAGAGTTCTTTTTTTTTTCGTTCCTGGTTGTGTTTGATGCATGTGCTGTTAGGGTTCTTGGCCCTTTTGTTCTGCTGGCATATGAGATTTGACCCAGATCTCACAAACTGTTTGTCAGTTAGGTTTGGAAGTAGATGTGAACTGGTGTGTTTAATTGGTTTAATTGAATTGAGGGTGTGTTTAAATTATGTGAGCTGGTTAGTTTAATTTAATTGAGGTGGTGTGTTGAAATGATCTGAGGTGGTGTGTTTAAATCATATGAACTGGTGTGTTTAATTTGGCATGACTGGTGTGTGTTATGAAGTGGTGTGTTTAATTGTGCATGACTGGTGTGTTTAATTGTGCATGAGTGGTGTGTTTAATTCGGCATCACTGGTGTGTTTAATTGTTGTGAAGTGGTGTGTTTAATTGTGCATGACTGGAGTGTTTAAATCGGCATGACTGGTGTGTTTAATTGTGAAGTGGTGTGTTTAATTTTTGTGAACTGCTGTGTTTAATTTTTGTGAACTGGTGTGTTTAATTCGGCATGACTGGTGTGTTTAATTCGGCATGACTGGTGTGTTTAATTGTTGTGAAGTGGTGTGTTTAATTTTTCTGAACTGGTGTGTTTAATTTTTCTGAACTGGTGTGTTTAATTCGGCATGACTGGTGTGTTTAATTTTTCTGAACTGGTGTGTTTAATTTTTCTGAACTGGTGTGTTTAATTCGGCATAACTGGTGTGTTTAATTGTGCATCACTGGTATGTATAATTTTTGTGAACTGGTGTGTTTAATTGTTGTGAAGTGGTGTGTTTAATTGGGCACCATTGGTGTGTTTAATTGGGCACCATTGGTGTGTAACTGTGTTTAATTGTTGTGAAGTGGTGTGTTTAAATGTTGTGAACTGGTGTGTTTAATTGGGCACCATTGGTGTGTTTAATTGTTGTGAACTGGGGTGTTTACTTTATTGAACCAAAGTTATTGTAAATTGTGCAGATGGAAAACATCGATTATGACGATCATTTGAAGGTAAAAAGGAATAAATGGAATCCAAAAGCTTTAATCAACGTAGGTGTTAGGTTGAAGAATATAGCTACAATAGAGGATATCTTACGGCTGGAAGGGAAGCACAATGAATTCATGAGGAGTTGTTTCAAGCACTTCAGCGGCTTCGCTACAAATTGGTTGTTTTCAGCTCAGATTGTGCACAACTTACTACTGAGGGAAATTACAGTAGATGGTGCAACAGAGAATGAACTGTTTGTGTCAATAGGTGGGAAAAAGGCAAGATTTGGACAGAGGGAATTTTGTATGGTTACTGGTCTACGGTTCGGTGAACTCTCAGACATTGTAAACAAGCCGTATGTGGGAAATGCAAACGGCATCCAGGAAAGGTATTGGCCTGGAGAAGAAGGCCACGAATTGAAATTGTGCACAGTGTATGATCGGTTTTTAGCACGCAACTTTCTAGAGCCCAACGATCCGTTAAAGATGGCACTGTTGCTGATAGCAAACAATGTTTTGTTTGGTCAGCCTTATGATAGAAAAGTCAGCAATTGGCTTTTCAATTTGGTTGATGATTTAGATGCATTTAATTCTTTTGCGTGGGGCCATTATGTATTCAAGATGACGATGCACTACATTAGGCATGGATTTCGATCAAGAAACACCAAAAAAGGGAGTGCCCCTGTCAGATACCGCTTATATGGATTCCCATGGGCTATTGAGGTTAGTTTCGACTACTTTATTTCTTTATTTACTTTTGGCTTATAGTTATAAAAAGTTATTAACTTTTATAGTTGTCTGAACTTGTCAATTTCAGATATGGGCGATGGAGGCTGTACAGACTTTGATTAATGTGTTTGGCTCGAGATTAGATCATACTTTACCTAGGATGAGGCGTTGGACAATGCATAAGAGGCCTCATAAGTTTTTGAAAATGTTTTCAGAAATTGAAGCAAATATTCGTAGTGGGCAGGTGGGTTATTTGCATACATACATATATTTATTAAATTTTTTTCAATATGTTAGGCCATTTATTATTATTACATTATTACAGGCTCAAGTGTTAGAGGTATTGGAGGCAACAGATGAGGAGACTCAAAAAGATTACATGGTCGGAGTTGACTTCAATATGTCAGAGGGTCCGCAATTCATACCTCCAGTGGAAATGGAAACGAAGGAAGATAATGAATCGTTGGATGATGGTGATGATGGTGATGATGGTGATGATGGAGCACCAACACGGAAAACTGCAGTGAAGCGGAAGGCACCAAAAAAGAAGAAAGAGACATCGGCGAAGAAGCAGAGGAAATCAATTCCAATCACTAGTCTTGATGAAGAAGATCCACTCCAGTCTTCATACTCAAGAGGATATACACCTTCTCCTCCTGAAGACTTTACAGCACGTGATCCACTTACACCTCATGACCAGTATACACCAGGGTATTCACTTACCCCTCCTCTTGGAGACATGCTACACCCAACTCCCTCACGGCGTCAGACTCGGTCATCCTTTCAGCAAAATCCCCCACCTATTTCATCCCGACAAGAACCTCGATCTAGGGTAATTACAGTACGATGTTGTTTTTTTTAATGTTATGTTTTCCTTTTATTATACATAACGACACTAATGTGCGTGCATACTGTAAATTTAAACTTAAGGGTAAGGGTGGTGATAAGGGTGGTGATAAGGGTGGTGATAGGATCACTGAATTGTTGAAGGCAGTGAAGGCACTTCCGAATGAGATGGAACGCATTGTTAAACAAGAGGTCTTGCAACTCTCGCAACTTCCGGATGTGCTTACAGCATTGGTGCAGGAGATAGGGCGGACCCGTGGTCAAACAAACAAAGAGGTATTCAACTTTTGCATCACTGGTGTGTTTAATTGTGCATCACTGGTGTGTTTAATTTTTCTGAACTGGTGTGTTTAATTGTGCATCACTGGTGTGTTTAATTTTTCTGAACTGGTGTGTTTAATTCGGCATAACTGGTGTGTTTAATTGTTGTGAAGTGGTGTGTTTAATTGTGCATCACTGGTATGTATAATATTTGTGAACTGGTGTGTTTAATTCGGCATGACTGGTGTGTTTAATTGTTGTGAAGTGGTGTGTTTAAATGTTGTGAAGTGGTGTGTTTAATTGGGCACCATTGGTGTGTTTAATTGGGCACCATTGGTGTGTTTAATTATTGTAAAGTGGTGTGTTTAAATGTTGTGAACTGGTGTGTTTAATTGGGCACCATTGGTGTGTAACTGTGTTTAATTGTTGTGAAGTGGTGTGTTTAAATGTTGTGAAGTGGTGTGTTTAATTGGGCACCATTGGTGTGTTTAATTGTTATATATTATAGAGGAAATGAAGAAATGAAGAATATTTGCGAATATGATTGTTGCGTGTTGTAGGCACCTTTGACCGAAGTTACAGATCAGAGCTTGCTTGTTAAGGAGGTGGGTACCACAGTGGCGATGGAGGTGCCTCCCACAACACCGAAGGATGTGGCTCCCACTGTTGAGAAGGAGGTGGCTCCCACTCCTCCCACAGCAACGAAGGATGTGGCTCCCACTGTTGAGAAGGAGGTGGCTGGTTCAGTGCTTGTGAGTGGAGATATGAGTTACAACTATGCCCAAGAGCAGGATCGATCGATCCGAGTCAGGCTTCGATCCGCATATTGCAAGTCTCCTTTTCTTGACCCGACACGGGCATCTGAGACGAAACGTGAAGGTCAGAAGCAGAAATATGAGGCATTCAAGAAGAAAACAAAACCGGTTAGGTGTGTTGTTGTAATTATATATTTTAGATGTTGAGTTTTATTATGATCACAATTGAAACGATTTGGTGTGTTTACGTTGATTTCAGGCGAAACGTGGGAACGGAGGAGGCCGTTGAGCAGTCATTTTTCTTCGAATTAGAAGAACCGAAGAACTGGTTGTCCACTGACGTAAGTATACATTTTGGTCATTCTATTTTTTTCTTTCCGTATCTTTGTTTTCTTCATCTTGTATCCGTTGTTTGATACAGCACATTGATGCATACATGAGCTTATTGGCAAAAAGACGGGAATCGGATCCGAACAACTTCAGACATAGCTTAATTCTATTGTCTTCTGAATTTTATGTAAGTTTGATAATTAACTTGGAATGTGTTTTTGTCTAGTTTTGAAATGTATGATATCAATTGTCATTGACTCACAATTGTTGTTTGTTTTAAACAAAACTAAATGTCGAATGGAAAAGTATAATTGAGGCGGATAAAGAAGCCGAAACTTCATTCGATGTACTTGGTTTCGATTGTCCACCAGATTGGATTGAATACGGTTGTGGAGGCAGACCGGGATGGGGACAACCATGGTGGTTGTATACACAAGTGAGTTGGGAGAATTATTTTTGTCTTTACTCTGTACATATCTTTTAATCACTTATTGTAAATTGTGATTTGCGATTTGAATGCAGATGTTGATTCCGTGTTGTGTTGGGGAACCCGATGGGCATTGGATTTTATGCAAGGTGGATCTACTTGACCGTCACATTTCCATATGTGATCCGACTGGGGCAAAGAAAAAGAGCAATTATGGCGAGCGTTTTAAACAAGTCATGCCCCTTAGGCAACTGATTCCAAGCATTATGAACAAATGTGGTTTCTATTCAAACAGGGGCGAAGTACCACGAGGAAGTATTTTCAGTGTTGGCCGACAAATTATTCCGCAACAGGTTGACAATTGCAGTTGTGGAGTATTCATTTGCAAGTATGCTGAGACCGCCATTGTGAAGACCGCTGATTGGAACTGGGGACAGAAGGATATGCCCAAGTTCCGAAAAGAAATTGCATTCGACATTTATAATAATAGTGTGTCATTTAAGTCTCCCATAGATTTGTAGATTTGTTTACAGTCCTTTATCCATTTTTGGGATGATGGTTTTGATTAATGGTTTTGAATTCTGATGTGTTATATGTAAATGAATTTTAGTGGGAAAATTGGATAGGATAAAGGACTGTCTTTTGATTAATGAACTCCTGACTTCTGTCCATATTTTAGTAAAGAGGAAATGTGTTTAATTGTTTCATTGTTGAATAGCAATGTTTAATTATATACCACCGGTGTGTTTAATTGTTTACCACTAGTGTGTTTAATTCTTTTCAACCGGTGTGTTTAATTCTTTTGTACTGGTGTGTTTAATTGTTTCATTGTTGAATAGCAGTGTTTAATTATATACCACTGGTGTGTTTAATTCTTCCATGTGTTTTTTCAACTCCATGCATTTTTTCGAGTCATAAAGGTTTTCTATACATTCATGTTGCTTGGTTGAAAGAAAGTTTATTAGTGAATGCCCTTGGCTTGAGAATGTGGAGAAAGAATTATCCCCTTCAACATCATCGAGTTCAGAATTGTTACAAACTCATTCTGTACGGTCAATATATGTATGATTAAAGTTAATAACTGAATGTGGGTTGTGTTTAATTTTGGTTATTGTTGTTGTTTTTTAAAAATTTTTGCTTGCTTGTCACATTTGATTCCATTTGCATCAAATGTGGCATTTTGCTTAGTTTGTTGGTCAAGTTCAAGTCTGGCTGACATGTTGCATTTTCGTTTTCGAATTTCGAGTCCCCAGTCAGAAGGGTTGTTGGGTAATGGAGAAATTGGGTAGATAAATAAAGTTAGATTGGTGAATATGATGATTGCTTAACATTATAAACATTATCCTATGTGACTGATTGCTTACTGTTGTACTCAATGCGAATGTCATCATTGATGCCTGGTATGATATGTATAAACTGCTGTTATTTCATTTTTCAATATTGTATCTTTGTGCTTTTTGATCAAGCGGTAGAATTTTAAGGGTGGTTGTGCTTTGTGTGGCTAGTGTGTGTTTTTGTGGAAGCGTCACAGTTGAAGAAATGGGTAAAGCCCGTTCAAAGAAAACTCCTCCTCTTGGAAAAAGGAGTGTAGGGTCAGGATCTCAGAATCAGGGAGTGTGTGTGAGAAACCGTGACTACTCCAGGAGGATGGCCAAGATTAGTGCTGCTCAGTTCATATTTGAAAGGGGTATTTATTTGGATGAACTTAAGCACACATCGGTCCCGGAGATTATGGTACAAAGAGGATGGGGAGATTTTGTGAAAGCCCCGGGGATGTCAAATGCCACTGTTGTGAAGGAGTTTTACGCGAGTATGGACCCGGACAAAGTTAAGAAAGGGGGCGCAGTCTTGGTGAGGGATGTGGAGGTTAGGATTACACCAGTGAAGATCAATTCCCACTTCAACACTTTGAATTATGATGATCTCAGTAGTGGGTTTACTGCTTCAAATTTGATGAAGTCGGCGTTAGCCAAGGCGCTCCGCGGGACAGAGGATGACCGTTGGGACAGCAAGCATGAGTTGAAGCAATCACAGCTCCCTCATTTGTTAGCATTTTGGAATATTTTCCTCGCATACTCCCTCATGCCAGCACTCCACAGGACCACCTTAGGAGAGGATCGGGCACGGTTACTTTACTGTTTTTTTGCAGAGACGAGGATAGACATAGGGCATGTGATACACAATGCCATCATTGATGCTGGGAGGATCAATGTCCGTCCAGATGCGAAGTTGAGGCCTATTATTTTTCCCAGCCTCATCACTGCCCTTCTGAAAAAGGAAGGAGTGCCAGACCTTAACACGGATGATATAAGGTCCAACACAATGGGTGACCTCAATTTGAGATCTTGGCAGGACATCGCCATCAAGACCAAGGGGAAGAAGAGACAGAGGACTAGCGGAGGTGAGTCTAGTGCCGCCGGGTCCGGTCCTGAGGATGAGGATGCGGAGTTTGATTTTGAGGGTGCTGAGCTAGGGTCTGATGATGAGGATGACGACTATGAGGATGTTTCTGGTGGTTCCAAGCTGGATCAAGTTTTATCTACAGTGAAGGAGATCAAGGAGCGAACGGAAATGCTCCACAAGAGGATGGACTTGTTCGAGGCTGAATTGCGACATCACAGGGATGATGCAGCTGACATTAGGAAGGAGTTACGCTTGAGGCCGTATCATAGGAGGAGACCAGCCTCATCTGCTTGATTTTTATTGCACTGTCACATCTTTAATTGATATTCAATGCATGTGTAGTTATTATATTTTTACATTTTGGATATTGTAGCTGTTGTAGTTGATATTTTGGATTTTATTGTCAACCGAGGCGAAACTCATTTCAAGTTGGTTGTCCGTAGGCAATCAGGTTGGTTGTTGTGTTGCACGCCACCACAAAACAAAGTGTGTCCATTCACACATCTCATCTCATACGTTCTTCTCTCCATATTCAATTTTGATTCTCAAACTAATGTTTTTTACTAACAAAATAATTAACTCGCAGCTTAAGTAGATAATCCAAGCTAAGTATATTATAGTCAGAATTATCAGAACTTGATAGAACAATAAAAACAAACACAGTTGAGTACTAAACAGTACCAAATACTAATTTAAGCTATAGCTCATTCGTCCTCCTGCGAGCGCAACCTAGCCAACTTGTTAAGTCACAACAACATCAAGCTGAGAAGCTCTCTCCACAATCTCTCTGCGCTTCTTTGTTGACATGTCATGTGCAATCTCGGCACAGTAAGTCCTGGTCACAATAAACACACCAAGGCATATCACATTATACACACCTAGGCAAATAAATTAAACACACCAGCCAAATAAATGAAACACCAGCCAAAAAAAATTAAACACACCAGGCAAAATAAATGAAACACACCAGGAAAAATAAATGAAACACACCAGGCAAAATAATTAAACACACCAGGCCAAAATAATTAAACACACCAGGCAAAAAACATTAAACACACCAGGCAAAATAAATTAAACACACCAGGCAAAATAATTAAACACACCAGGCAAAATAAATTAAACACACCAGGGAAAATAAATTAAACACACCAGGCAAAATAAATTAAACACACCAGGCAAAATAAATTAAACACACCAGGGAAAATAAATTAAACACACCAGGCCAAAATAATTAAACACACCAGGCAAAAAACATTAAACACACCAGGCAAAATAATTAAACACACCAGGCAAAATAATTAAACACACCAGGCAAAATAAATTAAACACACCAGGCAAAATAAATTAAACACACCAGGCAAAATAATTAAACACACCAGGCAAAAAACATTAAACACACCAGGCAAAATAAATTAAACACACCAGGCAAAATAATTAAACACACCAGGCAAAATAAATTAAACACACCAGGCAAAATAAATTAAACACACCAGGCAAAATAATTAAACACACCAGGCAAAAAACATTACACACACCAGGAAAAAAAAACTAAACACACCAGGCAATATCAATTAAACACACCGGGCAATTCAGAACTGAAATTAATATGGGAGCATACCTCATTCAACATCAATGTTTGGATCCATAAGGTTATCATATGGCCGTGTTGGACACGTCCTTATGTTGTGTCCCTCTTGTCCACATGAGTGGCATTTACGACGTCGGCGCGGTTGTGGATCTGGTTGTTGGTCCGCAACATTTGGTTGTGGATCTGGTTGTGGGTCCACAACATTTGGTTGCTGATCAGCTGGGGGGTTTGGACAATTTTGTCTGTTGTGCCCAGATTTCTTGCATATGGTACAGTACCTAGTTGTAGGACCATGCTCGCCTGCAGATGGAACCCTTTTCTTTCTCGGCCTACCGGCTTGAGGTCGCCACTCTGGTGGAAGAACAACTTCGGAACGTACTTCCTCAGGAGTATTCCATTCGCTTGGGTGTCCAACGGGAAAGATGACACCAGAATAGCTTTCCAACCAGGTGCTTGTTTTGTAGAAATCAGAACAGAAGTCTCCAAAATTTTTTTTACAAAACCTGTAAACACAATCAAACAAATATACATATGTTATGTTTAACAATTATAAACAAATGAATATAAATATCTATAGGAGAGGAGAATATATACCTTATAGCAGCTAATGCATGACAACAAGGTAATAGGTCATTCTGAAATTCCCTACAAGTACAGGTCTTCTCAGATAGGTTTACTAACCCATCTTTCTCACCGTCCTTCACATTGAAATTTACATGATCAATTGGACGCACCGTGTACTTATGTGATTTTTCATTCTTTTTGGTTAATTTTTGGGTAGCCCACTGGGAGAGTTGTGTTGTATTTTTGGATGCGGCTTCACGTCGGTCATGAAACCATTTTTGCATCATATCTCTAATGTATTCAACCAACATTGTTATTGGCAACTGACGAGCGTGCCGCAAACAATTGTTCATGCACTCAACGATGTTGGAAGTCATCCCCCGATAACGCCTAACCGGACAGTACGCACGAGACCATCTATCAGGCCCAGCTCTCATTAGATATTCATAAGCTCGTTTGTTTACGCCACTCAGTTCCTGCATCTTCTCCAAGAACTCTGATTGTCGATGTGCCCTTGAAGCTTCATGGAACAAATTGCATACAACGTGGCTTCTGAATCTGTTCTTAAGGTTCATGTTCATATGAAAACCACAAAGGCCATGTGTTATTTCAGGGTACTCTTTACCCATTGCTACCTTGATTGCAGGACTGCGATCGGAAATGATGATACAATTCGCAGGACATCCTATTGCCTTTCTCAACTCCTTTAAAAACCACGTCCATGAATCCTCACATTCAACATCACCCCAACCATAAGCTAGAGGGAACACCTGATTGTTTGCATCTTGGCAAGCTGCAATAAACATGACACCGCCAAACTTACCCTTCAAATGAGTTGCATCAATGCAAATTGCAGGTCGTATGGCTGTCCGAAACCCAACAAGTGAAGCACTGAGAGCAATAAACAAATATTCAAATTGTTGAGCAACGTTTGTCTTAATTGCTGTTATAGTACCAGGATTCACGAGCTTCAATTGGTGGCAGTATGCAGGCAACAACTGATATGAAAGATCAGGAGGACCAAAAACGTTATCTTCAGCAAGTTGTTTTGCCCTCAATGCCTTTGAATACAATAAACCAAGTCCATGTTCCACTTGCATATCAACCATGATTTCTTTAGGTTTCAAAGATCGACCACTAACTGTAAGTTTCGGTGCAAGTATTTCACCAATAAGCCATGCGCTTGCTTGACGGTTACGGTTGTGCAAATCATCAATTGTACAACTATGCTCTTCCTCAAATTTCCGAACTACCCAATAATTTCCACCTTCCATCTTACCTGCACGGAATTGAAATTTGCACTCGAGATCCTTGCAGCC
Organism: Acer saccharum; assembly: GCA_030490815.1. NCBI lineage: Eukaryota > Viridiplantae > Streptophyta > Magnoliopsida > Sapindales > Sapindaceae > Acer > Acer saccharum. Next base: position 64,959,546 of record CM059866.1, on the reverse strand, counting down.
AACTTCATATCTACACAGGCTTGACCTTGTGACCCGGGTTTCAAAATTCTCGTTCAGCGCGTAACGTTGCACCGCAAACTTCAAAGCTTTTTTTGTTTGGAACATCCCACCTTTGGATAAGCGGTTACACGAACTAGATTCCTCTGTTCTAACTACTTCGAAAGAGTAGTTTGAAGCTCCAGGAATTATCCAAGGTTGGGAGACTGCAGTTCCGGACCCATCGCCAACATTAATGGCATCATGTTCACATGCATCTCGATTTGGACCACCAATTACCGGTGGCATTGACCCGCTACGACCACCCTCTGATGGATCCGATTCCATTCTATCATAATGTGCTGGGTCATTATTCACACCCTCACGACTTCCACTGTGACCATTGTAATCTTCATCGAAATCATCTAATCCATAGTCAGTATGGGGATTGTAATCTGGGATCGATCTCTCATCCTCGTTACACCGTCCTAGCATCACTTCATTATTGGTTGGGTCCTCATAAATTATAGGGTTCACACTTGGGGTTTCAACAGCATGGTTCGTTGTTGGTATAGAACCCACAACGTTGTTGCTTCCACCGGCTGATTGAAACTGTGCTGCCAATTGCTGTCTAAAGCTTTGATAAATAGGTTGATCGGTACAAACAGCCACATGACCAGGTTCTACACTAACTTTCTCAACAACACTAACATACACCTCCGGAACATGTCCATCATCACACAACAACATTTCCACATCACTATCATCTTTAATCTTAGGTCGGGCAGGCCTAAGCCTAACACCGGTATCAACCAAAGTTCTTAAGTCAATGGTAAACCTTGTTAAGTCGATATTCGCAACGCCTTGTACCAACCTAGACAACTCAGCATACGTCAAATTCCTATTAACTTTTTTCAACTCTGTTTCACCACCCTCGTAAAAGTTCCCCACCCATTTCCCACCATACGTGATTACCAGTTTCGTTGGCTCCATTCCTACATTTCAACCAATGAAGGTCTCACATTAAGATTTAAATTTATTAAACACACTAGGGAAACAACAAATAAATGTCCATGGGAAAACCAAATTAAACACAGCAGGGCAATCACATTAAACACACCAAGGCAAAAAAATTAAACACACCAGGCAAACAAAATTAAACACACCAGGCAAAAAAAAAAAAATTAAACACACCAGGGCAAAAACATTAAACACACCAGGGCAATCACATTAAACACACCAGGCCAAAAAAATTAAACACACCAGGCAAACAAAATTAAACACACCAGGCAAAAAAAACAAAATTAAACACACCAGGGCAAAAAAATTAAACACACCAGGGCAATCACATTAAACACACCAAGCCAAAAAAATTAAACACACCAGGCAAACAAAATTAAACACACCAGGCAAAAACAAAATTAAACACACCAGGGCAAAAAAATTAAACACACCAGGGCAATCACATTAAACACACCAACCCAAAAAAATTAAACACACCAGGCAAACAAAATTAAACACACCAGGCAAAAAAAAAATTAAACACACCAGGGCAAAAAAATTAAACACACCAGGGCAATCACATTAAACACACCAAGCCAAAAAAATTAAACACACCAGGCAAACAAAATTAAACACACCAGGCAAACAAAATTAAACACACCAGGCAAACAAAAATATTAAACACACCAGGGCAAAAAAATTATACACACAAGGCTAAAAAAATTAAACACACCAGGGCTAAAACAATTAAACACACCAGGGCAAACAAATTAAACACATCAGGGCAAACAAATTAAACACACCAGGGCAAAAATATTAAACACACCACCCAAAAAAAATTAAACACACCATGGCCAAAAAATTAAACACACTAGGGCAACAAAAATTAAACACACCAGGGAAAAACAATTAAACACACCAGGCAAAAATTTAAACACACCGGGCACAAAAATTAAACACACCAGGGCACAAAAATTAAACACACCAGGGCACAAAAATTAAACACACCCGGGCATATCACATTAAACACACACCAGGGCAAAAATATTAAACACACCGGGGCAAAAAAATTAAACACACCACGTAACAAAAAATTAAACACACCCGGGCAAAAACAATTAAACACACCAGGGCACAAAAATTAAACACACCAGGGCATATCACATTAAACACACCAAGACATATCACATTAAACACACCAGGGCAAAAAAATTAAACACACTAGGGCACATCAATTAAACACACCAGACTAAACCATCTCCTTCAACCTTAGTTCATCATAACATCTGCATATGAAACAAATTAAAATAGGGTTTCTAACACAGGAAACATACCTCTTGAAGAAGGACCTAGCGCATCTTGATTCATTTTGAAAAAAACAAAGCCGAAGCCAAATTTTTGAAATACGAATCCAAATCCGTCAGATCCAAAGCAAAATCTCAATCTGTTATATGGGTTTTGCAGTTTCTGAAGAAACGAAAATGGGTTCGCATTTTCTGAAGAAAGGATAAATGGTAGAGATTTAAAACCGATTTTTCAGAAATGGGTCACCGACGGTTGAAATGGGAGACCGGCGGTTGAAGATAAACGTAAATGGGAGACGGGAGACGGGACATTTGAAGAAATGGAAGAGAAGAAAAAATTTCACAGAAAATCAACGGTGACCGCGAAAGAGAAGAGAGAGAACGAAGAGAGAGAACGATGAAATTGAAGAGAGAGACGGGGGAGACAGGATATTTGAATGTTTTTAAGACAAAATAATAGTAAAATTTAATAAATGCAATAAATTAGAGACTCTTTTTCAGACAAATAATAAAAATGAATAAATGAGGGGTAATAACGTCCTCACAGCAAAAGTAATGACAAAAACAATAAAAACCATAATGCTGGACAAAAACAGTGTGAGACCATAATTTTTGACTATTAACCCCTATTTCCTCATATATATATATATATATATTGACTTAGAGTCGACTTCATTAGATACCATCAATGGCACATCAATCAAAATATTATTGTAAATGGAAAAATGAATTTATGAGTAACAATGGAGAATATGTAACGACTGACGTGAAGAACCAGTCCAAAATCAACAGTATTGAAGTCGAAATGAATCAAGAAAAACAGCAAAGTAAAGATTTTGCAAACAAAATAAAAATTGGAATCGATTTATTCATACCCTTATAAAGATTTTAGCTTTTTATGTTACCACGACCAATTGATGGATGTTTAAATCGCCATCGTCAAATCGGAGGATGCAACGGTGGCAGTGGCAGCTTGATGAGTTTGAATAGGTTTCGGGATGACAATTTGAAGCGACTAAGAACATCTCTAATGCTAATGTGGGTTGTGAAAAAAATAGGTGCCACGTAGGATAGACATCCATTTTGTTAAAAAAATCCATCTCCAATGCAACCTCTCTAGTACAACTTCAAGCTGAGGTGGCAACTTTTTTTTTAGAGGCTGTCAACATGACTCTCTGATTTCAGACGGTCTGTTGGACGGCCGTCTTGTTGGCCCAATCAGCAATTACTCTTGTCTTTTACCTTATTTTATTCAACAATTATAAAGTATATTTAAGGAGGCCAATAATAAATTGACACGTCATAAAAAACATAAATTTTACAAGTGAAGCATTGGAGACCACTTTTTTATTTGGATGTCTATCAAGTTTAGTTACATGCCACATATGAAGCAATTAGCTTGATATTGTTGACATATCACAATTTTTTGAAATGCAAGCCACATTACCATTGGAGATGCTCTAAGGTTGTAGGAAAGGAAGAATGACGTTGTTATGATGTGGCAGGACACGTCAACACTCATATGTTGACATGCCCTGCCACATCATCACCCAGCAGGCAGCAGGTGACTTTTCTTTTATATTGGGCCTGGGTTGTTTAGTGGGTCGGGTCTAATTAAAAAATGTTGAGCCCAATATGATTGTTTACATTTGGGTTGGACAAGGAACAAACGACGTCGTTCGATGTCAATTATATTTAGTACGTGTTTTACCAAGTCAAAAATAAAAATAACATGCTTTATTGAAGCTTGGACCACGCCCAAAATCAAATTGATCATATTTGAATGAATCAAATTCGAAGTAGAGAACTTTTTCTTCTGGAATTTTAGCATCCCAAACATAGCTTGTTATAGGTTGGCTTTTTATGAAATTTGGACACTTGTCATGTAATTTTGACCTACTGGTTTGTGATGTTTAAAGAATGAAGGATTGATCAAATGCGGGATTCCTTATAATTTTTTTTTTTTTTTTTTTTTTTTTTTTGCTGCAGGATTCAACTTTGTAAAATTAGAAAATTTACTCAAAGTCATTACGTAACATTACAGAATCGGGATCCCTTGTGGAAATGCCTGTAAGACCTCGTATCTGATAATTATTTTTAGAGAATGTATGTAAATAAAGAGTATTTTTCATTTCAATTACGGGAGTTATACTTATAATGATTTTATTGGAAAACATGCGAACACTGCTTTCACTTCTTGTTAGATTCTCTTTTAACCATCTATATTTTTTTTTTACTCTAGTTCTTTTTGTTTTAGATGTTCTTAGAGAAACAAATGTCTCGGATAAGATGTTTGAGAGAGTTTTGGAATGAAATCAGGCCGACTTCTAGTTGTAACTGATCAAGAGCCTGATCATCACCATCAAAACCAAGTGTTTTATCCAGCAGCTTTCACAGGATCATCATCAGGAAATTACTTTTCACCAGTAGCTAACAACAATTTTATGTCTCCAGCAAGATAAAATTGTTGTTTTTGCTGTTTTTGTTGTTGATGATCATGATTATCAATAACAACAACAACATGATCATGATTATCAACTGGCTGGTTCTCGTAGGAGTCGGCAACGAGTAAGTCGTTCAATAACTGGTTGTCTGCAAACTGGTCTGGAGTGCTTCCACAAAATGAATCAATGTCCATTTTGTTGCTTGCTTCAAATGTCAATGTCTTGGAGGAAGAAGCTGCTATCTACATTACAGGAAACTCCTCTTGCTTTTTTTAGTCATTGACTTCCAAATCTACTGTGTATACAAGTCAATTGCTAACTACTCTTGCCACATGCTTTTTCATCCGTAAACAATTCCCAACCATGGTCCTTGTGGATCGGATCATCCATATAATATACAAAAGGAAACTCCAGATATTTGATATCTTTCTCTTTGAATGAGATCTCAATTCCAATGATGGTTTTATTAGATATCTTACAACCAGAATCCCTCTTTTTTCCGAGCCAGTTCCTCCACCACCACGAACCCTAGTTAGATTCAGGCATGATACACTTTTTAGTTATTGGGAGAACCCAAGTACTCTCTCAATTCCAATCGACTAGGTGTATTGTGTCGATTCTTTTGAGTAATATATCTGGAAATACCCGTTGATTCCTTATTAACACCGTTTCAAACACAACCGGTACATTCCAAAATAACCCTTACTCGAACGTCTTTACCTATATCAATTTCACAAGGAATTTTTCTACTCCATCCAACTAGTTCCAGGTTTGAGTCCCGATCAAACCATTTTGATTATCATATCAAAATAATATACCTATTTCCTTTTTGCCTGAAACCCTGGCACAAATCTAAGCTACAATTCCCTCATAAAGATGCAATGAAAAAAAAAGGGGGAGGAGTTACTCGGAATGCTGCCAAGATATCAGTATCTCTGGTTACATAGTCAGGAGTATAATAAGTCAATTTATAATCTTTAACACCGACTTTGAATCCAACACTTGCTTTAGTCTCTGTTTGTGGTGACATAAGTCCCTCCCTACAACTCATGAATTAAGAATATTGCCTGGTCGGTTCAATAAGGTCATGAAAAAACATTTCGATTTATTTATCTCTTATTTTAATATAATAGATTTGGCTGGACCAATACATGATTTTCTTTTAGCTTTTCTAGGATCAGGTCTTATATTAGGAGGTCTGGGAGTGGTATTACTTACCAACCTGATTTATTCTGCTTTTTCATTGGGATTCGTTCTTATTTGTATATCCTTATTCTATATAACCCTTTGACTCTTTTAGTAAATAAATTAAGTCCATTCCAGTTTTGGAAAGATGAATAAAAGGGTTTATATAAAAAAGCCGCTATAAATATTCCAAAAAACGTTATACTAACTGAAAAAGTTGCATTAATGGAATCTATTCCAAACATATATGACACGGTTCCTTACTTTGACAAGGTACAAATATCTAAATTTGATATTTTTAGATACTTTTCCAGACCTATTGTTGGTACTAAGTAGCAGTCAATCGCTGCCACCCTCGAGGTATTGTCTATAGCCGCTTACCACGTATTTTTTCACCCGTATACACCTATGAGGTATTGTACACACCCATTACGGCATCACCCACAAGGTATTGTCCATGCCCGCCACCCAAGAAGTTAATTTGGGAAAGTAAAACTAAAATATAAAATTCACCTACGTTTTTTATTCGGTCCAGGTTTTATAACTTTTACCGATTATTTTATATTATTATTGCTTATTTATTTGTTTTGATACAATTCTTCTGATTGATTGATGTAATAGGGTTTCAAAAGCATAGATACCATCAAACATGTTTTTAATCGGTGTATATATATATAATTAATATTTGTATATGGATATTGACACCCATAAATATGATAAGCACACACATATTTATAAGTACACTCATGTCTTAATTTTAAAATTAAAACATTAATATAAACACCCATCTTAATACCAATAGTACCCTTACTTAAATGAATGTTTTAATTTTTAATACAATTTATTTATAAACCCTCTTAAGTTATTAACACATCCAATTTCACAAATGATAAATTCGTAAGTTTTCCAGGCTAAAAAACACAATCTCGAGGCTTTTTAAATTCTTAAATTCCGAGAAGCTCTAATTCTTAAATTGTTAATTTGTTTTTTTTTTTTTTTTTTTTTTCACTTGTATCGGTCGTATTAAATATGAAAACTTTTGCTTAGAAGTTAGATTAATGATAATGGCCTAATGGGAGATTTTGATACTTGAAATACAATTAGGGTTTAGTATTTTTTTTTTCTTTTTTTAATAAAATGATATATTGAAAATATGGGTATAATTAATGGATGTACATAGTATTTGGTTTATTTTTAATTAAACTAATTTGTCCTTAATGGTAAATTCCTATTGGTATACTTTTGTAATTAATTTTTTTATTAAAATATGGGCGTGCTTATCATATTTATGACTGTTAATGTCGGCACCCTTAATATTTTTTGTTATGATTTTTTTATTTAAATATTTTTATAATATAATACAAAATAAAATAAAAATTGAGTTCAAATATAAACCAATAAACCTATCCATACCAACTCGACCTTTTTTGGTTTGATTTGAATCGGTTTGAAAAATCACATAGGTTTGGTTTGGGTTGAAATATAACCAAACTAATCTATATTGGTTTGGTTTTGATTTTGGGCTTCAGCCTAAACCAAACCAAAAACGCACACCCCTAGCATATAATCTTTTACAAAAAAAATAAAAAAATAAAAAAAAAAAATAAAAAAAACTTAAAGGCATATAAGTTGCATGAAGTTAAAAATAAGTAAATAAATAAATTGACTTAGGGGCTGTTTGTTTTTTTCACTATAAGACTTATTGTCTCTTATATCTTAAATTAAGATAAATTAGTTTGTTTTTTTTTCCAACTTATATCTTATTTTAAGATATTTATGTCTTTTAGAAAAAGTAAAAAAAAAATGTACTTATCTTATGAAAAAAAAATGCTACATAGAGTTTTTTTAGTAAATTTCCACAAATGTCCTATAACAATTAATACATTTACAATTTTATCCGTACATAATAAAACTCTAAAAATCAATTTTCAAAAAATTCTCAATTTTGAAGAAACCCTAATACAACCTAATCTATTTTACATTTGTAATAAGTAATCTAAAATGAAAAAACAAACATATCATTGTATCTTAAGTCGTAAGACTTATACATATGTCTAATAAATTAAGTTCTTATAAAACTTTAGATAAAAAAAATAAAAAAAAATAAAAAAATAAAAAAAGCCCTTAAAAATAAAAAATAAAAGCCCTTAGAGTACTTCGTTGGATACCATCAATGGCACATCAATCAAAATATTACTGTAAATAGAAAAATGAATTTATGAGTAAAAATGGAGAATAGTAACGACTGACGTGAAGAACCAGTCCAAAATCAACAGCATTGAAGTCGAATTGAATCAAGAAAAACAGCGAAGTAAAGATTTTGCTAGCAAAATAAAATTGGAATCGATTCTATTCATACCCTTATAAAGATTTTAGCTTTTTACGTTATGACGACGATCAATTGACAAATCGGAGGTCACGGCGGTGGTGGTGGCAGCTCGACGAGTTTGGATAGGTTTCGGGATGACAATTTGAAGCGACTGAGGTTTTAGGAAAAAAAGAACGACGTTGTTATGACGTGGCTGGATATGTCCACACTCACATGTTGACGTGTCCGGGCACGTCATCACTCAGCAGGTGACTTTTCTTATTTATTGGGCTGGGCTGTTTAGTTGGCCGGGTCTAATTAAAAAATGTTCGAGCCCAATATGATTTGGATAAGGAACAACTAGTGGTGTAAAAATGGACCAGGCCCAAGAGGGCCGGTCCGTATGGCCTGCCAAGGAAGCTGGGCCGGATCAGGTCCGGTCCACGGAGGACACGGTGCGGACCAAGTCCGGCACGAAGGCGGGCCGCGGAGCGTGCTAAAGGGTGCTGGTCCGCCGGACCGGCCCGCCACGGCACGTGGATCCGCCGGATCATTGCAGGCGGGCTGGAATCCGGACCGGTCCGGCAGGCCGGCCCAAATAACAAGCCTGCTGTTGTAAAAAATTAAAAAAAAAAAAAAAAAAATTTAATTGTTGTTAGCTGTAACGGTTGGATTTTGAAATCCAACCGTTACAGCCAAAAAAAATTAAAAAAAACCCCCTCAATTCTTCTATTTTATATTTTCACCCACAATTTCAATTTTTCTATAAATACCCCATCCATTCCATTTTTCAATCACTTTCTCTCATTCTCTCATTCTCTCAATTTCTCTCCATTCTCCAAATCTCTACACATTTTCATTCAATTTCATTGTTTCTCTCTCTCTCTCTCTCCACATTTTCCACCAACACACAAAACTTTGAAGGTACATTTTTCTTTAAATGTTATTATTTCTTTATGTGAGTAAATTTATAATGTTATGTAAACACTTTAGCTAAATTTTTAAATATTTTTGTTTATTTAGAAAAAATTTTTAAATTATTTTAAGTTTAGTAGTTTATTTTAATATATTTTGTTAGTAAATTATGATTTTTATGTGTAGTTGTTAAATTTAACATTTTTAAGTTAGTAAATATATGATTTTTAAGTTTAGTAGTTTATTTTAATATATTTTGTTAGTAAATTATCTTAATATATGTGTAGTAGTTAAATTTAATATTTTTATGTTAGTAAATATATGATTTTTAAGTTTAGTACTTTATTTTAATATATTTTGTTAGTAAATTATGATTTTTATGTGTAGTTGTTAAATTTAACATTTTTATGTTAGTAAATATATGATTTTTAAGTTTAGTAGTTTATTTTAATATATTTTGTTAGTAAATTATCTTAATATATGTGTAGTTGTTAAATTTAACATTTTTAAGTTAGTAAATATATGATTTTTAAGTTTAGTAGTTTATTTTAATATATTTTGTTAGTAAATTATCTTAATATATGTGTAGTAGTTAATTTTAACATTTTTATGTTAGTAAATATATGATTTTTAAGTTTAGTAGTTTATTTTAATATATTTTGTTAGTAAATTATCTTAATATATGTGTAGTAGTTAATTTTAACATTTTTAAGTTAGTAAATTTATGATTTTTAAGTTTAGTAGTTTATTTTAATATATTTTGTTAGTAAATTATCTTATTATATGTGTAGTAGTTAATTTTAACATTTTTAAGTTAGTAAATATATGATTTTTAAGTTTAGTAGTTTATTTTAATATATTTTGTTAGTAAATTATCTTAATATATGTGTAGTAGTTAATTTTAACATTTTTAAGTTAGTAAATATATGATTTTTAAGTTTAGTAGTTTATTTTAATATATTTTGTTAGTAAATTATCTTAATATATGTGTAGTAGTTAATTTTAACATTTTTATGTTAGTAAATATATGATTTTTAAGTTTAGTAGTTTATTTTAATATATTTTGTTAGTAAATTATCTTAATATATGTGTAGTAGTTAATTTTAACATTTTTAAGTTAGTAAATTTATGATTTTTAAGTTTAGTAGTTTATTTTAATATATTTTGTTAGTAAATTATCTTAATATATATGTGTAGTAGTTAATTTTAACATTTTTAAGTTAGTAAATTTATGATTTTTAAGTTTAGTAGTTTATTTTAATATATTTTGTTAGTAAATTATCTTATTATATGTGTAGTAGTTAATTTTAACATTTTTAAGTTAGTAAATATATGATTTTTAAGTTTAGTACTTTATTTTAATATATTTTGTTACTAATAAGTTCATATTTATATTTCAGGAAATGGATCCTTTTTTCCCAGATGGTTTTAACATGCTGAATGATGATCTTGATCTTTCAGAACAAACGGAACCCCAAGCGGGAGCTTCCTGTTCTACCGGTACTGGTACACCAACATCACGTCCCAAAAGATTGACATCAGATGTTTGGCAGTGTTTTCAAATAGTACAAATGAGACTCCCAGACGGATCGATAGGCCCCAGAGCTAAATGTAAGTTTTGTCCTAAGGACTATTCCAGTAGTAGGAATGGAACCGGTCATTTGAGAAGGCATATGCTGAAATGCATGCCTGCACATGGACAGGTAGACACTACAACCCAAACACAACTACAACGGCACCCAGATGGGTCCGTTACTACGTGGCGGTACGATCCCGAACACGCTAGAAATTGCTTGGCACTATTCATTGCACAAACTGATCAACCAATCAATTTTGCTGACAATGTTTTTTTTCAAGAGTTGATCACATCTGCATTTTGCCCCCAATTTCAACCTGTTTCTAGAACTACCACTAGAAATGATTTGATAAGATTGTTTGGATCAGCTAGAGATGACTTGAATGCTGAATTACACAGTTTAAATGTCTCTGTTGCATTAACCTCTGATATTTGGAACGCATGTTCGAAACAGGACTACTTATGTGTCACTGGACACTACTTAAATTCTGATTGGAAGTTAACAAAAAGAATTCTTGGTTTTCGTCCTATGGATTATGCACACACCGCTGAAAATATTTTTAATGTCATTCTTTCTGTTTTAGAAACATATGAAATCACAAATCGCATCCTTTCTATTACATTAGATAATGCATCTGCAAACACTAGTTCTATTGCATTGTTTGTTGACAGAAATATCCCGCAAGATGGAGGTTATTTCTTCCATCAACGGTGTGCATGTCATATTATAAATTTAGTGGTACAGGCTGGTTTGAAGAAAGTAAGCGACCGTGTAGATCGCATCAGAGATGCCATTTCTTGGATTGGCAGCTCTAATCCTAGATTCCAAGAATTCCGTAGACATTGTACATTAAACAATCTACGCCCCCGACGATTCCAAACTGATATGCCAGTAAGGTGGAACTCTACTTACTTAATGCTGGAAAATTGTTTGCCATATGATACAACTATTTCAGGTTTTTATAACATGAAGTTGGCCGAACTTGGCCGTCCACAATCAGAAGCACTTACACCAGACGATTGGTATGTGGCAAAGGTATTTGTTGAATTTTTAAAGATTTTTTACGATGCCACTGTAACTCTTTCCGGGGTCTATTACCCCACATCTTGTGAGGCAATCCATCGAATAGTGGAAATGTCTGAAGCTATAAACAATTATAGGGCAGATGAACATTTAGGCATTGCAGTTGTTGCCATGGAGGCAAAGTTGAAAAAATATTGGAGTACCATTCCTTTACTTTATGCCTTGAGTATTGTAATAGATCCTAGGATTAAATTATCTGGTTTAGAAGTTTTCCTTGAGGTTATTGGTACTAATTTGGAAATAGATTATTCAGATCAGGTTACTGACATTCGAAACAAGTTGTTCGAAGTTTTTCGTATTTATGAGCGCAGGTTTGGTGGCATTGAAACCCAACCATCAACAGAACTGGAGACACAGTCGGAGCAAACAAGTTGGGCCATTCTCAAACGCCGAAAAAAGGACAAATCAGCAAGTACTTCTTCAACCCAAAGATCTGGCCCATCTTCTTGTGCCGAACTGAATAGGTACCTTGAAGCCCAGTTCGATGCTGTCGAAGACAAGAAAGAATTAGATTTGTTGTTATTTTGGAAGTCTTATACCCACAGATATCCGGTTTTGTCACAACTAGCACGTGACCTACTAGTTATCCCCGTGTCCACGGTGTCTTCAGAACAAGCATTCAGCACCAGTGGACGCATAATTGAACCAAGAAGAAGCTGTTTGACTCCGGACATGGTAGAGGTATTAACAAGCCTTCGGGATTGGGAGCATGCTAAAAAGAGGTTGCAAAACCAAACTATAGATAATGAACTTATTCAAAATTTCAACAATCTATATGTTGATGAGGCTTCCGGTTCCGGTAGTAACCAGTTCCAGAACTAGGTTATACTGATACATTTACTTGTAATTTGTAATGCGATTGCACTCTTTTTCCCTTACCAAGTTTTTATCCCACTGGGTTTTTCTTGGTAAGGTTTTTAACGAGGCAATACTTAATTCCATAAGTAAGAAATAAATAAATACTTCTTCATTTCATATTTTCATAACATCATGTATTTTATATTTTTTTAACTATTTTATCTTTATTCATTGTTTGAATTATTTTTTTACCAAAAATAATAATTCTATCTAACTACATTTACATAATTCAATTGTTAAATTGATATTAAGCATTTTAATTTTTAATTATGTATTCTATTTTTCACTAGAACCCAAAATGAAAAAGAAATATTAATAAAACAAATAAATAATTTTATAAAAAAAAAAAAAAAAAAAAGGGATCCCGGTCCGGTCCGATCCGCCTGAGCAGTCCGCCGGAAACGTGCCACGTGCCGTGCCGGACCGGACGTCCGAAAAACGGACCGGACCTAGTCCGGTCCGCCAAATGTGTGGCGCGGACCTGGTCCGGCCCGTTTTTCGAAAACGGTCCAGGCGGGCCAGTTGTATGTGGGCCGGACCACTCCACTTTTACAACACTAGGAACAACCGACGTCGTTCAATGTGAATTATATTTAGCACGTGTTTTACCAAGTCAAAAATCAAAATAACATGCTTTATTGAAGCTTGGACCACCCCCAAAATCAAATTGATCATATTTGAATGAATCAATTTCGAAGTAGAGAACTTTTTCTTTTGGGATTTTAGCATCCCAAACATAGCTTGTTATAGGTTGGCTTTTTATGAAATTTGGACACTTGTCAAGTAATTTTGACCTACCAGTTTGTGATGTTTAAAGAACGAAGGATTGATCAAATGTGGGATTCCATATAATTTTTTTTTTTTTGGGGTGCAGGATTCAACTATGTAAAATTAGAAAATTTACTCAAAGTCATTATGTAACGTTACATAATCGGGATCCCTCGTGGAATTACCTGTAACACCTCGTATCTGATAATTATTTTTAGAGAATGTATGTAAATAAAGAGTATTTTTCATTTCAATTACGGGAGTTAAACTTTTAATGATTTTATTGGAAAACATGCGAACACTACTTTCACTTCTTGTTAGATTCTCTTTTAACCATTTATAATTTTTTTTTTATTCTAGTTCTTTTTGTTTTAGATGCTCTAATTAGAGGAACAAATGTCTCGGGTAAGATGTTTGAGAGAGTTTTGGAATGAAATCAAGCCGGACTTCTAGACGACTTTTAATTGTTTATTATTTGCATTAATATTTGAATATTTATATATTATTTTCAGGTGTTTAACAATTGAAGTGTCAACTTCATCAAGGCTTTGTGTCAGTGTGCAATGTCCACACAATATTTAATTGTGATTTGCATGTGAAAGAGAAAGATGGCATTGATGATATGACATGGTTTTAATTGTTCATGGAGAGCTATGTATCACCTCAACGGTCGGTCTACCAAATGAGGTAGTTTGACATGCAGAAATCGTTGGAGAAGAACTTCTCCTCTGGCTTGCAAGTGGTGTTGACTTATTTGCAATTAATTAATGCCTATCTTCCTCCGGGATCTGCATCCTCTCATTACCTTTTCTCTCCTCACTTTTATAATTTATTGATACAAAATCCAAATCCCTCCGGGAGAAGAGTAAAAGTCGTGACGGATGTTGTGGAATCTTTTATATTTTATGCACATGATGTAAGAAGAATTTACAATGAAGTCAGAGCAGCAACACTACTCCAGATACAGAATGACTCATCATGTTTTAAAGAGTACTAGTAGTGGGTCTGTCAATGAATGGTTATAGTTACTGGTTTCTTATTTTGTTGCTTTGTTTAATTTTGAGTTTTGTTTCTTTTTTTATATTGGAATACAACAACCGGAAATGATTACAACAACTAGGACCCTGCAAGGATAAGATACAAGTACAGCCTAGACAGACGCTCCCACAAATAGGGAGAGAGCACCCACACAAAGGTGGGACAACACCCACACTAATTAATGGTGGGACAACATCCACACTAGGAGGACCAAAAAAAATTTACATATATCTACGCATGCCTCGGCATTTGAACCTTGGTGTGTGATGGTGGGGGGCTTCAAAGGAGGGTCCAACCATCTTGGCAATGGGCCATTGGCTTTGAGTTTTGTTTCTAGTGTTTGAGTGTTTCTGTTAAAAGTTACCACAAGCCTCCACACAACTAAATATTGTGAAATCAAATACATGTTAGATATATAATTAGAAACATATGAAAATGGTTGGGAATCTCATATTCATATTATATATATATATATATATATATATATATATATAAAGTAATGCTACTTTATCCGTATTATGTAAATTTATTACAATTTAAATGAATAGATTACAGTGATGCCACATTATTTGGACATCAGATTTAGATAAAAATAACATTATAAAATTTTTATTTTTATTTTTTTTTTATATGGTAAGTTACTAATTACATGAGCACTAACACGTTGAGAGGTAGAGGCGGACATGGTCCCCCTTCCTCGAAAAAAAAAACTTTAAAATCACATTTAAAAAATTTAAAAATTATTACTAAGTTTTAAACTATTTTCACTTTAGCCCCTTGATTTATTTTATTTTATTTTTGTTTAATTGTTTTTGTATAATAGTCCCTTAAACTTGAATTAATGGCTCCGCCCTTCTCACTGTGGTAGCCAAAAATGGCTTTTATGCCCAAATATCTAAGCCCATTACCAGTTGGGCCGGATCCGAGTTGGGTCCATCAATATTAGGTCAAAAATGAACTGAGTTATGTTTGACTCAATCACTAACTGATAGTGTTATCAGTTGAACAAGATAGAGATAGAACTGAACGAAGTTTGAACTGGTCTAAGATTTGGAGATCCCACGAAATCCGACCGGAGTTTCAGGGATACACTCCAACGATCTCCATGATCAACCTCCCAGAAAGGCCTATAAATAAGACCTCTCACCCACAAAGAAAAGGTCCAACCTTTTCCTATCCGCTAAAGCTCTCGCATGCATAAATTCTGCCAAAATAGAATCCCGATCACCGGAATCATAATATTTCCAGTCATTTTTCAATGTTTTATTTTTACGCTCAGCCCAAGCAAACCTAAGGCTCAAATCAAATACCACCATTCGCTTTTATTCTTTCTTCTCGTTCTTTTCTGCTTGTTTATATCTTTTTTGCAGGTTTTACGAGCAGTCAACACGTCCGATTCGACAGGTTAGAACCAAGTTGCTTGGACCTAACTCGAATCTGACCTAATTCACATCAATTGTAGATCGACCATCTAAACTCACAACCCAAAATAGTTCGGCTGTTATTAACCACACACTATAGAATTGATGGTAGAAACATATCGAAACAAGAATTTAAAAAAAAAAAAATGTCAAATGAAGAATATTAACACATCCTTTCTTTTCATTTGTATCGAATCTTGAATATGATATCCCGATCAAATTTTGAATAAGATCACTTTATAATTGAAATTTGACAACAATTACACATAAGGAATGAAAACAATGGAATTTTTTTTTGGTAAAATTGGATTGACCTAGAGAGAAAAAACATCACTAGCGATCATATGCTGAAAAACCTTTAGGCAGTACGTATCCATTCATATAATAATAAAAATAATAAAATGAAAACTAACAAAAACCAGAAAAGCACAAAAGCCAAAGAAAACATTCCCAACAAAAACAGTGGCGTGCAGACCACAAAAAACTGAAACAGAAAACATCAAGAAAAACGAAAATACTCCCGACCCATGAAAACAATGGAATTCCTTAAGCAGCAAAAAAAAAAAAAAAAACCTAATAATTCAAGAAACTAATTAAGATTAATAAAAACTGTTACAATTATCAGTAATATATATACTACACATATCAAATAATTATAATACAATGACTGATTTGTAACTATCATGTAAATAATTACAAACCAACTATATATATCATAAATTTTGAAATGTGTAGTATTAAAAATATTCTTCTACAAATCATTATTGTGCTGTATCTAATTAAACCCTCAAAATATGTAAATAAGCAAATTAAATTCTACTCTAAAAAAAGTTGCAAGTGTGTGCTTATACATACTTGATTTTAACCCCTCTCTCAATCTCTCTCTCTCTCTTTTTTTGAACTTATTTTTCAAATGGATGAAATTGGGAAAAGAATCCCAAGTTGTCAAAAATGGAGTCATGTTGAACAAATTCATGAGCAGCGTTGTTACCAAACGGGATATCCACTTCAACAGTGGGGGAATTGGAAGCGGAAGCCGCGGTAGAGACATTGATCATCGGCTCTGACTGCTGTGACTGGTGGTCGGAGCTTTGAAAATTCTGGTTGCTGCTGCTGCCGCCTTGGAAGGTGGTGGTTATGATCCCACTTGGGGAGGCATTAGAGAAATAGCTGTTGTTGGCAGTCCCGGAAGTTGCTGGAGACATAAAATTGTTGTTAGCTACTGGTGAAAAGTAATTTCCTGATGATGATCCTGTGAAAGCTGCTGGAGAAAACACTTGGTTTTGATGGTGATGATTAGGCTCTTGATCAGTTACAACTTGAAGGCTTCTTCTGAGGTTCAAAAGCGCTTCTGGGTGTTGTTGCTGCTGCTGCTGGTAGCTGATGCAGCTGCCGCTTCCGTGTTGTAGAAGGGCTTGTTGGGAGTACTCTAATAATGAGGTGGTCATGTTTGTTGGTTCTTGATTTTCTGGTGGGTTATTAGTTGTTTTAGAGGCTTGGGTACAAGTGTGCCTTCCACGGTAGGTTATTTCTAAGATCATCGGGTCCTCATCCGATCTCTGGACTTGTTTTGTTGCCAAACAACCTTGAACGAGTCGATGAGTGCACCTGTAGTAGCCTCTGCAAGGAAGAAGAGACATAAAATATTTCAATTTAATGCATAATAGAATATTGCTTGTTCATGCAAAAGATTAACATATGGTTCTTATTGTTTATCAGGCATCCATATATGGATATACCCACAATAACAGGTAACTTATCATGTGAATACAAATGGCCGGCCAATTTTATATTTTTATACATCATTTGTTTTTTCCCACCTATATGATGATGACTTTTGATGTTGGTAAAAGTTTTTTTGTTGTCCTCTCGTCACGCATAGCTATTAATGTACGATAAAATTAATCTCGTGAATCTAACTAGTTCAGCTAGTAAGATCTTTTGATATGGTTCTGGAATTTTTCATACAAAAAATGAGATTGGCATCGGTGCAAAATGAGATTTCGTATGAAAAATTTCTCGATGTAATTAACTATATATACCTTGGATGCTTGGCTCCAAGAATGTCTTTCTGTCCATATTTTCTCCAACTAAAGCCATCATCAAGCGTCCCTTCCAATCCTGTTGCTGGGTTAATTCTCACTTGGTTTGTCCACCTTTTAGTTGCCTTTCTGCAACACAAAATTTCAAAACAAATTATAATCTCAATATATATATATATAAATAAGCTCATAAAACCATTAGATGTATCTGAAAGATAAAATCCGTTTCAAATTTAGTTGAAATCCAAACGTAAGTTTATAAAAGCTCGTAAAACCGTTAGATGTATCTGACAGATTAGATCCGTTTCGAATTTCGTTGAATTCCAAACGTAAGTGATATTACTCTCTCTCTCTCTCTCTATATATATATATATATGTATATATGTATATGATTAATAGACCTCTTCTTAGAGCCATCTTTGAGTTCTTGTTCACGGTCAGAGTCCTCTCCACTAAGAGGTGGGGATTCAACTCCAAGACCGGCGCCATACGTGGGCTGCACAGCAGCAGCTCCCACTGCAGGCTGCTGATGATCAGCACCGCCGGGCACCACCGAGGTGCTGGTGCTGCTGTTGGAATTCATGAGCATGGAAAGCGCCTTCTCGTAGGAAGAAACGATCTTCTGGACCAACATTTCACGAGTTTCTTGCGACGAACACGGTGGGTTTATAAGATGGCGTTGCAGCTGCCTTGCTAGCTCCCTCCCTTGCCTCAACTCCCCAAGTATCAAGCTGTTGTTGTTCTGCTCCAAATCTCCCACCATGTTATAATTCTCCATTTTATAATAAATCACTACAAAAAGTGAAAATCATCAACTGGGTATATATATTTTTCAAGTTGGTTCAATGAAAACACAACAAAAACACAAGATATAAATGGTGATGATCAAATTTGTTTGAGCTTTGAGAGAGATGGAGAGAGGAGATGGGTTTGGGTATATTTATGGAGGGAGATGCACAATGCATGGCTTCTTCTATTTGAATGAAGAAGAAGAGAAGGAAATTGAAAGAGAGAGAGAGAGAGAAGTTTGACCGAGGAAAATTGGATCGATATTCTTCATGAAGACTGGTCTTTGGTCATAGGAATAAAAAATGGTTTTCAAAGATTGTAAACAAAATTGAAAAAAAAAAAAAAAAAAGTCCACTGCTGACCATTTCTTCATCAACATACTGACTGATTTTTATTTTTTGCTATTAATCTCTGTCGCTGTTTAATTACCTTCATTTCATGAGCACTTTTTCAAATATTAGTTAAACCCATTACCCACTAAAGAAAGAGGGAGAGAAAAAGTCAAAGATTAGCTTTATATGAAGATGGCTAAGAATCTTCAAACCAGCTTCCGCGTTGTTAGTGCAGAGAGACTATAGAGAGAGAGAGAGAGTGGCGATGATGGAACTAGTGATGACGTGAATCCCACATCTAGCTTTGATGCTTCGCTTACGACTGAGTATCCAAGGAGAAAAAAGGGAGAGAAGTGGTTCCATGGGAAACCGACAACTGACCACATGACATTTATTTATTTATATATATATAGTAAAATATTATAACTTATGTAGTGGAAAATGATAGGATTTATATAGGATTCTGTAATTTTTTTATTTTTTTATTTTAGGATTATGATGCAAATTGAACTTTGTTTGAATCTATTATCTCACTACATGAAAAAAGAGTTATTGTGATAAAAAAATGTTCATCCCAAATTACGGTGTCTTAGATGGGTCGCAATAAGTTTATTGAGATGAAAATTCAAATTCGTCCCTAAAAAGTATACTAATATGGAGGAGACAAATTTAAAAAAATAAAAAATAAATAAAAAAAAATAAAAAAGGATGAAAACCGAATTACATACACTTTGATAAGCTTCATTATTTCGTCCCCTTTAATAAGTTAGTGGGCCCCTTTAAATAATTTAAAGGACGGAAATAAAAAATATAAAAATATATATATATATATATACCTACCAACCGACTCTCCACTAATATATGCCTACATGGCTACATCACAACACACCAAACCAATGACTTCCATTCCACCTTTGTTATATCTCGGACTTGAACTTGTGACCTTAGATGATAATCTCTCACTTATCCACTGGGTTACAGGCTTCAATTTGCAGGGTATGATAAAATATGTAACTTGTTAAATTTTCATTAATTAATTTAAATCAAAATTTATTGGAAAAATTAAAAAAGAAAAAATTTGTTTGATAAAAATTTAAAATCATTCCACTAATCAAAATTTTAAAAATTATTATTTGGAGCATTAAATTAAATAAAACTATTTTTTAATCATATACAATCGAGTTAGATAACTATCGGAGCCTAATAAACATTAATTATTATAAGCACAATTCAAAATACAAATATCAATATAGGGCATATGTTTCTCTATATCTTGCGATTTAAAAAACAAATGTAAGACTTAAATTTTTGTCACAAAAGAGAAGGGAAATGTACAATCACTTTCGTAAGAGTGGTTGTGCATTATAATATTTAAGGTCATAACATATTTAAGATTGTTATTATATTTATAAATAAAAATAATATAATTTTCATAATTTTTTAAATTGATATGTAGTAACTAATATAAAAAAGTAAAGAAAATTAATTAACATTTAAAATTTTAAATAAAAGAAAACCTCTCAAAGCTAATAGTAATTGATCCTTATAGAAAACTTATTGAGACAAAACAAAATTCATCTCGATAGATATCCATTTGGACAAACAAAATAATCCATATTGCCTCACTTCCTAATTTATATGATAATTTAATTATTAATCTGTCTCTTAGCGAAAACTACCAAAAAAAAAATCAAGAATTACAATAAAATTAATAAATTATTATAATTTTAAATAAAAAGAAAGCCTCTTGGGACGAAACAAAATTCAATATAACAAATTGAGTTTTTTACGGCTTGACTTTTACGGCGCACATAAATGGCGTCTCGTAAATGTTATTAATCACGACTTACGTTTAGTGCAAATCTTAATAGTGATACATAATTTCTCAAAGACGGCGCGCATTTGAGAAACGCCTGAAAAAAGATTATTTACAGCTTACCTGTTGCGTGTCTTATTTTAGAGTCTTTTAAGACATACAACGCACGCCATGTTTACACTGTCAATTCTCAAAGACAGCACACATTTGAGGAACGCCGTAAAAAAAGATTATTTACGGCTTACCTATTGCGTGTCTTATTTGAGAGTCTTTTAAGACATACAACGCATACAATGTATACATTTTTCAGAAACAAGTGAATGACTATTTACTGTATTCAATGCAAGTTGTAATAGTGATACATAATTTCTCAAAGACAGTGGACATTTGAGGAACGCTGTAAAAAAAGATTATTTACGGCTTACCTGTTACATGTCTTATTTGAGAGTCTTTTAAGACATACAACGCGTGTCATGTATACATTTTTCAGAAACAAGTGAATGACTATTTACTGCATTCAGTGCAAGTCGAAATAGTGATACATAATTTTTCAAAGACGGCGCACATTTGAGGAACGCCGTAAATATTTACAGCTTACCTATTGCGTGTCTTATTTGAGAGTCCTTTAAGACATACAACTCACGTCATATATACATTTATCATAAACAAGCTTTTTGGCTCATAAGAGGAACACTAAGGTTAAAACTTAATTTTTTGTTTGGCAGGTGTTTTGGGATAGAATAATATTTGTTGATGATAATGATTTTAGGGAGTACATTTTCCCTTTTTTATCTTTTTTTTTTTTTTTTTTTTAAGTTTTTCCTAAGAGACAGATTAATATTTAATTTTTCTTCAATTTTGTATAATAATTATTATAGATTAATTCAAAAAATTACAAAAAATATATTATTTTCATTTATAAATATAATAATAAGAATCTAAAATGCCAAACCACTTTTTAGAAAAATCCATTTACATTTCTCCTTCCCTTTTGTTATAGGGATTCAAGTCTTACATTTATTTATTAAATTGTAAAATGTAGAGAAACATCTCTATCTAGGGTACGATTAACCAATATCTTTTGATTTGAAAATATATGATTTAATTTTTTTTAATTAAATGTTAAAATAAATGTTTTTTTGTTTATCATATAAAATAAAATTTATATTATTGGAAATAAAATTTTGATTTTAAAGATAATCAATAAAAATTTAATAACATTTATAGTTTTTATATAAATATTATGCAAATATTAACAAATTCGAATGAGTAGTAGAATTGGTCAAGGCTTTACTTGAACACCTTAAGGTCTCAGGTTCGACGACTAATGTGAACGAATTATTAAAATATATGAAATAAGAGGTGGGGCCAAGGGGTGGGTGTATAGGATGAGGTGATTTAAATATAATATTAATATATTTTCAAATGACAATAACGACATGCTGTGATTGAGTGTACACATGTATCAATACATGACATTTCTTGTGGGTCATAAATATAATTACGACATTTTTTAAAACATATTGACGATGCGTTTGGTACGCCGTATTTGAGGATATCATTCACGACATCATTTAATGCGGCTTACGACATTCTTTACACGTAGTAAAAGGATGATTCTGTTGTAGTGAATTGTCCTGTTAGACACTCTATTAGGACGAATCATTTATATCTCCCCAATAGACATTATATTCGAACAAAATTATTTCGTCCCTAAAGGTCTCGCCACTTTGGAATTTGTCTCGATAGATAGTCTATTGGAACGAATAATTGATTTCATCCTTCCTAAAAGTCTTACCACTCTTGACGAAAGTTATCTTGATAGAAGTCTATTGGGATAAATAATTTATTTCATCCTAACAGATGTTCTATTGGGACAAAAATGTTTCATCCCTCAAGATCTTACCACTTTTGACGAAATTCATCCCGATAGACTAAATTCGTCCCAATAAACGTTTTATTGGGACAAAAATATTTCGTCCCTAAAAGTCTTGTCAAATTTGCACTTTTTAGAGACTAATAATTTATTTTATCCCAATGAATAGACATTCTATTGAGACAAATTTTTTCATCCCTAACAGTTTTATCAAGTTTGCAATTTATAGGGACAAATTATTTATTTCGTCCCTATAGACATCCTATTGGAATGAAAAAAATTGTCCCTAAAAATCTCATCCCTGTTGTTCTAATTCTTGTAGTGTGTACTCGTATAGTTATATGCAAATCAAGATACTATATGAAAAAAACGTATGAGATCCCATATGTTTTTCATTCGGGATCTTGATCATTTACATAGATGCAAATCAAACTTTCAATCCATTATATGGTACTAGTCAGGATTATTCTGTATGTAAATACAAACAAAATCCTACACCTGAAAGTTACTACTTATGTATTAATGGATGAAATAAAATTCAAAATCAGTTCAACAAAAAATAATTATGATATTTTATTGAATTCATATATAGATGATATCATACATCTGTTCTGCTAAATATTTTCTAAATAATAACATAAAAGAATGATATTTTATTGAATTTGTATATAAATGATATGGTACGTCCAATTTGTTAATAATATGCAGAGACCATATTCAGGAGAAAACACGAGGAGGTATAAAATAATTAGTGTTATTACTTTAGAAGAAAAGTTGATTACTTTTTTTTATTGATTATATTCATTCATGTGATGAGAATTTGAATAATCTAATTCTTACTTACTTACATGCATGCATATAGAACTTTTGTTTATGTTTTATGCAATTTAAAAGAATTAAATTCTTTGTAGTATATATCAAAGACGTCTAACTCATAAATAAAAACAAACTAATTAATAGTGATGTTTGATCGATGATCTGAAACTAGACAAACTTGTATTGTGTTCTCTGCATCCAAAAACTTTGAATATCTAGAAACTTGAATTGTGAAAATTTATAGAAACTTGAGTTTTCAGTCCAAAAACTTAATTTAACCAATCATCTGTATTCAATGTTTCTTAAAAAAAGGCAAGTCTTTACTAATTATTGTCTTTTAGGGGCAGGGGCGGACCCACGTGAAGACCAGGTGGGGCCCGTACCCTACCTCAATTTTTAAAAAAAGAAAATTGACTTTGTATATACTTTATATATAAGTATCCATTAATAGTAGTTACATCACGTTTCCTTTAGCACAGCTGGTATTGGTTCTTGTTTTTACCCCTTAAAGTTCTTGGTTCAAGTCCCATCTCTAGTAAATGCATTTTTTTTTTTTAATTCAATTTTATCTTATAATTTTTTACTTCTTATTTATTTTACCATCTTTTCCAATTCTTTTCTCAAGTTTTCATTTCTTCTAAAACAAAACAATTCATTTCCTTATTTTATATTAAATTATGTATTATTATTTTGAATTTTAATTTTTTTTTAATAGTTTTAGTTTAACATACCTAACACGTCCAATCAATAAATCATAAAAACTCAAATTCTACTTTATTGGATTAAAATAGTCAATCTATTATTATGATTCATCTTCTTTTTTCCTTAGTGTTTTCTTTATTTTATAGTTTTAATTTATTTAGAATCAATAATTTACTAATATATAATTTGAAGAACAAAAAATTTGAAAACATATCTAGTAATATTTATTAATAAATATTTTTGTATAAATTTAAATTGAATTCATTATAAATGGAAAAAAAAAATTCTTATTATAAAATTAGATTGTAATTTATTCTTTTAATTTTTTTCATTATTTATGTTGTTTTTCTTGTTATTATTTATTTTTTAACATTTTTTCTTGTTTTTATTTCTTTTTGAATGTAAGATTATTTAATTCATATGAGTAAGTGTTCTATTTATTTTATTTTATCTTTAAAAACTCCTTTTTGTTAAAATATAAAAATAAAAAAAAATTAAAATTAAAATTTAAAAAAAAAAAACTCATTTTACTATGATTTTGATTTTTCAATATATATTTTTTTTTATATATTCAAGTGCCCTACCTGGTTAAAATTCCTGGGTCCGCCACTGTTTAGGGGTTAACCGAGTCATATTCATATTAGGAGATGTTTAGATCAATCAAACATTTCAACTTCAAGAAGCTAGTCGATGGATTAAAAGTTAAAGATAATTAAAGAAACCGAGAAGAGGATCGAGGTCGAGATATAGTTACTTTCACCATATAGAGAGGAGAGATCTCCTTGATCATATAGTACTTAATTATTCTTTTAATAAATTGAAACTCAAATCCCTCTCCTTAATAAGGTCAAGTATTACACACGCTCGTTCCGGTAAGCTACTTCCATCAAAGTGAAACTCAAACACCTTTAACTATTTAGATCAAGCACTATAAACTCAGCCAAATATACAAATTTACTATACGTACCGTTTTTATAAACAAAGTGAAACTCGAACCTCAGTAGGTTACTAGCTAATTATTGATTAAGGGTGTGTTTAGAATGTATTTTCAAGTAAAGCTTCCGAAGTAGATATTTTACAAGTAGAGTTTCTATTAAGTAGAGCTTTTAACTAGAAGCCCTATATTGTCTGGTATTCACTTAAAAAACGCTTTTAAGTTAATAGATTGTTTGTCAAAATGTCGCTAAAAAAGTTTTTGTTGTTAAAAATTACAAATATAGACACTAACAAAGTATTTGTAATGTGTGCAGATATTGACACCCATAAATATGATAAACACAACTATATTTAAAAGTACATCCATATCTAAAATTTAAAATTAAAACATTACTATAAATACCCATATAGAAATTTTGTTTATGTTTTATGCTTTATTATATATATGCACAGTTTATGTAACATTTTAAAATTTAAAAGAATTAAATTCTTTGTAGTATATATCAAAGAAGTCTGCTTTAACTCATAAATAAAAAACAAACTAATTAATAGTGATGTTTGATTGATGATTTGAAACTAGACAAACTTGAATTGCATGTGCTCTTTGCATCCAAAAAAACCTTTGAAAACACTTGTAAGATTTAAATTCTTATCACAAAAGAGAAGGGGAAATGTACAATCACTTTCGTAAGAGTGGTTGTGCATTATAATATTTAAGGTCATAACATATTTAAGATTGTTATTATATCTATAAATAAAAATAATATAATTTTCACAATTTTTTAAATTAATATATAGTAACTAATATAAAAAAGTAAAGAAAATAATTAACATTTAAAATTTTAAATAAAAGAAAACTTCTCAGGCTAATAGTAATTGATCATTATAGAGAACTTATTGAGACAAAACAAAATTCATCTTGATAGCTATCCACCTTGGATGAACAAAATGATCCATATTACCTCACTTTCTAATTTATATGGTAATTTAATTATTAATCTGTCTCTTAGAGAAAACTTGAAAAAAAAAAATTCAATAATTACAATAAAATTAATTAATTATTATAATTTTAAATAAAAAGAAAGCCTCTTGGGACGAAACAAAATTTATCCCGATAGACACTTTATTAGGATGAATAATTTATATCACCCCAATAGACATTATATTAGGATAAAAATATTTCATCCTTAAAGGTCTTACCATTTTGGACGAAATTTGTCCTTATAAACAGTCTGCTAGAACGAATAATTGATTTCGTCGCAATAGACAATCTATTGGGACAAAAATGTTTCGTCCCTAAATATCTTACCACTCTGATAGATAGTCTATTGGGACGAATAATTTATTTCGTCCCAACAGATGTTCTATTGGGACAAAAATGTTTCGTCCCTAAATATCTTACCACTTTCGATGAAATTTGTCTCGATAGATGAAATTCGTCCCAATAAATGTTCTATTGGAACAAAAATATTTCGTCCCTAAAAGTCTTGTCAAATTTGCACTTTTTAGGGACGAATAATTTATTTTGTCTCAATAGACATTCTATCGAAACAAAATTTTTTATCCCAAAAAGTTTTATCAAGTTTGCAATTTATAGGGACGAATTATTTATTTTGTCTCTATAGACATCCTATTGGTATGAAAAAAATTCGTCCCTAAAAATCTCGTCCCTGTAGCTCAAATTCTTGTATTGTGTACTCGTATAGTTATATGCAAATGAAGATACCGTATGAAAAAAACGTTTGAGATCCCACATGTTTTTCATTCGGGATCTTGATCATTTGCATATATGCAAATCAAACTTTCAATCCATTATACGGTATTGGTTGGGATTATTCTGTATGTAAATACGAACGAAATCCTACACCTGAAAGTTATTACCTACGTATGATATTTTATTGAATTCGTATATAGATGATATCATACATCTATTCTGTTAAATATTTTCTAAATAATAACATAAAAGAATGATATTTTATTGAATTTGTATATAAATGATATGGTACGTCCATTTTGTTAATAATATGCAGAGACCATATTCCAGAGAAACACAAAGGCAAAATGAAGTTCAAGTGTTTAATTAACACGACGAGGTATAAAATAATTAGTGTTATTACTTTAGAAGAAAAGTTGATTACTTTTATTTTCAAAAAATGTTGAATTTGTTATGATAAATATTATAAGAATATGTGAACATCAAATAACTAAAGAGTAGATAAACATAATTAACCAAAGAGTAGATAGACAAGAATTAAAAGAAGAGGAGATGAGAGAGGCGAGAGAGACAAAGATGGGAGAAAATATATTGCCTTTGAATTTGGATGAGAGTTCACTATTAATCACACACATATTTTTCATTTACAATAAGGCCATATATATAGGCAAACAAAAACAAAGGGGGTAATATTGTAATTTTCTATTTATATGTGCTTGGTGACCAAGTAATGAATGCCAAGCTTCCATGTGTCTTGGTGTGTCCAAGAAGCCAAAGAATAAGATATTTTGGTGGAAAGCCACATTCCACATATGTGTTACAACATAATTTGAATAATCTAATCCTTACTTACTTTTTTGATGGAAAGAAGCCAAAGGCTTACAACACCTGGAAAACCAGTTCCAAGGTAGAAACATGAACAACATGTTTACAATCAACTGGGACTCCACAACAATAGACACACGAGCACAGCCTAGACAAGAGTCCCACAACTGGGAGAAAAAAACCCACACACAAAGGTGGGATAACAACTAGGAAAACCAAACTATACAAACACAAAAACCCAAACAAACGGACTAAAGCCGATTCGGAGGAGGGACACCCAGGTCGTCGGAGAAGACCCACCAGGACGCCGTCGACAAGGGAGCGGCGACGCCGAAGATGCCGATCGAGACCCCGCGCCACCTATCCAAGCAAACCCCCACCAAGATCCGTAGCCCTCTGACGAAAAGCATAAACTGACCAAACCTAACATCGATCAGAGGAGGAGGAGTCCCTTTGCTGCCGACGGTGTCCCGGCGAAAAGGACGGGACCGGACGAACTTCAAGGCCGCCGATCTAACAGCTCACACTGAATCACACCAGATCTGGCCGGATCCAAGAGGATCGACCTATCTAACAGCTGCCGGCGTCAACTGGAGAAAAAGACCCGTTACATGCATGCATATAGAACTTTTTGTTTATATTTTATGCTTTATTATATGCACACTGTATATATCAAAGAAGTCTGCTTTAACCTTGAATGCTTTACCTTCCCTAGTTAATCTTTGTAAACGTAATGTGGTTTGGGACTCTAGGTGCCCTCAATGTGGTGCAGCAGCTGAATCAGTAGATCGTGCCTTGTTTTGGTGTAAAAAAGCAAGACAAGTATGGAAACAAACAATTTTTGCTGATTTGATATCTTCATTTAGGAATCTGTCAACTTTGGATATTTTGGGAGGGGTTTCCCCAATTATCAAACGTAGAGAATTAGAGTGTCTAAGTGTAATCATTTGGAGTGTATGGTGGAACCGTAATCTTGCTATGCACAAAGGAAATCCCAAATCTGATGAAGAGCTTGCAACATGGGCTACAGATTTCTTGAGTGAATACCAGGGGACTCATCAGGCTTTGTCTTCAAGTGGTCAGAAGATCAGAGCTCCTCCTAAATCAGGTTGGTGCCCTCCTCCTCCTAACACTCTTAAATTGAATTCTGATGTAGCTATCCGCGAGGGTTTTCCATTCATTGGGATAGGGGCTGCAATCCGTGATCATAGAGGGAATATTATTGCTGCAATTTCCAAACCTTTTCCAGGTTCCTTTTGTGCTGAAATTGGGGAGTATCTTGCTCTCAGAGAGGGTCTTCTCCTTGCAAAACATTTTAATTTGAATGTTAATCTTGTTGAAGTGGATACTGTTAATGTAGCAAATGGTGTTAATTCGCCTGCCTTAGTTCAATGTGAGGCTAAATGTATTGTGTCTGATATCAAAGCTCTCATGCAAGGGGTAGGAAGTGACTTGTGTCATGCTATTTCTAGAGTAGGAAATACCTTGGCACATGATCTTGCCTCTTTGTCACTCTCCTCAGGAAAGGAGCAGACTTGGCTATATTCCAATTTGGCTTGTATCTTTTCCTGATTGCTGTATGTGTTGGTCTTTCTTAAAAATAAATAAATAAATAAATAAATAAATAAATAAAAACTAATTAATAGTGATGTTTGATTGATGATTTGAAACTAGACAAACTTGAATAGTTGAATTACATGTGTTCTTTGCATCCAAAAAAAACCTTTGAAAATTTCTAGAAACTTGAGTTTTCAGTCCAAAAACTTAATTTAACCAATCATCTGTATTCAATGTTTCTTTTTTTTCTTTTTTTTTTTTTTTCTTTTTTTTTTTTTTAAATACTGTATTCAATGTTTCTTAAAAAGGCAAATATTACCAATAAAAAAATCCATTTTTTATTTACTAATTATTGTCTTTTAGGGGTGACCCGAGTGATATTCATATTCGGACATGTTTAGATCAATCCAACATTTCAACTTCTAGAAGCTAGTCGATGGATTAAAAGTCAAATATAATTGAAGAAACTGAAAAAAGGATCGAGGTCGAGATATAGTTACTTTCACCATATTGTCCATATATAGAGGAGAGATCTCCTCGATCATATAGTACTTAATTATTCTTTTAATAAATTGAAACTCAAATCCCTCTCTTTAATAAGATAAATTATTACACACTCGTTCCGGAAGACTACTTCCATCAAAGTGAAACTCAAACCCCTATTAAACACGTCCAAATATACAAATTTACACTACGTACCGTTTTTATAAACAAAGTGACACTCGAACCTCAGTTGGTCACTATCTAATTATTGATTAAGGGTGTGTTTAGGATGTCTTTTCAAGTAAAGCTTTTGGAGTAGATCTTTTACCAATAGAGTTTCTATTGAATAGAACTTTTAACTAGAAGCCTTATATTGTCTGGTATTCACTTAAAAAACGCTTTTAAGTTAATAGATTGTTTGTCAAAATGTCTTTAAAAAAACTTTTGTTGTTAAAAATTACAAAAATAGACACTAACAAAGTATTTGTAATGTGTGCGGATATTGACACCCATAAATATGATAAACACACTCATATTTATAAGTACACCTATGTCTAAAATTTAAAATTAAAACATTACTATAAACACCCATCTTTATGCTAATATTACCCTTATTTAAATGAATGTTTTAATTTTAATACAATTTATTAAAAAACCTCTTAAGTTATTAATACACTCAATTTCACAAATGATAAATTCTTAAATTCTCTAGGCTCGAAAACACAATCTAGAGAATTCTTAAATTTTTAAATTTCGAGAAACTTTATTTCAGGTAGATGAAAACATAGAGAACTCAACTCTGTCAAGTTGCTGATATCTATTGCAATATATTTCATATCCTCATACCACCGTTGATCTCCTAGATACACAACGATGCTTAAAGTTTATGATGCATGCAACCTTGATTAAACCCTTTTTTTTTTTTTTTTTTTTTTTTTTTTTTTTAGAAAAACATATATAAAACGGACTTTATTCTAGCTTCGGAACAAACTAAAACGTTGATATTGCTTTCCTTTTATTGAACTTAATTATTGTAGCATCTTTTTATATTGTTAGATTTTTAGTTGTACTGGTAGTTTCACATTGCTTTTGCACTCTATGGGAGATAAAATATGTATCATCTCTCCTCTCTACAAACACCATGATCTAGCAATTATCTAAGCCCATGATTCTAATCATTTTCTTTTCTTTAATTTTTTGGTCCTCATGTTTTTTTTTTTTTTTTCTCTTGTATTGGTCGTATTAAATATGAAAACTTTTGCTTAGAAGTTAGATTAATGATAATAGGAGATTTCGATACTTTAAATAGAATTAGGGTTTAATTAGGGATTAGTTTTTTTTTTTTTTTTTTAATAAAGTAATATAGTTGAAGATATGAGTGTACATAGTATTTGGTTTATTTTTAATTAAACTAATTTGTCCTTATTAGTAAATTCCTATTGCGATATTTTTGTAATTATAATTTTTATTAAACTATGGGTGTATTTATTATATTTATGTGTGTCAATATTGACACCCATTTGTAATATAAAGGTATATTGTAGTTGAGACTATTTACCTCTTTTAAAAAAGCTCAAAAAGAGCTTATTAAAATAGTTTTTTAATATTAAATAAATACTTCTTGAATTTTGTAAATAAAAATAAATAAAAAAAAATAAAAAAACCATCAAAAATAACATTAAATAATAATAATAATAATAATTTTAACCCTTATAAAAGCCATACTAAATATACACTAAGAAATGTTACAAACGTATCCCATTTTACATGATAGAAATGTTTTAACATAGATTTTAGACCAATTCAAATCAGATTCAATGATCAGTCAAAAGAAAGAAAGAAAGAATAATAGAAAATAAGAAAGAGAAAATCAAATGAATGTAGAGAGAGAGAGAGAGAGAGAGAGAGAATCAAATGAATGTTGGGTGGTTGAGACTTGAGAGAGGAATTGACAAAGTGGTGAGGAATCATAATTCATAATTCATAATTAGGAGCCGCAATTTGTGAGTACAAAGTCTTCGTTTTAGACTCTACACTTTACTACTTCACAGTTCACACCACCACCCTTTTTAATACGCGTGGAAATAGTAAGGACTACCATATCAACACACGTTTCTCTCTCTCTCTCTCTAACCAAGTCAACTCCAGCAAGTCTGCAACACTTTTTTTTTTTTTTCCTCATTTATTATTTTATATTTTGAACAAAATTTAAAGACTAAAATTGATATATAACTAGTAACCATTACATAATCAAATAATATATATACATTATCCCATAATCAATATAGTTACCGGAGGTAAGCTTTGAAATGGATTTGAGCTGTATGTGTAGCATTACTCAATTTTAAAATTACTTATTTGAAAGGAAGTAAATGTCGATAATATTCATGATATATTTCCGATACGAGTAATGTTAGGCTTCCTAATTTTTTTTCCAAATTATGTGGTACGATGAGTTGTTAAGATTTTGTAAATCATGAATTTATGTGGTGAGGAATGTGATGTTGACAACTCACCATGCTATATAATTTGAGAAGTTTTTTAGGAAAAAAATTGAAAAGCCTTGCATTACTCTTCTGATAATTTTCATATTTTCAAAGTATTGATATTGAAAATATCTTTGATATTTTTAGGATATTAGCCATCTTTCCTTTGAAAATTTAGATTTTCAATATTTTTACTGAAACCAATATTTACTTGTTATTTTTTCAAATTTCAGAAAAAATTTATTTAAAAGGTAAATACAATATATATATATATATATATATATATATATAATGATTTGATCTTCAAATTGATAACGTAGCTAATATTCTAACGAAGATGATTAAGACTTTGTGTTTGTGACACGGAAATATCTTGAGAGATGGTAGATAATAATATAATATTGAATTTTAAAGTCATTTTAAATACAGCATGTATATATATATATATATATATAGTGGTTCTCTCATAATGGATCTTTTATTATAATTTCAGTAAGTACCTTGATGAAATCACGTCGATTTCTATGAATTTTAATCTAAATTTTTTTGTAAATGATAAGTTCAATGAAATTTATCTATCAATAAAATTTGAGAATTTTTCAAACACAACAGCTATTTATCCCAATTTTGTTAAATATGAAGGTATCGAAAAATGGACGAAATACAGGAAAATTCAAGAAAAATAGTTGTTATGCTTGAAAAGTTCTCAAATTTTATTGATATATAAATTTTATTGAAATTATCATCCACAAAAAAATTCAGATCAAAATTCATAAAAATCTATGTGATTTCATCAAGGTCCTTACCGAATTTAAAATAAGGGATCTCTTATGAGAGAACCACTATATATATATATATATATATAATATAATGATTTGATCTTTATATTGATAACGTAGATAATATTCTAATGAAGATGATTAAGACTTCGTGATTGTGACACGGAAATATCTTGAAATATCTTGAGTGATGGTAGATAATAATATAATATTGAATTTTAAAGTCATTTTCGTGTTCATTAAGATAGTAAAATGTAATGTTTAAGAAGAATTTTATTAACAATATTTAAATGCAAACCAAACCAAGTGGTTTTCTTCAAGATATTTGTTGTCCAATATAAGAATTTATTAATTGAACTAGAATAATTTATTAGTTGCCTTCAAGATTGTATCTAAAAACCCATTTGCCAAATAGTTTAAATATAAGAAAAAGTTCTTGACCGTTAAATTTATTACGGTTCCTCCGAAGCTTAGAGAAAGTTTACCTTAGGAGAGAATCCTTATCCCTTTAATTTAAGTATACACATCACATAAAAAATTAATAATAATGTTATTTTATCTAAATTTGGTGTCCAAATCTATTGTCAATTTAGCATTAGATTTGCATGATTTAAATAAATGAATTATACTGATGTGGATACCAGATTTGGACAAAGTAGCATTACTCAAAGATTAATTCCATTCATTTAATTTAATTATGGTGTACTTAAAAATATTTAGGGTGTATTAAGCTATTTCTTCAAGGCCCCCACTTTGTCCAAGTGGGTGTTTTTAAATATGAAACGGGGTGTATTTAGCTAATCAAGTATTGGGCCCAACACGCAAATCAGTCCAATCCAAAAAATATTTATTTATTTTTTCTCTTTTGTTTTTACAAAAATTTCCAATATGTCTAGCTTTTAATTTTACAATATGTTAGGATAATTTTTATTTTTATTTCATTCACAAAATTAAATTTTCTTTTTATGATATTAAACTGGCGTACGTATAAAACCGAACTGAACCAATTAAATCTAATACATTTAGATGACCGTTACATTATTTAAAGATTCATCTATAAATACGTAACGTACTGCATATTACGTATATAATCGAATCGAATTGAACTGAACCGCATATAAATCTATTACATTGAGGTGATCATAACATTATTTCAATTCTAAATGAAAAAATATATATATGAATTAATTATTTTCCAATATTTTCTGGATGAGATCAACAAGGTTTTCAACTTTCAAAGCTTTATGCCTTTATTACTAATATTCCCAATTTCAAATGGCTTCAATTAAGCAACGTAATGATATCTAAGACCACCACACGCAACCGGGTCCCACAAAAAAGCTATTCTCCAATGAAAACCACCCACGTGTGACGACGAACATCGTCCATAAACACTAAATATCTCTCCCTCCACTCGAAACCCGCCACATAAGCCTCCCTGTCTGGCTTCTCGACTCGCCACGTCACCACGTCACCACGACAATTCTACATCACAAAATTTAAATTAAAAAAAAAAAAAAACCATCTTACTTGTACACTCTCTCAGCCGGTCGATTAGAATCCGCCAACTTTTCTCGTCAGTCGATGTTTTCAAAGCCTGAAAAATTTTAGTGGACACCGTAATTTACGTATTTTGTATGATTCTTTGTAATTAAAACCCAGAAAGTTCCTCAGTTTCAGATTCTCTAAAGATTTTGTCACTGGAGAATCCACAGTTGACAATACAGGACCACAGGTACCTCTCTCTCTCTATCTATCTATCTCTCTCTATGTATATTATAAGTTGCTTGAGTTGTGAATTTTTGTGGGAAATTAATGAAAATTAGAGTGTAAATTTGATCGATGTTTTTGTATTGTTGTTTTGATGTATGCTATATATGTGTGGTGGGTTCAGGTGGGAATACATAATAGAGCCTCATTTGATTGATTTTGAGCTTGATTGAATTTTTAATGGTGACCCAGTAATTGGTAGATTGTTGTTTTGGAGTTTAATGGGAGATGATCGATGATGAAATTTGGGTTTTGTAATATGTGATCAGTACATGATTAATGTAGCTAAATTGCATGAAAATTGGCATGGTTTGGATAATATTTCGTGTAATCAAAGGGAATGATCTTGGAATCTGCTTGATCATACCTGGAATTGGTGTTCGGAGAGAGTAAGATATGATTTTGTGGAGGGAAACAAAATATTCAAACAAGAGAAGTAACTCTGAGGTTAATATGTGATCAGTACTTAATTAATGTAGTTATATTGCAT
This sequence comes from Acer saccharum, assembly GCA_030490815.1. Classification (NCBI taxonomy): domain Eukaryota; kingdom Viridiplantae; phylum Streptophyta; class Magnoliopsida; order Sapindales; family Sapindaceae; genus Acer; species Acer saccharum. The sequence goes on along the minus strand of CM059866.1, from coordinate 64,924,254 downwards.
GAAAATTGGCATGGTTTGGATAGTTTTCGTGTAACCGAAGGGTATGATCTTGGAATTTTCTTGATCACACCTGGAAATGCGGAACTGCTTATCCCCAGCGACTTATCGGTGTTCGAAGAGAGTAAGACATGTTTTTGTTGAGAGAAAAACAAAAATACAAACAGGAGAAGTAACTCTATTGTAATCAAATTCGTACTGTTCTTCTATGTTCGATATGTACTACTGTGCATGATCAAGTACCTCTGTTGTCTGTGTCGGTTTATATGTGTGAGTGTTGTAACATTGGAAAACTTGAATTTTTACTAAATGAATTACACATTTATCCTGGTTGGTTGCAGTATTTTGCCGTCAGAAAGCTCTTTCCGGTATCTCTTAAACTTTTTTTTTCAAAGAAGTACTTGGTATGGAAGTTGTGAGCGTTTCTAGTTCAGCTGCTCGAACTCCACTAGGATTAAGCATGAAATTTGCAACGCAAAGATCTACATCGAAAAGACCCTTGATTGTGGCATTCAAAGTGGATAAAACCAATAGCACAGCTATGGTTGCACCCCATGAGAAAATTCCATTGCCAATAGAAGCACCTAGGAAGCATGAGAAGGGACAAAGGAAAGGTAGCAAATCTTCGAAAAGAGTAAAAGCTGTCTGCACTGATGAGGCTTCTTCTCCATCTACCTCAGAAATGGATTACAATGAAGCTGCTGCCAAACTTGAAAGTATATACAAGCTTAGCCCCTCAATTAAAACTTCAGACGCGGAAGATACAAATGGCGTAATGAGGAGAGGTCAGAGGAGGAGAAAGAGGATCAGTGAAGGTGACGAGAAAGAAGATAATGGTACTAGTAAACCTGTGGTTAGGAATTTTAATAAGAAGCCTAAGCGATTAAGTCTCCATAAAAGAATTGAGCTACAAAAGAACAAGGTAGACCAATTGGTCGACAATAAAATTCATAAAAGAAAGGATACTAGTGATGATGAACGGGAGAAGATTGATAAACTTGTAAGAGACTATTCATCTTCAACTGATTTGGTCAGCTTGGATTGGAAAAAGATGAAGATACCTCCGGTTCTTTCCTCGACAGAGCATTCTTGGTTGTTCAAATTGATGCAACCTATGAAGGTGAGTCTCCTACTTTCAAAAACCAATTCAATTTTTTTTGCATAATCTTCTGCTGCTAAGTTGTGTTTGTTGTTATAATTAGGTACTCGTTCAAGTGAAGGATCACTTAGAGAAGGACTTGGGGAGAGAACCAACAGATGGTGAATTAGCTGAGGCGACAAATATGAGTGTGGTTCAAGTAAGGAAGTGCTTAGAGGTTGGTCGAGCAGCACGGAGCAAGCTCATTAAGGTAAGCATTGTTTCAAGTTCTTTTTCTTCTGAATGTCAAGAATGCAACATTAACTAATAATGCTTATATTGTTGCAGCACAATCTACGGCTTGTTTTCTTTGTTATGAACAAATATTTTCAAGACTTCGCAAATGGCCCCAGATTTCAAGACCTTTGTCAGGCTGGAGTGAAGGGTCTCATTACAGCAATTGACCGCTTTGAACCTAAAAGGAGATTTCGGCTATCAACATATGGTCTGTTTTGGATTAGACATGCTATAGTACGTTCAATGACAGTTTCAAGCTTTACTCGTGTTCCTTTTGGCCTTGAATCGGTAATGCCCTTTTCCTACTTAATCTTTCTATTCATTTTCCCTTCGTTTTCATTTACAAACAGCATCACGAGGGATGCTTGCATTTGATAAGGACTTGCCGTAACTTGTACACTTCTATTCATGCAGGTTAGAGTGGAAATCCACAGAGCCAAACTGGAGTTGTTTTTTGAGCTTCAGAGGTTACCGACAGAGGAAGAGATAATCGAAAAGGTTGGTTTCTCCCCTGAGAGGTACCGTGAAGTGATGAAGGCTTCAAAACCTATTATTTCTCTCCATTCAAGGAATGTGGTTACACAAGAAGAGCTCATTAATGGGATAACTGATGTTGATGGCGTTGGAGCTGATAACCATAGGCAACCCGCTATTCTCAGGCTTGCACTTGATGATGTGGTAACAACACGTCCTCTTCGACCTTGCATTTCTTCTGTCATTCATTGATTATTAAGCAAACCATAATAGGATCACTAGAATATTTGATTCATAGATAGAATGGAGTTTTTTTTTTTTTTTTTTTGTTGCTTTCTTCTTTTGTTGGAAGAAATTATGTCAAGTGGAGTCATCAACTTACAACCTACTGTGAATTTGTTCTCAGCTTGATTCTCTGAAGCCTAAGGAGAGCTTGGTGATCAGACAAAGATACGGCTTGGATGGTAAAGGTGACAGAACGTTGGGAGAAATTGCCGGGAACTTAAATATTTCAAGAGAAATGGTCAGGAAGCATGAAGTTAAGGCTCTCATGAAGCTCAAGCATCCAACTAGAGTCGATTATCTTCGCCAACATATTGTATGAGTTGATCAACATGGTTTCTCGATCGATATTATAATTTTCTCTCCACACGTACGTAGCTCTTCCCTCCTACCACGAGTATAAGTCCTGTATACTAATGATCTGTACCATACTACCATAGTCATAATTTAACTACACAGACATACAATATTCCCTATACAATGTAATATATTCGAAAAATCAAGAATGCAAATCACCATGTATATTGGTTTATAGTTATCGAATCCATTGTTCTTTCTGATGTCCATTAATCTGTGATCTTGCTGAGTTGTGACAAAATTTGCCTGCATTTGTTCTGCGTAGAAGCCGAGTTTTTGGGCAGGAAAATAGGTTGAGTAGGAATTGTCCTACACAGGAATGGGAGACTTGAAAAAAAAAAAAAAATTTATATATTAAGAGTCAAAGAAATAAGAAAAATATTTGAAGCCATTAACAATCAATGACCAAAGATTTTATATTTCTATTTCTTTCTTATTCTCCTCTCCTTTCTTCTCTCTGCAAACCCTTCACTGTTTCTCATTATCCAAAACCTCTCTATCTCTTCGGCTTTTCGTCCCGGAATCCTTCCAGCTATCAAATCCCACCTGAAAAAGTCCATCTTTTCAGTGTCAGAATTTCATATTTAGCACTAATAATATCAAGAGAAGCTAGATAAATGCTTTCTATCGGACGGGCACGTCCTATAGATTATCCTTTGATATGAATATCTGTTACATAAATCCTAGTAAGCCCAACAAGCCTAACTTAACCCAAAAGACGTCTTGAAGGTTAAGGTTTGTCCAACACTTTATAAAGGGCACAACGCTTGTTCGTCTTAGAAAGCTCGATGAATATAAGAAAATTCTCAAAAGAATATTGGGTGAATTAAATAGTCAGAGAGAGGAAATGGAAATGAGGTTGAAGGTAGAGTGTGGTTTTGGTAAATCACCAAAATACGAAGTCCAGAATTGGTTGGAAAATATACAAATGATCATTCATGATGCTGAAAATATTGAATGCACATTTGAGAACGGGAAATGTTTCTCACGTGCACGTCTAGCAAAACTTATTGACAAGAAAACAGAACCACACATCCAACATGCCCACCTAAGCCGAACATAGCAGCAAGGGCCCAAGGACGAAACATGCTTTGATACCACTAGTAAGCCCAACAGGTCTTAACTTAACCCAAAAGATATCTTGAAGGTTAAGGTTTGTCCAACACTTTATAAAAGGCACAACGCTTGTCCGTTTTAACGATGTGAGACAGAACCACACATCTAACATAAATGTTAAAAAGATTTTACCAACTAAGCTAACTAGTACCAACTATACAGAACCAGGGAAATTAATGTGGGTATGGCCTAATTAGACTGTTTGCTTGCTGTTTCTTCAAGGACATGACATTTATCAATTTTCACAGAAGAAGTTACTGGTTACATTTTGTTCAGGGTACATATATATCAGAAGCTCCTCCCAACTTATTATAACTTTTAAATGGCCACAGTAAAGATCATAGATAGATAAAGAAGGACTCTAAATCATTACAAATTCTGTATATTCTTGACCTAGAAAAACCAATGAGAAAACTACCCTGAAAAGCAATAATGATCTCTTGTATCACCAGTACAATGATAATAATAAAAAAACCAGAAGCAATAACTCCATAGACAAGAAAAGAAGACCTACATTTTTGAGAGTATATAATCATGTGTTATCACATGGAGCATTGAAGCATAAATAGAAAACATGATTTCATTTACATGTACAATCACAACGAGCATTTAATTCATCTGGGTAGGAGGGGTCTACCACCAAATGGCCACCAATACTGTTTCTGGTGTCCAAAGGTCACAGCTTTTTCGTTTTTTGTTTTTTTGTTTAGAAGAAGCTGCTTGTCAAATTTAGGCAACCACTTGTATAATATTCTTATTATATCTTCCTTGTCAAATACTCAATATTCAATTCTATAAACTGGGGTCTACCACCAATTATTTAATGTTTGGAGAATCAATTTCACAAAAAAAGTGTACTTTTTTACTTGCACGTTACCTGTCTGTAGAGTTTCAAGTCTCATTATATGCACTTTACAAATATAAGTGGGAGAGTTTTATCCCCAGTGTTATCAATATAAGAAGTTGTAATATATATTTTAAATGTACTTTTTAACTTTAAAACTATTTCTAGAGTTACTTCAAGCCTATATAATAAGTTGGGAGGAGCTTATTTAAAAGTTATATTTTAATACAACCCATTACAGGATTGTTGTATCTTATATGTATGTATATATATAATCTACTATCCAATAAAGAAAATTAAAAAAACAAGAAACAGAAAAGAGAGAAAAACAACAAAACCAACTCGGATTCTCAGAAAAACAAATCAAATTATGCTGGTAACAAATATTATATTTGTACCTGTCTCCAATGAGTCTATGCATTCTGTAGATGAGATCTTCTTCTTGTTCTGTCATGTCTATGAACTCCCATTCTATACTACTAATCTCTGCCCAAACAAAAATTACAAAACCCAAAAGACTCAGAAAAATGTATAATATACCCAAGAGCTTTTAAAGATCATATGAAGAAAAAAAATATATATAAATAACTCGAATGAAACCTGAAACCTGAAACCTGACACGAGTAGGTTAGATCCTACCCAGGACGTGTAATTAATACACTTATTAAGAGATATTACAGGCTAAACTAGCTAACCGGTTATCACGGAAAATCGAATAGTTAAAAGAAGAACGTCCGTCCTAATTAACTTACCTTCAAACTCGAAGAGTGATTTCGATGTCTTGGCGTGTTTCCTTCGACGTTTGGTAACATTTTCCATTGAGAGAGAGTGAGAGAGAAAGAAAAAGCTTTGAAGGAATGGGAGAAATGCAGTGAAGAGAAACTTCAAAGCAGACAACAGAAAAGAAAGTAAATGTGTTAGTTAGTTGACTCGTAGGCTTTTGAAGACTTGTAGTTGTTGACAAAAAACTCTCTTAACCGGCAAATTCTGTTGATGAATTATAAAGGGTATTCTGGTCAGTTTATTGTTTGTCAGAATTTTGTAACTTTCAATAAAAATAATAATAATAATAATAATCCCAGGTGAAAAGCCAAACAAATGGGCCATGATTATATATCTTTATTTATATACGGTCAGGGCGAAGCTATGATTTTAGCTAAGGAGGGGCCGAATGAAAATAATTATTAAGTTTCATCGGTTATTTTATGGTTGAGCTTAAGTTTCATTCACTCTTATATATTACCAAGTTATAAATTTTATTAACCGATTTTATGTTTCTACTTTTTGGATGTCTATATTGGATCCTGATCCTCTACTGTGATGATTTTTTTCTTGAGAATAAGACTCTGCATTTAACAATAATGAAGTGAAATAAATAAAAGAAATAAATTAAAACCATTAATTATATGCGTCAACAGAAAAATAATAAGTCAAATGATAATTATTCACATGTTTTTCTTATACTTTAAATTTATCAATAAAATTAACTTATAGTAGCAACTAACAAATTTTAAAAAATTAATTGAAACAAAAATATATATAATTTTAGAGTGGTTCTATTGGCACACCCCCTGCAGATCTATTTATACCCTTTTTTTTAATTATTTAGTTTTTTTTTTTTTTCCTTCATCAAAATTACTAAAAGAGATATACAATTTAAGAAAAAAAAATTATAAAGTAAATCTAATAAAACCCCACATTCCTTTTCAAAAAAAAAAAAAAAAAAAAAAAAAAAAAAAAAAAAAAAAAAAACCAATGTTCTTTTAATCAGTTTCTTGAAAAAAAAAAAAAAATCTTAACTCTTAAACCCTAAAAAACTTCCTAACTTTTAATCAGTCCACAACACATGGATTTCTCTGAACAAGATGTGGATATCTTCGGTGAAGAACACGAAAACAATCACGACCAACAACAAGCCGGAGCCCACGGCTCCTCATCCTCGTCGTCTTCGTCTTCGTCTTCGTCCTCATCGAGTTCGTCATCGCGATCCTCATCGTCATCGGCGTCGTCCTCGTCCAATGGCAGCGGTAGGGGAGGGAGTGGAAGCGCCAGTAGTGGAGGAGGACAAGAAGAAGAAGAGAACGGAGAAGAAGTAGACAATATTAATGTTAATTATAATAATAATAACAATTTCAAAAAAAAAAAAAAATCTACGAGTATTTGGGGTTTTATTTTTATTTTTTATTTTTATATTTTTATTATCAATCGATTTTGAGGTTTGCCCAATTGAGTTTTATTGGATTTTTAATTGAGTTTGTTGATTTTATGGTTCCTAAACCTTTGCATGTTTTGAATTTCATTAGGATTTTGTCATTGTGTCAGTGACACTGAAACTCCTGCTGCTAGTCTTACGAAAATGAAGAAACTAAGTTTGAAAAAGATGTCTGAGATAGATAAAGATAATTGGGGTTTATTAAGTTTGAAAAATGAGTAAAAAGAGTAGATTTGAAAATAAATAAAATAAATTAATAAAACTATTTAACTTTATTTAATTAAATCAAAATTTTAAAAAAGGGGTATAAATAGATCAATAGGGGTGTACCAATAGCACCACTCATAATTTTATTAGGAATGGAAAAAATAAATAAAATTGGTTGAGGTAGATAATAAATAAAATTAATTAAAACTTATTTTTAAGGAATGGATAGAATAACTATATTATATATATTAAATAATAAAAGGGGTAAATGGGTTTTGATTGTATACATTGTACATATTATAAAAATTATATACACTAAATATTAAGAGATTTCATTGGTTAGGGGGCCATGGCCCCTGTGGGCCCCCCCTCTCCTCTGCCTCTGCATACGGTCTTTCTACTGTCAGCTCGTCCTGATATAAAATATATCAGGACGAAGAATATGGACTATAGATTATGGAAAAGTTTTGACAAGTACATACACTTTAAGTAAAAGTATGTAAATTTAATGGTCAATATTCTTCGTCCTGATATATTTTATATCAAGACAAATTGACAATAGAAAAACTGTATATATATATATACATAGACGTATATATATAGATATATAAAAAGTTCTACATGTAATTTTTATTACTAGAACTATTACAGTAGGATCATCAGTAGAGGTGTGGGGGGACTGACAAGGGCCAATGGGCCATGCCCCCCAACACAATTGTTCTAGTGAATGCTCTTATGTAATATATCCAATGAAACCCTGTATTATTTCTTAATTAAAATCACAATCATTAATTAAAAACATAAATATTATAATAAATAAATTCTATATTTGTGTACGTGACCCACATAATCTATTTCTAAAGTAAACCTGCACTTAAGGTAGGAGCGAAAATCTACTCTTTTAAAAATTTGGTTTCCAATATATCATGAACTATATATATATACCATGAGAACGTGCAGGTGCACTACCAACTCTATTAAAAGGTGATTTACGGTTTCTACATGTAATCTTGGAATAACTGTATATATCTAAATTAAAAAATAGTTTTATATGGTAGATAAAACATTCTCGTTCTAAGTAGGTGTCTCATTAATGTTCTTCAAAAAAAAAAAAAAAAAGGTGTCTCATTAATAGGTTTTGTTGTTTTATGTACAGAAACTACAAAACATCCTTGTGGTTCCATTCATTTCTACCTCTTTGTACATTTAATGCTTATAAAATCATGATCTCTGTTTTTATTGTAAATTTATTTGAATAGCCTAAAAACTAAAAAGTACCAAGAAATTTCCTGTAATGTACTAACGTGAATTCCCAAACAGTCCAGATTATAATATGCAAATGTACGTAAATTCATCCAACGGTGCACGTTTACTAATCGATTTACTCTTTTATGGAACTCTGATTGCATTGATCATATATTTACCATGAGAACGTGTTTACCGATCATTAATCAACTTGCTCTTTTTGTGGAACTTTGGTTGCATTGTCTCGACAATATCTCTAATACGTGTTTTCCACTTGATTCTTGATCTGTGATCACGGTATTTATTAAAAACTATCGAATCATGATCTTTTTCACACTTGCATATATAAGGGTGTTTCAAGCCTTTCCAATATTTCAGAGAGAGCATCTAATTAGACATGAAATCATATCATAAAAAAAATACTATAAGATCGGGTAGTGACTCAGATCAAGAATGACAAGTATTGAATAATCAAGAAAGAATAATAAATGTATTATAAATGGAAATATTAAAATAATAATAATAAATAACAATAAAGTGTTTTCATTGTTATCCGGAAGTATATATAGTTTCAACTAACATTCTTCTTTTATATATATATATATATATATATTTATATATATTATAACCTCATCAAATTTATATATATTATTCTTCTTAATAGTTAGTTTTAGCAAGAGTTAAAAGTTAAAAGTTTGGCTGATCCTGCAGACATCCATCTAGTTTCTTCAATAAATAATAATAATAATTATTATTATTAAGACAAAATAAGTCGGAATAAAAAGTTGAAATTATTCTGATTAATTTACTGTTAACTTTTCTACTACTTTGGTTCTTTTTACATTTGTTTTCAATTATAAGCCAAAATAAGTCACTTTTTCTAAAGTAATTTACTGTGCCATCAGATTCTTCTTAGAATTTTATTTATTATTATTTTTTTGAAATATATATATATATATATAATTAATGACAAAGATATTAAAAAACTTTGAAAGGTCCATTAGTCTTTAGATTCCCGAAAAACCATGTGGTTTAGTTGGTTGTACACATGGAAATGTGATTAATTAAAGAAATTTAAAAAATATATATAAACTAATTAAAAGCAACTAAATAACTTTTTTCTGGCAAAAATTTGTCACCTTCTACTAGAAAATTAAACATAATAATAATACAAGCTCCAATATATATATAGACTAATTGCACAAACGTCCCTTGAGTTTAGGCATAATTGCATGTATATGGAATTTTTACCCATAATTGCACAAACATCCCCTGTAATTAGTTGACTTCGTTAAATCTAACCATTGACCACAATTTTAACCAAAAAATGACCAAAGTGCCCCTAGTTACCTATTTTATTATTAATTATATATATATATATTTTTTTGACAATTTATGTATGTACTTAACATAATAATTATATACAATACTTAATTTATTTATTTAACAATTTTTATAATCCATTTTTTAATCCATTTTTTACATTTTCATAATCCATTTTTTTAAATAAATAAATTAAGTATTATATATAATTATTATTTTTAAGTATATATGTAATTATTTTTTTAAATATATATATAATTATTTTTTTAAGTATATATATAAATTGTCAAAAGAAAGTATATATATAATTAATTATAAAATAGGTAACTAGGGGCACTTTGGTCATTTTTTGGTTAAAATTGTGGTCAATGGTTAGATTTAACGAAGTCAACTAATTACAGGGGATGTTTGTGCAATTATGGGTAAAAATTCCATATACATGCAATTATGCCTAAACTCAAGGGATGTTTGTGCAATTAGTCCATATATATTAAATCTAGGGAAAATTGCACAAACATACCCTGACTTTAACACATATATGAGGCATAATCCAGTTTTGTCAAAATTACAAGAAAATACCCTTGACTAACCGTTGACTAACCGTTGACTGACAGTTGACCAGACTAAATGATAAAATGACCAAAATGCCCTTCTTCAATGTTTTATTAATTTTTATTTTTAAAAAATACTGTAAATATTAAAATAATTAAAAACTAATTAATTAACAATATAAAATTTAGAAGTCAAATGTTACAAAATGTCCAAATTACCCCTCAATATTATAATTTTTTTAATTTTTTAATCGTTTGATAACTGTTAATTATATATTAAAAGCCAACCAAAACAATTTAAATATATATTTTTTTTAAAGAAAAGCAAATCAAATTAAATGTTAAAAGCAAAAAATAAATAGCAATTAATCTCCATGGAGACCTACACTAATGGAGATTTCGTAGGTCTCCATGGAGATCAATTGCTATTTATTTTTTGCTTTTAACATTTAATTTGATTTTCTTTCTTTAAAAAAAAAATATATAAATTTTTTTGGTTGGCTTTTAATATATAATTAACAGTTATCAAACAATTAAAAAATTAAAAATATTATAATATTGAGGGGTAATTTGGACATTTTGTAATATTTGACTTCTAAATTTTATATTGTTAATTAATTAGTTTTTAATTATTTTAATATTTACAGTATTTTTTAAAAATAAAAATTAATAAAACATTGAAGAAGGGCATTTTGGTCATTTTATCATTTAGTATGGTCAACTGTCAGTCAACGGTTAGTCAAGGGTATTTTCTTGTAATTTTGGCAAAACTGGATTATGCCTCATATATGTGTTAAAGTCAGGGTATGTTTGTGCAAGTTTCCCTTAAATCTATCAAGTATACAACGTGTTATATATATATATATAAATGTTCAAGTCAGTGCGCACTGATATAATTTCATTAATACGTTGGATATGGACCATTAGATTTATATATTTTGACTCAAAGTGTATTTACTTGTCAAAACTTCTCCATAATTAATGGTTTATATGCATTGGTACTGATGTAGTTACATCAGTGCGCACTGACCAGAACGGGACCGTATATATATATATATATATAAATTAAAAAATATATTTCAATTTTTTTTTTCTCTTAATACAACTAATAGAGGTAGTTTGTAACTTTATATATATATATATATATATATATATATATATATACAGTGGTTCTCTCATAAGGGATTCCTTATTTTAATTTCGGTAAGGACCACCATGAAATCATATTGATTTGAATGAATTTTAATTTGAATTTTTTTGTGGATGATAAGTTCGTTGAAATCTACCTATGAATAAAATTTCAAATTTTTTCAAGTACTTAAACCATTTTTACCGATTTTTTTAAATATGAAGGCATTAGAAAAATAGGCGAAATATAGGAAATTCAAGAAAAATAGTTTTCGTGCTTGAAAAATTCTCAAATTTTATTCATAGGTAGATTTCAATTTACTTATCATCCACAAAAAAATTCAGATTAAAATTCATTCAAATCGATATGATTTCATGGTGGTCCTTACCGAAATTAAAATAAGGGATCCCTTATGAGAGAACCACTGATATATATATATATATATATATATACACACACACACAATTTTTCTATTGTCAGTTCGAACTAACAAAAGATATATCAGTTCCTTGTCTGTAGACCATTAGATTTAAATACTTTGACTTGGTTGCATGCACTTGTCAAAGTATTTTTTAAATCCAATGATCCACATGTAAGGAACTGATAATAAAAAGACTGTATATATATATATATATAGAGAGAGAGAGAGAGAGAGAGAGATTTTCTATTGTTAGTTCATCCTGACAATAAATATATTAGGATGAAGAATGTATACCACTAGATTTACATACTTTAACTTAAAGTATATGCACTTGTCAAAACTTCTCCATAATCTATAGTTAGTTGACTCGTAGGCTTTTGAAGACTTGTAGTTGTTGACAAAAAACTCTCTTAACCGGCAAATTCTGTTGATGAATTATAAAGGGTATTCTGGTCAGTTTATTGTTTGTCAGAATTTTGTAACTTTCGATCAAAATAATAATAATAATAATAATAATCCCAGGTGAAAAGCCAAACAAATGGGCCATGATTATATATCTTTATTTATATACGGTCTGGGCGAAGCTATGATTTTAGCTAAGGAGGGGCCGAATGAAAATAATTATTAAGTTTCATCGGTTATTTTATGGTTGAGCTTAAGTTTCATTCACTCTTATATATTACCAAGTTATAAATTTTATTAACCGATTTTATGTTTCTACTTTTTGGATGTTTATATTGGATCATGATCCTCTAATGTGATGATTTTTTTCTTGAGAATAAGACTCTGCATTTAACAATAATGAAGTGAAATAAATAAAAGAAATAAATTAAAACCATTAATTATACGTGTCAACAGAAAAATAATAAGTCAAATGATAATTATTCACATGTTTTTCTTATACTTTAAATTTATCAATAAAATTAACTTATAGTAGCAACTAACAAATTTTAAAAAATTAATTGAAGCAAAAATATATATAATTTTAAAGTGGTTCTATTGGCACACCCCCTGCAGATCTATTTATACCCTTTTTTTTTAATTATTTAGTTTTTATTTTTTATTTTTCCTTCATCAAAATTACTAAAAGAGACATACAATTTAAGAAAAAAAAATTATAAAGTAAATCTAATAAAACCCCACATTCCTTTTCAAAAAAAAAAAAAAAAAAAAAAAACCAATGTTCTTTTAATCAGTTTCTTGAAAAAAAAATAAAAAAAATCTTAACTCTTAAACCCTAAAAAACTTCCTAACTTTTAATCAGTCCACAACACATGGATTTCTCTGAACAAGATGTGGATATCTTCGGTGAAGAACACGAAAACAATCATGACCAACAACAAGCCGGAGCCCACGGCTCCTCATCCTCGTCGTCTTCGTCTTCGTCCTCATCGAGTTCGTCATCGCGATCCTCATCGTCATCGGCGTCGTCCTCGTCCAACGGCAGCGGTAGGGGAGGGAGTGGAAGCGCCAATAGTGGAGGAGGACAAGAAGAAGAAGAGAACGAAGAAGAAGTAGACAATATTAATGTTAATTATAATAATAATAACAATTTCAAAAAAAAAAAATCTACGAGTAATTGGGGTTTTTTTTTTATTTTTATATTTTTATTATCAATCGATTTTGAGGTTTGCCCAATTGAGTTTTATTGGATTTTTAATTGAGTTTGTTGATTTTATGGTTCCTAAACCTTTGTATGTTTTGAATTTCATTAGGATTTTGTCATTGTGTCAGTGACACTGAAACTCCTGCTGCTAGTCTTACGAAAATGAAGAAACTAAGTTTGAAAAAGATGTCTGAGATAGATAAAGATAATTTGGGTTTATTAAGTTTGAAAAATGAGTAAAAATGGTAGATTTGAAAATAAATAAAATAAATTAATAAAACTATTTAACTTTATTTAATTAAATCAAAATTTTAAAAAAGGGGCATAAATAGATCAATAGGGTGTACCAATAGCACCACTCATAATTTTATTAGGAATGGAAAAAATAAATAAAATTGGTTGAGGTAGATAATAAATAAAATTAATTAAAACTTATTTTTAAGGAATGGATAGAATAACTATATTATATATATTAAATAATAAAAGGGGTAAATGGGTTTTGATTGTATACATTGTACATATTATAAAAATTATATACACTAAATATTAAGAGATTTCATTGGTTAGGGGGCCATGGCCCCTGTGGGCCCCTCCTCTCCTCTGCCTCTGCATACGGTCTTTCTACTGTCAGCTCGTCCTGATATAAAATATATCAGGACGAAAAATATGGACTATAGATTATGAAAAAGTTTTGACAAGTGCATACACTTTAAGTAAAAATATGTAAATCTAATGGTCCATATTCTTCATCCTGATATATTTTATATCAAGACAAATTGACAATAGAAAAACTGTATATATATATATATATATACACATAGATGTACAGTCTTTCTATTATCAGTTCGAACTGACAAAAGTTATATCAGTTCCTTGTATGTGGGCCACTGGATTTAAATACTTTAACTGACAAGTGCATACAGCCAAGTCAAAGTATTTAAATCCAGTGGCCCACATATAAGGAACTGATATAACTTTTGTCAGTTCGAACTAATAATAGAATTTCTGCATAGATGTATATATATAGATATATAAAAAGTTCTACATGTAATTTTTATTATTAGAACTATTACAGTAGGATCATCAGTAGAGGTGTGGGGGGACTGACAAGGGCCAATGGGCCATGCCCCCCAACACAAATGTTCTAGTGAATGCTCTTATGTAATATATCCAATGAAACCCTGTATTATTTCTTAATTAAAATCACAATCATTAATTAAAAACATAAATATTATAATAAATAAATTCTATATTTGTATATGTGACCCACATAATCTATTTCTAAAGTAAACCTACACTTAAGGTAGGAGCGAAAATCTACTCTTTTAAAAATTTGGTTTCCAATATATCATGAACTATATATATATATATACCATGAGAACGTGCAGGTGCACTACCAACTCTATTAAAAGGTGATTTACGGTTTCTACATGTAATCTTGGAATAACTGTATGTATCTAAATTAAAAAATAGTTTTATATGGTAGATAAAACATTCTCGTTCTAAGTAGGTGTCTCATTAATGTTCTTCAAAAAAAAAAAAAAGGTGTCTCATTAATAGGTTTTGTTGTTTTATGTACAGAAACTACAAAACATCCTTGTGGTTCCATTCATTTCTACCTCTTTGTACATTTAATGCTTATAAAATCGTGATCTCTGTTTTTATTGTAAATTTATTTGAATAGCCTAAAAACTAAAAAGTACCAAGAAATTTCCTGTAATGTACTAACGTGAATTCCCAAACAGTCCAGATTATAATATGCAAATGTACGTAAATTCATCCAACGGTGCACGTTTACTAATCGATTTACTCTTTTATGGAACTCTGATTGCATTGATCATATATTTACCATGAGAACGTGTTTACCGATCATTAATCAACTTGCTCTTTTTGTGGAACTTTGGTTGCATTGTCTCGACAATATCTCTAATACGTGTTTTCCACTTGATTCTTGATCTGTGATCACGGTATTTATTAAAAACTATCGAATCATGATCTTTTTCACACTTGCATATATAAGGGTGTTTCAAGCCTTTCCAATATTTCAGAGAGAGCATCTAATTAGACATGAAATCATATCATAAAAAAAATACTATAAGATCGGGTAGTGACTCAGATCAAGAATGACAAGTATTGAATAATCAAGAAAGAATAATAAATGTATTATAAATGGAAATATTAAAATAATAATAATAAATAACAATAAAGTGTTTTCATTGTTATCCGGAAGTATATATAGTTTCAACTAACATTCTTCTTTTATATATATATATATATATATTTATATATATTATAACCTCATCAAATTTATATATATTATTCTTCTTAATAGTTAGTTTTAGCAAGAGTTAAAAGTTAAAAGTTTGGCTGATCCTGCAGACATCCATCTAGTTTCTTCAATAAATAATAATAATAATTATTATTATTAAGACAAAATAAGTCGGAATAAAAAGTTGAAATTATTCTGATTAATTTACTGTTAACTTTTCTACTACTTTGGTTCTTTTTACATTTGTTTTCAGTTTATAAGCCAAAATAAGTCACTTTTTCTAAAGTAATTTACTGTGCCATCAGATTCTTCTTAGAATTTTATTTATTATTATTTTTTTGAAATATATATATATATATAATTAATGACAAAGATATTAAAAAACTTTGAAAGGTACATTAGTCTTTAGATTCCCGAAAAACCATGTGGTTTAGTTGGTTGTACACATGGAAATGTGATTAATTAAAGAAATTTAAAATATATATATATAAACTAATTAAAAGCAACTAAATAACTTTTTTCTGGCAAAAATTTGTCACCTTCTACTAGAAAATTAAACATAATAATAATACAAGCTCCAATATATATATATATATATTAAATCTATCAAGTATACAACGTGTTTTATATATATATACAAAAATGTTCAAAACAGTGCGCATTGATATAATTTCATCAGTGTGTTGGATGTAAACCATTAGATTTACATATTTTGATACTGATACACATGCATTGGTACTGATATAGTTACTGACTAAAACAGAACCGTATATATATATATATATATATAATTAAAAAATATATTTCAAATTTCTTTCTCTTAATACAACTAATAGAGGTAGTTTGTAGCTTTTATATATATATATATATATATATAGCTTCTTACCTACAAACCCCCTGATATAGCTTACATACAAACTTATTTATTAGCTTTTGGATTATTGTCATTCTAACGACTTTTCATTTATTATTGTTCAATTTAGCTTGATGGTAAAGAACGTTAATTCAATCTGATAATATAATAGTTCGATTATTGTCATTCAAACGATTTTTCATTTTTTGGTTTGATAGTAAATAACATTGTTTGTGCCCGCTTCGGTGGCTTGTTGCCTTTCGCCTTCAGCCTTTAGGCCTTTTGTTGTTGTTTCCCTTGTTTTCCGTGTTTTAATAAAGTGTCTTTTAAAAAAATAAATAATGAAAAACGTTTATTCAGTATGATAATATAACAGTTCGAGTTGCCACGTAAGTGATATATATATATATATATATATTAATTTGAACTAACACAATCTTTTTAATAATTAGATTTTACTCTTATATATACTCTATCAAGACATTATATATGGGCCACACAAAAAATAAAAAAAACAGTTTACTCTTTTAAAAATTTTAAAGTTAATTTTTTTTTATATAGAGAGTAATAGAGCCACCAAAAAACACAGTTTACTCTTTACACTTTTAAAATTTTTAAAAATATTTAAGTTTCAGTCCACAAGTATGCTAAACTTGGATTTTAAGGACTAATTGCACAAACGTTCCCTAAGTTTAGGCATAATTGTATACATATGAAACTTTTACCCATAATTACACAAACATCCCCTATCGTTAGTTGACTTCCATTAACTCTAACCGTTGACCACAATTTTAACCCACAATGACTAAACTGCCCTTACTTACCTATTTTATTATTTAAATTAATAATTAAAAACGAAACAGAAAAGACAAAGAAAAAAAAAAATCAATCATTTTTTTTCTTTTTCATTTTCTCAACCCCCAAACACAATTAAAAAAATAAACTTAACAAATAAAAACCAAAACTCAATCCCACAAATCAAAACCAAAACTCAAATCCTCAATAACAACCAAAAATCAAATCCACAAATAAAAACCCAAATCCATCAATACCACAACCAGTTAACCACATCCATTTAAAAAGAAAAAAAAAATAGAACTTCAACCTAGAAAGTTAAAAATCCACCGTTGAAGTTCTATTTTTTCTTTTTTCTTTTTTTAAATGGATGTGGTTAACTGGTTGTGAAATTGATGGATTTGATTTTTTATTATTATTAATTTAAATAATAAAATAGGTAACTAGAGACATTTTGTCATTGTGGGTTAAAATTATGGTCAACGGTTAGAGTTAACAGAAGTCAACTAATGGAAGGGGATGTTTGTGTAATTATGAGTAAAAGTTCCATATGCATGCAATTACGCCTAAACTTAGGGGACATTTGTGCAATTAGTCCGGATTTTAATTACAATGGAATTGTTTTTATAATATATAATGTGGGTAAAAATTAGTAACTTAAATTTTTTTTTTTTTTTTAAATAGTAGAAACTTGTATATATATATATTAAATTTGTTTAGTATATGAACAATTTATTAAGAAGTAGATGTTGAGAGGCTTATGAACAATTTTTATTGGACGGGTAAGAGATTTTTACCATCCCTACTAGGAACATAAATTCTTACAAAATGGGACATAAATAATCCACATATGCATAATTGCATATGTTTTGATTACAATTTATTAAAAAGTGGATTACCAGGATTGACGGTAGCCAGGGCCGTCTCCAAACATTTTGGGGCCCAAGCGATTTTATGATAGATTAGTGATATTGGCACCCCTCAAAAACTGTATACACACCCCTTTCGTAAGTACACGCCTAAAATATTATAAAAATCTTTGATTCGTAAATAAACCCCACTTAATGCTAAAAATACCCTTTCTTTAATTTTATTGTATTATATTTTTATTAACACACCCCACTATTTTGTTATCTAATTAGATTTATTTAAAATATTTTTATTTTATATCTTTTAATTCAAATAAATAATTTCTCCTTAAAAAAATAATTTGTAACTCCTGCAAAAACATTTGATGTCACTAAAAAATTGTATGAAAAAAAATTATTTTCATTGTATTAAAACTTTTTATTTATTTAATTTTTTATGTAAAAAGAGACTTTCAGCACACAACAGTGTATCTCAATTCCTTTGTTCCTAAGAAATTTTTTTTTTTTTTTTTTAATTTTTAAAAACAATTGTTCATAAGAAAGTTTATTGTTGGTATTGATTTTCGTTTCACTCAATTATAACAGTAAATTGTTTGTCAACTCAATTAATTTGTATTCCATAAAAGAAATTAAAATTAGTATTTAAAATAGAAGTTAGGGTTTGATAAAATGGAAATGTTTTTATTATCATATCAAACAACTAATAGGAAACTTCCTTTTTCTTTTTTTACAAAGGATTGATATAAAACCAATTAATAATTATTGGTGTGTACTTACAAATTATTTAGTCATTTAAGTAATTTTACTCAAGAATAATATTGGATTTTCAAAAATATAATAAATTGGGGTGTACATACAGTTTTTGAGGGTGTAAATATCGTCACTCTTTATGATATTAACAAAAATTGGGGCCCTATATAAAATTATTACCATTAACATTAAAAAAATTAAATAAATTCATTTACCAAATACAGTGTAAGCCACATAAATTAAAACAAAAAAGATTTAATCGTATCTAAAAACATAAAAACAAAACATTGTTTACATTTCTATTTTTCTTGCTTTATGAAGTGCAAAATTACTAATTATACTACTACCATCAAGATTACTAATTGGACTCTCTTTCAAAAGAAAAAAAAAATCAATTGGACTCAGTTAATTTTGACTCAGACGATGTCAAACTAAGTCTGATATATTAGAATTCAATTGGGCTTTGATGTTTATTTTTATTAAATTGTACTAGATATAAATAATTGGGTCTTATTAAAAAAAAAAAGTAAGAAAATGTTTGAGATTGGGTCTTTCTTAAACTTAAATAGATTGGACTTGAGACCCCTAAATTTATAAAAGATGAAGAAGTAGATTGGACCATTTAGAGCCCCTAATTTTATAAAAGATGAAGACGTAGATTGGACTTTTTACAGGCCCCAGCAAAATGCTGGGTTTGCTACCCCCATGGGCCGGCCCTGACAGTAGCAGATTGAAAATTGAATGAATTTGAAAAAATAAACAAAATCTAAAATCCAAGATCCGCACTAGAAAAATTATATATATATTGAAAGTAAACTTTGAGTAAATATGTAAACCTGCGTAGTACTTATGAACATAAATAATTACCGAATCTCAAAATATAATTCTTTTACTATTAGCTAGCTAGCTAGGCATGTAACATACTATTATAGATCATTTAGATTACCGAATGATCAAGAGGCAAATAAAATTCATTAAAATCATTACTTTTTACATTAGTTTACTAACACTATAATATATATATATATATCACCGGTGGTGGGATGATTCTAACCTGCGACATGAGTTATCTTTATTATCAATCCATAATAAACGGTGATATCTTTTATTACTCTTTTAAAAATATTTTATGTTTCAAATACATTATTCTTTTTGAAATTTGGATTCTTTTTCAATCTAATTTACTCCATCTAAATTTGGAATGTTAGATTTCAATCAAAATCCACAATTTCAAAGTGTTGACATATAAATTCACTTAATTCAGGTAAAAATCTAAGAGTACATATTCTTTTCTTCAAATTTGGAATAATTAAATTCTAGGTTCTTGTTATGTGGATAAGGTTGTGTTGTGTCCCTTCACAGTTTCAGCTGTCTAAGAAACCACCACACACACAAAAAAAAAATTGTCCTATGCTCCACAATAATAATAATAATAATAATAAAACTAAATAAAAATAATAGTAAACATATTCAAGATTTCAAACCAAAATTATAATTTATAAGTGCCGATAATACATGAAGCACGCGATACACCACCATATATTATATAACTAATTATACGATTATATATAATTCAAAAAATAAATTTGCACATACTCCTAAATTCAGAACAAAAAGTTTAGCAAATCACTTACCGCATAATGAGCGCAGCATAATGAGCGCATACTTAACGCACATTAACATAATCCTAATTTATAAAACCTTAATTTCTATATCTTCTTGTATTATATATGACTTTTTTTTTTTCCCACGCAATCTCCAACTCTAAATAATTCATGATATGCTATCCACACCACATCACACCACACCTAACCCCATAATCAAATTACACTAATAAATCCAATCCTGAAAGCATTAATTAATGCATTATCTATCCATACATGTTTTATATATGCTTCTCAAAACTACAACATTTTCAACTTTGTAGAATCTTCTCTTCTCCAATCCGATCATGGGATTATGATCCTCTCCTTTCCTCCCCACCTAAATATATTTCAGAATTGATAGGTACATTGTCCCATTCGTTAATGTTCATCCAAGATTGCTATTAGTACTGTTGTTAGATGATTAAAAAGTATTTTCTTTACCTAATTGATAGTGTTTAAGCAGAAAAAGAGTACAATTGATATAGTTCTACTCAGATACGTAACTAGCTAGGATTAAACTTCAGAGTGAGAATTATTATTAAAGAAAAAAAAAAAAAAAAACTCAAGCTTTGGGACGCGTGAATTGAAAGTTGAAACAGATATAGTATTCTAACTTACTTTACAGGCTTTCAATTAGGAAAAAAATTTAATATTTAATTTTTTATTAATAAACTTTCAATTTTTTTAAGCCCACCCTAACCCATGAAGGTACGTCTCTACCTCCGTTGGTTTCTGATAAATTTTATAAAACTTAAAGCAATGTTTTCGATATTTATGATAAATTTTATAATCTTAAAAGAAGTTTATGACGGATTTCAAAACCAGTAAGGTCTGCCGGTCTATCTATATGTATTCTAACCACAAATATATGTGTTAAGAAGCAGTTTGGATTCCATTAATTGGCTAACGTCAACAATGTCTAATCATGGTAACAATAATGCATAAAGATGGATCATGACTGCTTAAAAATAAAATCATATCACTAAAGGCAGCAGTTCCAATCATCTTCTTTCAAGAGAGGTTTCTAATAAATTTTATGAAAACTTAAAACATCATATCCTTGACATTCTCTAAGTGAGATTTATGATAAATTTCATAATCTAAAAAGATGATTATGACATTCTCTAAGTGAGATTTATGTTTAAGAAGCAATTTGGATTTAATTGATTGGCTACTAGCACGTAACAATGTCTAATCATGGTAAACATGAATCATCAAATGCTTGAAAAAAAAAACACAAATGAAAACCGAAGGCAGCACCAAAATTTAGGAAAATAAAAAAGCTATAGAAGTGGCACATCACGTTGGGTCACGATCACTACTAAAATAAGGAGGTTGTCCCTGAATAGCATACATCTCTGTGAAGTATGAACCTTTGATTTGCTTCAACTAGGGAGCAAAAAGCAATAGCAACAAATTCCCAATTATAGATGCTGTTAAAAGCATATGATTAGATTTTTTATTTTCATTTTATTTTTTTCATATATTATGTATATATATTTGTGTGCGGTGGAAACAGAAGAATTCAGGAATAATAAAACCACACTTGTTTATAGAAGAGTACTGTTTCTTTGGAAAGAAAATTGAAAAGGAGACATCAAGTAGTGGTGATGAAATTTGTGTTTCTTCATACTAAAGAACATGCATATATAATCTTGAAACATAATATAACCAAAGAAGAAATGAAAAGCAAATATTGTATATATTTAAAACCTGGGGAAATGGCAAAAACCGGTTTTTTTTTTTTTTTTGGTTATATTTCCTGTTAACTACCAATCATAAGTCGATTTTTCACGTACAAGCTTAACTCAGCAAATAATCAAACATTTAGTATGGAAAAAAATATTCGGAAGAATAAGCCGACTTAAGCATATTATCACGAAAGATAAGATAACAGATTATGCTGGAAAAACAACTTTTTTAGTATATAGATTGAGACGGATAAAAAAAATATCTCAGAAACCTACAATCTTCGGTTTTCCATTTTCAAATGCATGTGCATAAAAACACCAGTTGCAAAATGTTCAAGCATCTGCATCAAAGGGATTGATTGGTGCTTAACACAACCGTAACCAACAAAAATGAATTCTCTAGTTAATTTCTAGCTAGGGAATATATTCTAAATGCACAAAGCACAAATTAATTGTAAACAAAATGAATATTGTATCCAAAAATTACCTGTCAAAATATTCATCAACACTATAATCTTAGTGGTTCCTGATTTTATGATTCTGATGGGCAAGTTGGTCTTGGAACCATTTGGCGATGTCTAATTTCGACCGTTAAATCCAGGGAGTCTGTGGTTTCCATGTCAGTTAAGCAAATCGAGTGGATATTATAAGATCACAATAGCTGCAAGAATCAAGTGGATATAGAATTTTAAAGAATTGTTGAAGCAAAATAGAATAATTATGGAAGACAGCCAAAAAGAAAGATGATATCACCACAACACAACAAATCAATGACAATAATAATCATAAATCACCAGTTTGATGAGAAAAGAACCTCCACTTTAAGACAAGTATTTTGACTGGAAAAAAACCTCCCTCAAACCATGAGCCATACAACCCGACTTTAGGGGATGATTTGGAATAAATATATATATATGTAGATTTCCTCTTAAAAAAAACACCACTAAAACCATTTCATTCAGAATATTCTGATTTCTGAGTAAAATTCTGCTATAAGAACAACTGTAATTGGAGAATTAGAATAATAGCTTTCTATATTCTAATAAGAAAATGTTTGGAAAAAAATAAATATTGTTCTTCATGAATTTTGGTGGTAGCACTTTGATCATTTGATCAAGAACAAATCAGAGTGACAGATTGTGTGCTATGTTATTCTGCATAATCCCATTTTCAATGTTAACATTGAAAATTATGAACTTTTTTCACATGATATCTTAAGAAATATCTATCCTTGAAAACTAGTATTCTTTTTGAAGAAATTCTATGTTTAATAACTGCGTTCAATTCAAACAAGGGCAATAAATAAATTCGAGTATAAAGGAAAATCTATTTCACTATTTTATCAATGTTCAAAATCTTAATGTGTAATCATTAACAAAAACAAAGTTTTAAACATCAATCACAGGGAGTGCCAACAGTAATTCTTAAATTAAATGTATCAAAGCAGCCTCATGGACCATTGATTTGTTAGATTCTGGTTTCTTTGTAAATTGTCAATGGCAACACTTCTATTAATTGGGTATCTTAACATTATTGAGAAAACAATTAAGTTTTATTGCTTTTAGTGATATATATTGTGCACCAAGCAACCAAGCAACACCTTCAAAAGTAGGTAGTGGAAATCTTCTGACAATTCCACTCACAATACAGAACAAAATTAGCAAACAATGTATCTTTCCTATTGTTCCTCCCATTGCATTTGATAAAAACCTAACAAAGCATTTAGATTTTGACTAAATAAATTAAAATAAAGCTCCATTTTGAGCAAGCTATTTTGCTCCTCAATCTTATAGAGACATAGACAGCAACTTCTCCACCTACTTTCAATTTTATATTATTCTCTTTTTATCCAACTTCCCATTATTTATATCCCCTTAAGAGTTTTTGACAGTCCATACAATCATCTTAAGTATTTGTGTAGAAACTCTTCTTTTTGGGACCATTATTTCTCCATCTGAAGACTATCTTTGGAGAGTCAAAACATGGGAGATAGATTGCGCCTGGCTGTTGGAGTGATGGGTACGTATTTCCTAGTTTGTTTAATAATTTCAGCTTTCAAGAATCACAGCAACTTTTTTTGAACCTAATACAATAAACTTGCATGCTCTTTCTTGCAGGCAATGCATCATCCTTGTTACTTTTCACCTCACCCATGTAATGTCAACACATTATTCTATTACATAGCTTATTATATTTCCAGTAAATCATAATTTTCAGATAGTTAACGTTGAAACTTAAACTGACATTTATTATTTTCTCTGTGTTGACAGATTAACTTTTTCAAGGGTGATAAGGAAGAAAAGCACTGAAGAGTTTTCATGCTTTCCTTACATCATTTCTCTTCTAAACTGTCTCATTTATTCTTGGTATGGGATGCCTATAGTAAGCTACAGGTGGGAAAACTTCCCTCTGGTCACCATCAACGGTTTGGGGGTCCTTCTCGAAGTTTCCTTCATTATCATATACATTTGGTTTGCTACAGCTAGAAGCAAGGCAAGTTATTTTAAAGCTTATTTGGTGTTCACAATACTTGATCATTATGCATGTTGGAAGTGTATAATTTAGATGTCCCTGCATGCCAATTTAGTATCAGTAAGGCCTATAGAAAGTGTTTGTATATTATTCATTAAAACACAGGGCACTATGTATTCTTTTGCATGCATACGTACACTATGAAACAACATTAAATATCATGAGTCCACAGATGAAGGTTGCAGCTATGCTGGTACCTGTCATCCTGCTGTTCTGCACCACCACGATTATCTCAGCTTTTGTGTTCCATGATCACCATCATCGCAAAGTGTTTGTGGGGACTATTGGGCTGGTAGCTGCTGTAACGATGTATGGTTCTCCACTTGTTGTTGTGGTGAGTCAACTGCTCTCATCATTACATACTCTAAACAAGCAACACAAAAAAAAGACGAACTGTTAATCAATTAGTTGTAACATTCATGCATGCATAATATAATAAATACTTGTATGTCTTCTCACCAACTGAATCTATTTATAATTGCAGAGGAAAGTGATCCGAACCAAGAGTGTCAAATACATGCCCTTCTACTTATCTTTATTCTCATTCATTTCTAGTTCACTTTGGATGATCTATGGGCTACTAAGCCATGATATGTTTCTTGCGGTTAGTACAGCTTTTAAATCTTCCTTGTCAGAAAAAACTACTAGCCAAAACATAGAATTTCTAACTCGAATTCCTTTTTCTTTTGCAGTCACCTAATATTGCCGCTACTCCCTTAGGCCTCCTCCAACTTATTGTCTACTGCATATACAGAAAAAAGGGGATTATGGAAGAACCAAGCAAATGGGATATAGAACAGAATGAGGAGAAATCCAAACAGCTGCAACTTGTGACCGACAACAATACCAATGACAAGAGTTGAATGAGAGGAGGTCTTGACTCAGGCATTTTTGTAAGTATTCTCTATGTACACCAAAATATTATGCATTTAATAACTAAATACATTCTTGACTTAAAGTTTGTGAATCTACAAATTTCTAAGACATTGTCTGTTACAGGGAAATTTCACTTCACTGGGCAATAAATTACCACTACCCCTGAAGAGGACAGTAGAAGCAGTAGCTATTGTTGTCAACGGGAAATCTTCGGTTGCAATATAATTTTTGTAATTTTTAAAGCAGGCTTATTAAGTTCTAATAAAAATAATAAAAATGTACTTCTACTATTAAGCCTCGGTTTCATTTGATGCTATCTACAACAGCACCAGTTTGTCCATCTTCTTAAGAAATGTAATGCCAAAAACTGCAGCAATATCATTTCATTATTCCTATAAAAATTTAAATACATGTGAAAAATTGATAGTCAATTTGGATATACAAATGCCCTGGAAAATAATCTGGACCTATGTAAAATGCTACAGCATTACACAAGACAATGAAAATGCATAATTATGATGATGCCTCCAAATATATTGTTATTTACCAGATCATTTCATTACAATTGGTCCATCATGTCACTTGAACTTAGTTTAATCCCTACGAATTACCAATTACTTTCTTACCTGTTACTGTGTAGCAACCACTCCTATGTCAATGAAATCACCAAAAAGAAAGTGTTATTTATATGAAATGGCATATAAATAAGTCATGAAAAGTAGAGAATGGAACAAGGGGCATATATATTTAACATTAAGTATTCTACAATACAAATGCCATTATCGGCAGACAGGCAGAGGTGGAGATATGTTTAAATAATTGATTGGTCAACTGAGGCAGCTCAATTTTAATAACCAAATAATATCCAAAGACTATGCTGAAATGGAAGTGGCACTTGACGCGATAACAAGCTGTAAAGAGACAAGCAATCTTACCTTTTGAGACAATGATCAGATCATGATAGCTTTACGAAAAGCAACAGTTAATCTGCATCATCATCATAATCATCATAATCATTACTGTTATATGAGAAAATAACCCACTTTGGTGATACATAAAGCATTATCTTGAAAAGGCCTGGTAGTGAAACCTATCAGAACTTAGCAATTGAAAGTCAGCTGTTATTCTGCAATATGCCATATGAATCAGAACAACACAAAGTAAAGAAAAAGTCAAATGCTGGATCTGGAAGAGCTATGTTGCCAGGGTATAAAGTCTCTTCGCAATTATGATGAACTAAGAGAATCAATTCCACCAAGATACATAGTTAGAAAACAGAGCCTAAGAAAATGTCTATCTTAGATCCAACGGACACATTCGCTAACATCAGCTAAATGATGAAGAAAACAATTTTCTAATGTAGGAGACCAAAGCGTAGCATCCATGATCTGCATTTAAAAGTATTTGTTAGAGATGAGCCAAATGTGAGTTAGAAAAGGTAAGGCTAAGTCTCATATTGGAAAGATAAAAGAAAGAGAAGTGTTCTTTTGGGTTGTAAGGTTATTTAAAAACATATAAACCACTTCCCAAAAGTATGAAAATGTCAAACAATATAGAAATTTAACATCATTAAACAATCAAGACGTAATATGTAAGGTTCAATATAACACATGACTATAGTAATATGTAACAGAGATATGTGTAACGAAAGATGGATATTAACCACTAGCTTTAGTTAAAAGAGGAGCCAAAGTGTGATTTCTATTGGCATTCAAAATTTAGAATTTGGATGAGACAGATAAAAAGAGATGATCAATGCTAGTACGTTCAATTAAAGTAACCACACTCTTACATGTTTTTTTTTTTTTTTTTTTTTGACAAAGATATTAAATGACAATAAATCACAAGCTCACAGGGCTATCTATTTGGAGAGTCCGACTCACACATGGACATGGAGGGCATTCCTCCATCCAATAGAGATCTTCAGAATTTGACAATGCCATCCTAGCAAGAAGATCAGCTACCTGATTGGCTTTCCGAGGCACATAACTCACCAACCTACATCTCATAGTATTGATCAACAGCAAAATGTCAGCGATTACCACACTCTTACATTGATATGGTATCTCTATCAAATAGAACAGTTGATTTTAGATTTGCCGTTAGATGCTCCAAAGTGGAATACATCACATTACAATTTGGATACTTTCTATCGGCGACAGAGAACACATAAACTTTGCTGCTCAACTCAATCCAGCTGCACCCAGGATTCTTTTTCATTTCAAAACCTTTCAATCTCTCCCTCATGTGTGTCTTCTTCCCCCACTTCCCCGATATTGCGTACATGTTCGATAGAGTAACATAAGCAGATACTGGCTTGGGATTGAAACCAAAAATCTTCTTAGCCACCCTCTCACCCTCTTCCATGTTCTTCCAGAACCAACAAGAACCAAGCAAAGCTCCCCAGATAGCTTCATCCGCTTGAATTGGCATCTAATTGATAAACTCCTCAGCTTCTTTTATCTGGCCTGACTGACCAAGAAGATCCACCACACATGTATAGTGTTTTATCGTTGGAGTTACTCCATAACATTTTTCCATTGAATGGAAAAAATTCATCCCTTCATTGACTAAACCAGCGTGACCACAAGCAGACAGAATTCCAACAAAAGTAGCAGCATTTGGTACTACTCCTTGCTCTATCATACGCTCAAAGAGAATGATTGCCTCAGGTCCAAGCCCATGATGCGCATATCCATCAATAAGAGCTGTACATGCCGTCACATTGGATGAAGAGATGCAGCTAAATGATGCTTGGGCTTCAGCAATGTTTCCACATTTGGAGTACATGTCAATGAGGGATGTTCCTACATAAACATTAGACTCAAATGGCGTTTTAATCAAGTGGGCATGAAGTAATTGTCCTTGTTGAAGAGATCCAAGGCATGAACATGCATGAAATAGAACAGAGAATGTCCATCTAGTCCACTCTATTGCTAATCTGCACATTGTCGTGTATAACTCCAAAGCTTCTTCATGCAGATCATTTTGGATATAACCTGACATCATTGAGGTTCAGGTCACTGGGTTTCTTTCCCCTTTTGTTTCTTCAAAAAGCTTCAAAGCTTTGTCAATTTCACCATTCTTGGAATACACAGAAATCATAGTATTTGAAGAAAATATTGTTCTGTGAGGATTTTTCTCAAATAATCTTTTGGAATCTTCAAATCGACCTTCAACTGCATAACCTTTCATCATCAAATTGTATAAAACCGAATTAGCTTTAGTTAGTCTATTGAAAATCAACTCTGCATCTTCAATCCTACCCATCAAAATAAGTCCGCTAATAATGGAACTTGAAGCATCCAAACCTGGATTTGCTCCTCTATCATAAATTCTCTTAGCTTCATTAATATGTTCACAACCAAAATAAAATTCAATCAATGCGCATCCAATTAAGTGATCAAATTCATAGCCACATTTTATCAACATCCCATGAACAACCCTCCCTTCATGAAGAACACC
Source organism: Acer saccharum (assembly GCA_030490815.1). Classification (NCBI taxonomy): domain Eukaryota; kingdom Viridiplantae; phylum Streptophyta; class Magnoliopsida; order Sapindales; family Sapindaceae; genus Acer; species Acer saccharum. Next base: position 64,895,369 of record CM059866.1, on the reverse strand, counting down.
AAGTCTACCACAACCTCTAACAACAGCATCAAAAGTGAATTCATCAGGCATAACCTCGCCACTCTCTATCATCCACCGAAACAACTCCAAAGCCTTCTCACACCCATCTTCACTCTTCACATACCACGAAATCAATTTCGTCCACACGACAACGTCCCTTCTCAGCATCCTCATAAACAAATCAAAAGCATCACTCATCATGTTGCATTGCACATACCCCACTAGCATCACACTCCACAACAACCCATTCTCCTCCCTCAACTCCTCGAAAACCCTCTTTGCTTCCTCTATCTCGAAACAGTTCGCGTAAAAATACAACAAAGAACTACCCACAAACTCAAAACTCTCGTACCCGGATTTCAAAACAAGACCATGAATCTGTTTCCCATTTATCAAACACTTCAACTGCGCACACACACTCAAAACAATCGAAAACGTGGTCTCGTTGAGCCTGACATAGCTACCATGCATAGTTGAAACTAAACTAAGAGACTCGTTGAATTTTCCCCATTTTGAGTAACTAGAAATCGTGATGTTCGTTTTGGCATTTTATCGAAGACGTAGCGAGCAATATCTATTTGTCCTTTTTTCGAGTGTTTGTTTATGCCAACGTTAGTGGATCTGATGTCTGTGAGATGGGTTTTTAGTGTCCCGTTATATGTCGAGTAGAGTTTCGTGTTCTCCCATCGATTGTGCTTCCATTTTCCCGGGAAAAAAGATCTCAACGATATTTTGAAACAACAAGAAAAAGAGGAAGAGAGATGCAGCTGAAACGCACCGTTTGATTCTCTGAAGAGTGAAGGCGACATTTGCTCTAATTATATAATAAGGCGTAGAATAGACTCACAAAACGCACCGCATTTGACCTTCATTATGCATGTAGGAAGTGTATAATTTAGGGAGAATGCTATCTACCTTCCCCATCCGCCTTTCTCACTCATTGCTTGACACGTATACACTGTTTCATTTAATAAAAAACTCTCACTTTTTACTACAAAACTTGTTTATGTTTTTACCCCTGATGGCTACTTCTATCTTTTCATTAATAAGGTGTGAATACGTAAACAAGCTTTGTAACAAAAAGTGAGAGTTTTTTATTAAATGAAAAAATGTATACGTGTCAAGCAATGAATAGGAAAGGCAAATAGGAAAGGTAAATGGGAAAGGTAGACAGCATTTCCTCTAATTTAGTCATTTAGATGTCCCCGCATGCTAATTTAGTATCAGTAAGGCATTATGTATTCTTTTGCATGCATACGTACACTTAAACGAAACAACATTAATTAAATATCATGAGTCCACAGATGAAGGTTGCTGCTATGCTGGTACCTGTCATCCTACTGTTCTGCACCACTGCGATTATCTCAGCTTTTGTGTTCCATGATCACCATCGTTGCAAAGTATTTGTTGTGGTTCTCCACTTCTTGTTGTGGTGAGTCGTCAACTGCTCTCATCATTACATACTCTAAACAAGCAACACAAAAAAAAGAGGAACTGTTAATCAATTAGTTGTAACATTCATGTATGCACAATATAAATACTTGTATGTCTTCTCACCAACTGAATCTATTTATAATTGCAGAGGAAAGTGATCCGTCAAATACATGCCCTTCTACTTATCTTTATTCTCATTCATTTCTAGTTCACTTTAGATGATCTATGGGCTACTAAGCCATGATATGTTTCTTGCGGTTAGTACAGCTTTTAAATCTTCCTTGTCAGGAAAAAAATACTAGCCAAAACATAATATAAACATAGAATTTATAACTCGAATTCCTTATTCTTTTGCAGTCATCTAATATTGCCGCTACTCACTTTAGGCCTCCTCCAACTTATTTTCTACATATACAGAAAAAAGGGGATTATGGAAGAACAAAGCAAATGGGATATAGAACAGAAAGAGAAGAAATGCAATCAACTGCAACTTGTGACCGACAACAATACTAATGACAAGAGTTGAATGAGAGGAGGTCTGCACTCAAGGCATTTTTGTGAGTATTCTCTATATACACCAAAATAATATGCCTTCTTGACTTAAAGTTTGTGAATCTACAAATTTCTAAGACATTATCTGTTACAGGGAAATTTCACTTTTACGGGCAATAAATTACCACTACCCCTGAAGAGGACAGTAGAAGCAGTAGCTATTGTTGTCAACCGGAAATCTTCGGTTGCAATATAATTTTTGTAATTTATAAAGCATACTTATTAAGTTCTAATAAAAATAATAAAACGGTACTTCTAATATTAAGCCTTGGTTTCATTTGATGCTATCTACAACAGCACCAGTTTGTCCATCTTCTTAAGAAAAGTAATGCCAAAAACTGCAGCAATATCATTTCATTATTCCTATAAAAATTTAACTACATGTGAAAAATTGATAGTCAATTTGGATATACAAATGCCCTGGAAAATCTGGACCTATGTAAAATGCTACATCATTACACAAGACAATGAAAATACATAATTATAATGATGCCTCCAAATATATTGTTATTTACCAGATCATTTCATTACAATTGGTCCATCATGTCACTTGAACTTATTTTAATCCCTAAGAATTATACCAATTACTTTCTTACCAGTTATTGTGTAGCAACCACTCCTATGTCAATGAAATCACCAAAAAGAAAGTGTTATTTCATGATGAACCAAATCTTTTATATGAACGGCATATAAATAAGTCATGAAAAGTAGAGAATAGAACAAGGGGAATATATATTTAACATTAAGTATTCTAAGATACAAATGCCATTAGCGGCAGAAAGGCATTTAACATAAAGTATATTTAACATGAAAAGTAGAGAATAGAACAAGGGGAATATATATTTAACATTAAGTATTCTCAGTTGATTGGTCAACCGAGGCTCAATTTTAATATCCAAAGACTGCTGAAACGGAAGTGGAACTTGACGCGATAACAAGCTGTAAAGAGACAAGTAATCTTACCTTTTGAGACAATGATCAGATCATGATAGCTTTACGAAAAGCAACAGTTAATCTGCAACATCATCATCATCATCATAATCATTACTGTTATATGAGAAAAACTACAGAAATAACCCACTTTGGTGATGCATAAAGCATTATCTTGAAAAGGCCTGGTAGTGAAACCTATCTGAACATAGCAATTGAAAGTCAGCTGTTATTGTGCAATATGCCATATGAATCAGAACAACACAAAGTAGAGAAAAAGTCAAATGCTGAATCTGGAAGAGCTATGTTGCCAAGGTATAAAGTCTCTTTGCAATTATGATGAACTAAGAGAATCAATTCCACCAAGATACATAGTTGGGAAAAAAAGGTATTAAAACCTTAGAAAACAGAGCCTAAGATCCAACGGACACATTCGCTAGCATCACCTAAATGGTGAAGAAAACAATTTTCTAATGTAGGAGACCAACACATAGCATCCATGATCTGCATTTTAAAGTATTTGTTAGAGATGAGCCAAATGTGAGTTAGAAAAGGTAAGGCTAAGTCTCATACTGGAAAGATAAAAGAAAGAGAAGTGTTCTTTTGGGTTGTAAGGTTATTTAAAAACATATAAACCACTTCCCAAAAGTATGAAAATGTCAAACAATATAGAAATTTAACATCATTAAACAATCAAGATGTAATATGTAAGGTTCAATATAACACGACTATAGAATTTGGATGAGACAGATAAAAAGAGATGATCAATGCTAGTATGTTCAATTAAAGTAACCACATTCTTACATTGATATGGTATCTCGATCAAATAGAACACTTGATTTTAGATTTTCCGTTAGATGCTCCAAAGTGGCATACATCACATTACAATTTGGATACTTTCTATCTTTGACAGAGAACACATAAACTTTGCTGCTCAACTCAATCCAACTGCACCCAGGATTCTTTTTCATTTCCAAGCCTTTCATTCTCTTCCTCATGTGCGTCTTCTTCCCCCACTTCCCCGATAATGCGTATATGTTCGATAGAGTAACATAAGCAGCTACTGGCATGGAATCGAAACCAAAAATCTTCTTAGCCACCCTCTCGCCCTCTTCCATGTTTTTCCAGAACCAACAAGCACCAAGCAAAGCTCCCCAGATAACTTCATCTGCTTGAATTGGCATCTCATTGATAAACTCCTCAGCTTCTTTTATCTGGCCTGACCGACCAAGAAGATCCACCACACATGTATAGTGTTCTATTGTTGGAGTTACTCCATAAACTTTTTCCATTGAGTGGAAAAATTTCATCCCTTCATTGACTAAACCAGCGTGACCACAAGCAGACAGAATTCCAACAAAAGTAGCAGCATTTGGTACTACGCCTTGCTCTATCATACGCTCAAAGAGAATGATTGCCTCAGGTCCAAGCCCGTGATGCGCATATCCATTAATAAGAGCTGTCCATGCTGCCACATTGGGTGAAGAAATGCAGCTAAATGATGCTTGAGCTTCAGCAATGTTTCCACATTTGGAGTACATGTCAATGAGGGATGTTCCTACATAAACATTAGACTCAAATGGCGTTTTAATCAAGTGGGCATGAAGTAATTGTCCTTGTTGAAGAGATCCAAGGCATGAACATGCATGAAATAGAACAGAGAATGTTGATCTAGTCCGCTCTATTGCTAATCTGCACATTGTCATGTATAACTCCAAAGCTTCTTCATGCAGATCATTTTGGATATAACCTGACATCATTGAGTTCCAGGTCACTGGGTTCCTTTCCCCTTTTGTTTCTTCAAAAAGCTTCAAAGCTTTGTCAATTTCGCCATTCCTGGAATATACAGAAATCATAGTATTTGAAGAAATTATTGTTCTGTGAGGATTTTTCTCAAATAATCTTTTGGAATCTTCAAATCGACCTTCAATTGCAAAACCTTTAATCATCAAATTGTATAAAACCGAATTAGCTTTAGTTAGTCTATTGAAAATCAACTCTGCATCTTCAATCCTACCCATCAAAATAAGTCCGCTAATAATTGAACTTGAAGCATCCAAACCCGGATTTGCTACTCTATCATAAATTCTCTTAGCTTCATTAATATGTTCACAACTACAATAAAATTCAATCAATGCGCCTCCAATTAAGTGATCAAATTCATAGCCACATTTTATCAACATCCCATGAACAAACATCCCTTCATGAAGAACACCAAGCCTACCACAACCTCTAACAACAGCATCAAAAGTGAATTCATCAGGCATAACCTCGCCACTCTCTATCATCCACCGAAACAACTCCAAAGCCTTCTCACACCCATCTTCACTCTTCACATACCCTGAAATCAACTTCGTCCACACGACAACGTCCCTTCTCGGCATCCTCATAAATAAATCAAAAGCATCACTCATCATGTTGCATTGCACATACCCCACTAGCATCACACTCCACAACAACCCATTCTCCTCCCTCAACTCCTCGAAAACCCTCTTCGCTTCCTCTATCTCGAAACAGTTCGCGTAAAAATACAACAAAGAACTACCCACAAACTCAAAACTCTCGTACCCGGATTTCAAAACAAGACCATGAATCTGTTTCCCATTTATCAAACAATTCAACTGCGCACACACACTCAAAACAGTTGAAAACGTTGTCTCGTTGAGCTTGACATAGCTACCATGCATAATTGAAACTAAACTAAGAGACTCGTTGAATTTTCCCCATTTTGAGTAACCAGAAATCATGGTGTTCCAAGAAACCACAGTTCGTTTTGGCATTTTATCGAAGACGTAGCGGGCAATATCTAGTTGTCCTTTTTTTATGTGCTTGTTTATGCCAACGTTAGTGGATACGATGTCTGTGAGATGGGTTTTTAGTGTCCCGTTATATGTCGAGTAGAGTTTCGTGTTCTCCCATCGATTGTGCTTCCATTTTCCCGGGAAAAAAGATCTCAACGACATTTTGAAACAACTAGAAAAAGAGGAAGAGAGATACAGCTGAAACGCACCGTTTGAATCTCTGAAGAGTGAAGGCGACATTTGCTCTAATTATATAGGGAAATTATCATTCTCTCCCTTGTAGTTTTCCATATTCTCCAGCATCCCCCCTCTATTTTTAAAATTCTCTAATTTCCCCCCTCTCATGCCTATTTTATATGATGAGATTAGTTGTATTTGTGCATAAGATGGGGGAAATTGGAGAATTTTAAAACTTGAGGGGGGATACTGAAGAATACGGCAAACTACAGGGGAAAGAATAATAATTTACCAATTATATAATAAGGCATGGAATAGACTCACAAAACGCACCGCATCTGACCTTTTGTTTTTTTGTGTTTTTTTTGCTGAGATCAAAGTATACATAAACGGCTCGGATATCTACTCTCATAACAGAAGAGAACTACTCCCGCAACCCACCGCATTTGAACATTTTAACAACATAAATGATGTTTATTAAATGGAAGCAAGGGTGGATAATAAAGAGGGCTAACCCGGGCTATAGCCGGGTTAGCTTTTTGTGAATTTTTTTTTTAATTAATCAATACACAGTAAACTGATAGAGTTAGGCTGTTAGAGTAGCCGCAGGCCGACAATGTCACATCATTGATCATCCCAATTCTCTCCCACTCTTTCTCTCTCTCTCACTATACCAATTCTTTCACTCTCTTTCCAAGTGTTATGGGTGTACACTTCAAATTAAAAAAATATATATTATTTTAACTATATTACATAATAATATATAAAAAAATTATCAATTGCTGATTATATTTATTTAATTGTTTTAATAGATAAAAAAAAATATCATTTTATATAGTTTTATCTTAATTTAATTGTTTTTGAATATAACTATAAATAATATTATTTTTATTCTTACAATATATTTAAAAAGTACATTTTAAAACAATTTCATTAAATACATATTACATTTTTATTTTCAAAATATTATTTTCAATTACTCCTACTTGACGCGTTTTTAAAGTTTTACGGCTTTTAAAAACATGAAAATCAATTACTCGTTTTTAAATGAAAATACATAAAACTGAAAACGAAAACAAAAAATATTACCAAGCATTGTCTCCATTACTTTGTTTTTGTTTTTTGTTTTTTGATTAATGAAATTTTCTAGTACTATTGAAGTTTTATTATTATTAATTTATATATATATATATATATATATATACACTTTTGTTTTAGCCCACTCTATCAAAAAAATCTTGGGTACGCCCCTAAATGGAAGTCTAATATTTTAAAATGGTAGTAATAATATAACAATAGTAATATTTCAATTATTTATTTATTTATTATTATTTTTAAATCTTATGTATCCTCTTATAACTATTCAATAATTGTGAAAAATCAGTATATAGTTTATATTGTACTGGTTTAATATAGTCTTCATTAGCCTAAATTTGTTGAAATTGTCACTTTTAAGTTTTAACCACATAATTTTAAGAAATTGTCAAACCCCATTATCATAATGCGATGACGGTTTACAGGTTTATGCAAAACTTTTAATGCATTATTTGATCAAGTGGGAGATGAAAAAATATATGATAAAAGATTCAAAATGCTTGTTACTTTGTTAGGTACACAAGCAAATATGCATAGGATTGAGCTCATAAACTCAGTGGATAGTGAAACATATGTTATGGTGGACTGATATGACTGTTTGAGAAAAGGTTATGACTGCAGTAAAGGGCAGTGTAGGAGAGGGGTTGGCGAGGTCATGGCTCCTTTCCTGAAAAATAAAATAAAAATCTTTTAAAATTTTAAAGAATTACCATTGATTTTGAAAATGTTTTCATTTGGTCCCTTTAATTTTCTTTTTGCTCCCCCTCTAATAACAATAGTGACACTTGAAAAACACTACAAATCTATTGTAATTCTCTAAGGATCGAATTCCCGGGTCATACCAGCAACCTCACAGACAGTATTAAAATCAATAATTCCGCTTTTTAAAAAAAAGAAAAGAAAAAAGAACCAATAATTCGGCAGAAATCCAACACTTTTTGTTCTTATAAGGGCAAATGAGCTAGTTGACATGTGATAAATAACAAAGTGTGATTAAGCTCATCGATAGACAAGGTCAGTAATCATTATGATGCATATGGTTTGTAATTATTTCCATCTATGGAGATTCGAGAATAATTCAATAGTTGCATATTTTTATATCATATTCACTTTAATTACTTTAAACTTTTTGTTAGAAAATTAAAAATCAAAGGTTCACAGTCGTCGTTAATGCTATGTGCTCTAATATAATATTCAACGGCTGGTATCATAACATAACAGCATCGATAAAGTTAGATATGTTTCCATACCATGTGTTGTGATATTAGTGACCCGTCTATTACATGTAAGGAAGTAAATATCGGGTGTTCAAATTTTTAGAAATGTAAATGAAATATCGATATCCTCAAAATATCAGGGATATTCAATATATTTTTTATATCATTAATCTTCTTAAAATATAGAAAATATCAGAAATATTTCGATGAATATTTAATTCCTTGATTACATGTTCGAAGATTATATTCAAAATTTTATAATTCGACAACTTGTTGGAGTCTTTAATCTAAAGTCTCATCTTATCTTTATTCAAATGGAAAGTACGTGTTTCCACATGTTACAAAAAGCAATTTTTCATTGTCGAATGATCTTTCATCTTTATGACTTTATATATGATGATATCATTGAAATATATTTTAGACGGTGTCGGTGCTCGGTACTAGTTTGTTCGAATTTTTCTTTGGTAGGCATATAACTGTGAGTATATTTATAGCATGCTTATCCACCTCATCACTTTTTATTAGAAAAAAACAATGCAATTAGATCAAATAATGCTTATGGCAAAAAGTGATGAGATTGATAAGTGTACTATAAGTATGCTTATAGTTATATACCTAAGAAAAAACTGGCACTTGTTAGAAAGCAGCTTCTTTTATTTGCCCTTCTCTGATATCAAAATAAGTTTATCAAAAATAATAAATTTCCGAAAAAGTTCAAGAACTCAACATAAAAGAAGGTGACCACAGTCACCCATATAAAGTCAACTGTTGATACAACATTTCAGTACTTTTAATTAAAATATTATGGGTTTTATTTATTTATTTTTTTTATAGAAAAATTGGAAATAATAAAAAAAATATAAAAAACCAATAAATTAACGAATTGTAATATTTACTTCTTTAAAATTCTATATGAAGTTATGAAAAGTAATTTTAAAAATAAATCAAATTCTAAATCAATAGAATGAATTATTTTTTTAAAGTATTACACTATTACATAAATTTGGGGTTTTTTTTTTAGAGGATGACTCGAACCCTCAAACTTTTAGAATATGAGTGAGATGTTTACCACCAGACCAATATCGTCTCGTTAAAATTCATAGAAGGAATTTTGTACCATCTAAATATTCATTTTATAAAGGGTGATTCTGTGGATCAAATTAAAAGAAAAACTTATATATTCGATTAAAAGCACGTGATTCTTAGGACTTGTATCATCTCCTTACCTTATATTTTTAAGCATGTGATTGATTGTTGATAAAGTAATTATGAAAATTAATCACATCTTAACCACACATTCATGATAATGCTTATGTGTAATGAGATTAGGTCATGAAATGAGATAAAAGATGAGGTAAGGAGAGAATCCAAATCTGATTAAAAGATGTCATACCAGAACTTTTCAAATTTTACATTATTTTCATTCATTCATGTATCTCCACCAAACCAAGAGCTAGGGGTGTGCATTTTCAGTTTGGTTTGGACTGAAGCTCAATGTCAAACCAAACCAATATGGATCGGTTTGGTCATATTTCAACCCAAACCTAACTAATATGATTTTCCAAACCGATTCGAACTAAATCAAAAAAGGTCGGGTTGGTTTGGGTAGATTTATCGATTTAGATTTGAACTCAAAAATCAATTTTTAATTAAATTATAAAAAATATTTAAATAAAAAAATCATACATATATATATATATATATATATAGAGAGAGAGAGAGAGAGAGAGAGAGAGAGAGAGAGAGAGAGAGAGAGATTTTCCAATTTTTTACAATGTATACTTTAAGCACCTTTGATAAAATTTAATGGAATATATTGAATCTTGATGTGATTTTTTGTATGAATAATAAAAACATTGAAATACATTTGTAGAAAAAAATTGAAAATTTTTCGGGTACAAGAACTAATTTTTTCCAACTTTTATATTTTTAGTTTTACTTTTTAAAATATATGGTTTCGTTTGAGTTGGTGAATTATTTCACACAACTCCAAACCGAACCACCTTTGGACAAACCGAACCACCCATTTTTATATTTATAATCGAACCAATCCAAACTTAATGGGTTGAGTTAGCCAGTTTGGTTTGATTAGGTGGTTTGTTGCACACCCCTAAGAGCATCCACAATGGTTGGTCCTAAAAACAAGACCCATTTGTTGCCACATCATCAAAAATGGGTCTTGTTTTTGAAAAATGGGTCTTGCCATTTGGATCGAGACCCATTTGGATCGACTTAGTTGGGTCTCATTTCCCTACAATAGGACTAAATTGGAAAAGTAAAAGTGGATCCACTTATCATATATATATATATATATTAATAAATAAATTATATAATATATTTAAAATATCAACACTATCAATAATTATTTAACAAATTATAATTAATTTAAAATAAAACAATTTATTAATTTAAAATTATCACAACCGAATTACATTAACAATAAAAATAAATATTGAAAACAAAATATTGTCTACGATTAGACATGGCGTCGGTTCCGATTCGGTTCCTGTTCCGTTTCGAAAGTAGCGGTTCCAGAACTAGAACCTCCCTCGGAGAGATTTCGGTTCCGATTCCGATTCCGATTCCGATTCCGATTCCTCAGTTCCGGTTCGGTTCTGGCTGTTCTGGCTGTTCTGACTGTTCGGTTTTGGTTCCAGACCGATTTTGATTTCGAACCTTCAAAACCGGTTTTGGTTCCGGTTTTGAAGGTTCGGTTTCGATTCCGGTTTTTAAGGTTTGGTTCCGGTTCCAAACCTTCAAAAAATTAATGTTTTCATTCAAATTATTTTAATTTCATTGAAATAAAATTTTATAATTGAAATTGAAATTATTTATATCATTATTGAAATTAATAATAATATATTTAAATTATAATAATTTAAATATATATATATTAAATTTATTTATATTTTTTTCATTATATTTATAATTATTGAAATTAATAATAATATATATAAATTATAATAATTTAAATATATATATATATATATTAAATTTATTTATATTTTTTTCATTATATATATAATTATTAAAATTAATAATTATATATTTTAATTTAAATTATATATATATAAGCCCAACCCAATGATTGGGAGGTGTTGGAAACCCAACCCAATCATTGGGCAAGACCCAGATTGAGTTCCAAATTGGAACCCAATTTGGGTCTAGTTGGGTCTTGGGTGGAGTCCACTTTTAAGTCTCTTTTTTTGGATTCACTTTCTTACCATTGTGGCACAATTTGATGGATATAAAAATGGGTCTTGTACAAATGAGTCTCTTTTATGAACCATTGTGAATACTCTAAGGCCTTAACATGAGCCATTTACAAAAGTATACATCCCAACTTCTAGGGCTGACTTGGAATAGATATTTTTGTTTATATTTTCTCTTAAAAGCACATCAAGATAAAATCATTTCCTTGAAAATTTTCCCATCATCATCATTTGATTCCTTTATGGTCAGTTGAATTTCTCAAGGATCCAACTGACCATCAAGTCAGACGAAGGGTTCAATCAAAGAATATTTTTCATTTCAATAAAAATCTAAGCATATTTTAATAATGATGAGTGCTAGATACACTATCTCAATACATTCTCCTAATTCATTCTTCCAACCCACTTTCTGTTCATGTGCTGACATGTGGACATCATTAATTTTTTCACATTAAATTTGTAGCCTTTAATAAATAGTATCATTTTTTATTTTATTTACAATGCAAACTAACAACTTATTTCCTAGATTGCTCTTCTTCTTTAACTTTAACATATTGTTATTTAATATTAGTTATTTTTATTTATTTATAAATATTGTATTGCTCATATATCTATTTCTTTTTACCAAAGTTACTTAAACATTTCTTTTTACATCACTGGCTAGCTTGTATGGTTGTTGTATAAAATAAATAAATAGTAAAATAAATTCGAGTTAAATAATTTAAAAGTATATTATAAAAAATTTATAAGATAAGATTAGTAAAACTTAATGTCTATATCTAAATTAAAAATAAAAAATAAAGAAAAAAAATCTGCTGTTAAGTAGATATTGACATATTTTTTTTATTTTTTTATTTAAAATTTATTTGCTTTAATTTGATTTAATTTGTATATCAATCTAAAAAGATTCCTTGTTTTTTTTTTTGTTTTTTTGTTTTTTTGTTTTTTTTTGTTTAAGCATATTTAAGTTGTTGGTTTGTATTGTAAATAAAATGAAAAATGAGGCAATTTATAAATACTTCAAGTTTAATGTTGTACATGTGTCATCATATGAACAAAAAGTGTGTTGGGAGAGTGGATTGAGAAAATGCATCTAGCACTCTTATTTAATAATTAGAATTGTTGTATATTGTGATTGTGAGAAGAGAATTATAAATTTATAATATATAATTATAGAATACCTCTTTAATCAATACCGTTATGATTTTATAATTTCATGACGTCAAACCATAGACAAATATTCTCGGTGGGCTCATAGCCTCACATTAATAAATACACACATCTAATATGAATGTGTGACTGTGATTTAATGTCCTTAAATTATAATTTAAGGACGTTCTTACTAGAGAACCTCCCTAGTGATATTCTTGAATTTCATTTTGATAATCCTCATATTTCACATGTTGATTATGATATCATGTGATCAAGATGATGATCATCAAATCATATCATCATGATCATCATGATCATGCGCTACGAGTGATTTTTCCAAAAAACTCCATTCGTGTAGCTAGAGCTATAGCAGTACACTGCATGCCCAGTCACATCTATAGCTTTTGACATGTCACCTTTTGATAGAAATCATCAACTTTAATTTTAATATCTGTGATGAACTGTACGCAGTAATGCATGTATATTTATATACAGAAGTACAGAACTAGTGCTCGTATCTTTTTTGACACGTAATCCTGACACAGAAATCAAAGCAGAAACATAATTTAATTTGTCAATTTGTAGAGTTGGAGTACACTACTACCGGTCGTCTGGTCTCATCTTTTTGGCAGAAGATCTTAAATTCCATTTGTGAAACCACTTTCCTCATCAGTTTGACGTGGATTATTACCACCTTAAGAGAAATCCTATCCCTCAAAATATCAAGTCCAAGTATTCAATAATTGCAATATTGTGCAAGTGATCATCATCACTATCATCAACGAGAAAAACTTGTGTCCTATAATCTCAGCGCCACATGATGAGATTTGTCCAATGAAATTGAGTCATCTATAAACTACTTTAATATAGTTCAATTTTATTGGACGGTCTTACCACGTGACAATAAAACCATCTCACACAAGTTTTTCTCCCTCAACAACGATAGCAATATGCCAACCTGTCTTCAAACCCGTAGAGCATCTTCAACCCAATACACCAAATATTACACCAACTTGTCATAAAAAGAGTATCTTTCTTACATCGAATTTTTTTTCACTCTAATGTATCCACACCAAAAGAGCATCTTTTAAAAATATTCTCCCAATACATATTTATATAATATATTAGTTAAATGTATTAATTAATAATTAAATTTAATAAATTAAATAAATAAATAAATATATATATATATATATATTAATATTGGTATCATTTTAAAGATCCCAACGAGATTTTTCCAACGGTATATTTTTTAGGAATATTATATTGTTATAATTAAGTGTAAAAAGGTTAAATTAGTAATTTTAACAAAAAAAATTAATGTTGATGTGACAATTTAACAGAAAAAAAAGGACACTTGGTGGAGCAATAGTGCCTCACCAGGTTTGGTGATGAGCATCGTAGCTCCACAAAAAAAAAGCCACGTTTCCTAAAAACATTGTAGTGTAAATATTGGTGTTTTTGCCGTGTTGGTTGGAGATGCTCTTAGTGCTCTTAGTGTGTTAATTGGAGATGATCTAATTATCTTTATTGATAATCTAACTTGCACGCTAGCTATTATATATATATTTATATCCCATGAATGGTCTTTTCAACACAACTTCAGTACACTAGTGTCTCTTTATAAGGCAGTTTTTTGTTTAGACAAATTAACTCTTCCTTCTCACCTGGGTTTTGTTTCTTCCTGGCTTGGCTGCCTTTAATAAAGACCAATAGTTCAAAAAAAAAAAAAAAAAAAACTCTTCCTTCTGGGACCATCTTTGGAGGGCCATAAAAATGGGAGATAGATTTCGCCTAGCAGTTGGAGTGATGGGTACGTATATATATATTTTCTCTCTTCATTTTTTTCAGCTTTATTTCAAACATCATCACGTCACACAACAATATATATATATATATATATATATATATATGACATAGAGAGCAAAAAATGTTAAACCTAAAAAACTCGCATGGTCTTTCTTGCAGGAAATGCAGCTTCTTTGTTGCTTTTCACAGCACCCATGTAATGTCACAAGACAATATTATTATTCTACGTCCAATGTTTTAATATTCCAGTGAATTAATCATGATTTTGATCAGATAGTTAACATGTATCAGTTAATAATTTTCTCTGTGTGTGTGTTGACAGATTAACATTTACAAGAGTGATAAAGAGGAAAAGCACTGAGGAGTTTTCATGCATTCCATACATAATTTCTCTGCTAAACTGTCTCATTTACACTTGGTACGGTCTGCCTATTGTGAGCTACGAGTGGGAGAATTTCCCTCTGGTCACCATCAATGGTTTGGGGATCCTTCTTGAAATCTCCTTTATTGTCATATATTTTTGGTTTGCTACAGCTAAAGCCAAGGCAAGTAATTAATTATATTAGTTTAATGGTAGTGCTAATTAATTTTACAGTATTAATTTCTTGATCATATATACACATATTTTGATGAAACTTTGATTTTAAATACGAGTCCACAGATGAAGGTTGTTGCTGTGGTGATACCTGTCCTCCTAATGTTCTGCGCCAGTGTAGTTATCTCAACTTTCGTATTCCATGACCACCATTATCGGAAAGTGTTTGTGGGGAGTGTTGGACTGGTGGCCTGCGTCGCCATGTATGGTTCTCCACTTGTGGTTATGGTGAGTACTCAACTATATATTCTATTATACAGGATACAGAATGGTTAATACATGTTTGTGTCTTCGATCTTCTCTCACAATGTGGATATCTGTGTATAATTGCAGAAGCAAGTGATAGGAACCAAAAGTGTGGAATTCATGCCTTTCTACCTATCTCTTTTCTCATTCATGGCTAGTTCACTTTGGATGACTTATGGACTACTAGGCCATGATCTCTTCATTGCGGTTTGTACACCTTTTAAATCTTCTCTTTTTAAAATCTAATTCGTGTGCGGACACATCCACACACACACGCACACACAAGATTGATCAGGTGCGGAATCCTATATATATATTTATATTTGTGTGTGGGATTCGACTTTGTAACGTTATTGAATCATAAACCTGTATTTGATAAAATTTAACAGGAGGATATGATTTTGTAATGTTACAAAACCATTCAAAGTCACTTTAGCTATAACGTTATAGAATCGGGATCCTGTACACAAAAAACATACGGAATCCTATTTGTTGTTTCGTGTGGGACTTGACTTTTTAACGTTATAGAAATTTACCAGGAATATCTGATTTTGTAATGTTATAAGAGTATAAAACCATTCAAAGTCACCATATAACATTACAGGGTCGGGATCCCACACGAAAAAAACGTACGTAAACCCTGCATCTGATAATTACTTTTTATAGACACTACAAACTTTTTGCTTAAATTTTTTTTCTTCTTTTGCAGTCCCCGAATATTGTCGCTACTCCCTTGGGCCTCATCCAACTTGTTCTCTACTGCAAGTACAGGAAAAGTGGGGTGACAGAAGAATCAAACAAATGGGACATTGAACAGAATACAGAAAAATCCAAAGAGTTGCAGCTTGCGACAAACAACGACACTAATTGCAGTGGAAGCTCTCCGAACTAACTAGGCAGTTTTTCATGCTAGTACTCTACATATATATATATATATATATATATATATACTAGTACTCTACATATTCTAGAATAATTAATATGCATGTGACATCTAAATTTTATGATCTTGACTTAGTTAAGTAGTTTATTTGATTATTATTATGATCGGACATAATTAAGAGATGTTTTTATGTAATACTTTGAAAGTGATCGATTAATAATTTAAGCTATTTAGCTGCAATAATAAGAAGTGACGGGTTACATTTGCAAAATGATTATGAAATAATTTATATTCTTTTAGAGTACGTTTTATTTGCCACCCATAAAAATCATCGGTATACCTATTTTTTTGTCATACTTTTTTAATTATAAAAATATCCATGAGAAAAATCAAAGTCAAGATAATAAAAGTGAATTATATATATACCTTTCAAATAAATAAATAAAAAGTGAATTTTATACCCAATTAATGTAAAAAAAAAATATTTTCCACAGAAAAATTAACATCAAAAGACTTGTAAAACATAAAAGTTTTTTCTTTAGGATTTCTTAACAAGAAAGTACTGAAATTACATATTGCGGGTAACAAAGTAATATTCCAGTTAAAGAAAAGTATTGACCAAAGCTAACGTTAGATCTAATTCTAGGGTTTAATGTCACTATAATATATAATGAACAAACATGAGTTTACCTACAATACAGTTACTACTATATTTTTAATGGACAGTTATCAAACCGAAATATTTTCTCTAGTTTATTTATTTATTTTTATTTTTAAAACTTTGAATTTTGTGACCCTTCATTCCAAGAACTATACAGTGCCACGCCCTAACCTTCACTAGAGTTTCCTGGAATCCCCATAACCTAAGCTTGCCAAGAGATAAATACATAACGAAGTAATGCCAAAGCCTTTTCTCGCAACCAGCCCATTACTGCACATGAAGGACTAGGAGGCGGAGAAGAAGAATAGTAACTATATTTTGGAGAAGTTAAAGGCGACTTGTATATATAATTGGGATTTGGGACCGGGTGAGATTTTAGTTAGACTAGGGGTGTTTGTTTTTTATAGTTAAAACTTAGTGGGTCTGAATAATAATTATAAAGTTGTTTTGTTTGTTTTTTTTTTTTTTTTATAAGTGGTCAAACAACTTAAAAATAACCTAAAATAAAAAGTAAAAAATATTGACTTTTCACTTAATTGCAAATAACTGAATTGCATTAAATGCAATCTAAAATCTTTTCTTCCGATATTATCCCCCATATATAACATATTTTCAATTTCATCATAATTATGTATATGGTATAAAAATCTTTATTTTAAATATATTAATTATTTTAAATAGCTTTAAAAATAAAAAAGAACCCTAATCACTTCTCATATTGGTGTTTAATATCAATACTTTATTATGATATTAGGGTGATATATTTATATATTATTTTTTAGGGTGTTTTGTGTGAGTTTTCCTGCTGCCCCTTTTATTATTATTATTATTTTTATATATAAAAAAAACCTTTTCTTTTCTTAGTAAAGATGAAATTTGTTGTAATCAAAGAAGAAGATCATGCTCATATGTGTTCTATATAATTATTATTTTTGAATTGTTTTTATTCCATATTATATGTATAATTGTTTAACATGGGTATAAATGTAAAATTACTTATTTTCAGATAATTTTACTTTTAAAAAACAAACGTGTTGACAATACATTCAGATGTGAGGAAAAAAATGTTTTTTTTTTTGTTTTTTTTGTTTTTTGTTTTTTTTGTTTTGGTATCCGTGGGTGTCTGGGCCAGTTTGCGCGCACTTCGACTAATCCCACGAGGCCCTAAAGTTAACAGTCGGGTAAACCTCCAGTGGCCCAAGAGAAACGTGGTTGCCAGGGATCGAACCCAGGATGTCCGAGTTTACAGCTCGCCCTAGTGACCTGCGGCACCAACCCTTAAAAAATAAAAAATAATAAAAAAATAAAACAAATATGTTATTCAAGTTCAGATTTCAGTCCCTATCCGGTCTTTAGAAAAATTCAGGATTGTTCAGTTTTCATAAAAAAAAACAAACGACCCCTAGGACTAGTTAGTAATTATGTTATTTGTGATAGAATTTTGATAGTGTATATATATATAAATAATGGGTTGGTTACTAGAAAAGGCTATGGCATTGCTTCACCATGAATCTCTAAACAAGTTTAGGTTGTGGGGATTCCATGAAACCATAGAGAAGGTTAGGGCGTGGCTTCATTCCCATCGTTGTGAAATTTATCTATGTTTTTATGCCTTTATCGAGACTTGTTTTATGTTTTTAACCTATACCAGATAGCCAAAACATAGCATAAGCATATAATTTCTAACTCGAATTCCTTTTTCTTTTGCAACTTATCGTCTACTGCATATACATGAAAAGAGGATTATGGAAGAACCAAACATATGGGATATATAACAGAATGAGGAGAAATCCAAACCGTGCAGAACCGTGTAAATCGAGTCTCCAAAACCAAACCGTCGAACTGAATAAACTGTTCCAAAACCATGCTAATTGTGCAAAATTGTGCGAATCCGTGCATTTTCTCTAATTATACAGAACTTTTTTTTTAATTATATAATTACCAAAATACTATAGTAAATATTAAATTATAGGGTTATACTGGAGAGTTTATTGTTATTAAAAAAAAAAAACTCTAAAATATCTACTTGGAAAAACTTTAAATTTAGGCTTCTCTAAATAGACGTAAAACAGCTTTTTTAAACAACCAAACGATAATTTTTTCTTTGAAAAGAGCTTTTTTAATTAAAAAAGCTTTTTTAGACGGTAAATAAGCTCTTCCGAATGAACACTAAAACTATGAAATTTTATATTATTATATAATTAGAGAGAAAATTGGATTTTGTTTTATATAAACTAATTTAATATTATATAATAATATTGTGAATTAGGTAAACAAATTTAAACAAATTAGCAATTCATTATTTGTTTTGTTGTTTGGCTTTTGGTGAATGCAAAGCTTTCAATTTGTCCAAGTACATAATATAAAATAGGAAAAATATTAACACATAGGAGCCGTGTTGAGGTGACCTCTCTTGGCTTTATTTTTTTTTAAATATAGTTAAATATTATCTAATTTTTACTCGAAATGTTTCGATATTTAAATTATCTTATTAAATTATTTATCGTGACCCCTGAACCTTCAAAATCTGAAAAACAGCCATAAAAGCAGGGGGTCTTTATCAATGATTTTGAATTGAATATTGTGTTGCCAGCAATATACGAACTTATGAGGCAATGAGGAGGAGGATTATTTATCGTGACCCCTGAACCTTCAAAATCTGAAAAACAGCCATAAAAGCAGGGGTTCTTTATCAATGATTTTGAATTGAATATTGTGTTGCCAGCAACATACGAACCAATGGGGCAATGAGGAGGAGGATTGAGTACACGTCTGAATCATGATGAGGACATGACATGAGTACACGTCCAAACAGTTAATTCATAGCTGGTTTACCAATTCAAATTATTTTGATTTTTTTATAACAAATACAACGATACTACATTTCCTACTCAAATTGTTAATTTATGTCTTCTTAAAATTTAAAAAGTCAATTATTTTCTTATAATATCAAAATTTCATTTTTTTAACTATTTTTTTTAATGTTACAGCAACTGCAGGACCAACGAGATTATACTTCAAAGCACGGTCTGGAACACTGTTTCCACTATCAGGGATTCGCATAGACATACAAAACGCACCACATTTGGACATTTGGACATTTTAACAAGATAAATGATGTTTATTGAATGGAAAATCTAATATATTAAATTGATAGTAATAATATAACAATAAAAAAAAAAATATAAGAAGATTGAAAATCTTATGTGTCCTCTCATGAGTCATAACTATTCAATAGTTGTGAAAAATCTGTATAGAAGTAAATTACTTAGACTAAAGAAGAAAGAAGAAAGGTTGATCGAGATATTCTACTGATTTAATATAGTCATCGAATTAAATTTGTTGAAATTGTCAAATAAATTTTGACGGTGGTTTGCAAGTTTATGCAAAACTTTTAACGCATTATTTGATCGAGTGGGAGGTGGATAAATAAATAAATATATATATATGCAAAAATGCAATGGATTGGGTAATTAAGATAATGTACAGCACCACGGATTGTGCAAGAAATGCTATGGTATACGGACATGATTGGTGGAGAAAAAGGTTATGCTGGCAGCTGTAAGGAGCGGAGGGAGGGGGGCTGGCGGGGGCATGTCCCCCCTCTCACTCGATCAAATAATTCTCTTAAAAATTCTCTTACGCCTTTTATAAAAAAAAATCTCTTAAAAATTTTAAGAATTACTATTAAATTTTAAAATGTTTTCATTTTGGCACTCCCTTTTTTTGTTTTACTATAATGATCCCCTATTTATTTATTTTTTACTATAATGGCTCCTTAAACTAAAATTTATGATTCCGCCCACTACTAGTAACCACCACCACCACCACCACCAATCGCTCGGATTGAAGGTCTATAAATAGACCCATGCCTCACACGATGTCACTCGAAAAACACTACAAACATAGGAAATGAAACTCTATCTTATTTCTCTCGGCAATTCCCAAGATCCCGGGTCACTTGATAAAAAGATTAGTGTTGAACGATAGCCTTTATATGTCACCAACAACCTGACAGAGACATTGTTAGAATTAATAATTCTGCAAAAATCCAACTCTTTTTGTTCGTGTAAGGGCAAGTGCACTGCTTTTTCTAGTAAAAAGTGATGAGGTGAATAAATGTGTTATAAGTATGCTCATAGTTATATGCCTATCAGAGGAAAAACTCCCCACACCCACCATTCGAACGAATGAATGGAGGGCCAAAAAAAAAAATGATGGGAGATAGATTTCGCCTAGCAGTTGGAGTGATGGATACACACACATATATATATATTCTCTTCATTTTTTTCAGCTTTATTTCAAGCATCATCACATCACATCACACGACAATATATATACATGATATAGAGAGAGCAAAAAATGTTGAACCTAATAAACTTGCACGGTCTTTCTTGCAGGCAATGCAACTTCTTTGTAACTTTTCACAGCACCCATGCATATGTCAAGACACTATTCTGTCACATATAGCTTATGATAATTCTATGTTCTTTTAGTTAAGCAAATCATGATTTTTTTTTTGTTTACATATATGTTGATAGATTAACATTTTCAAGAGTGATAAAGAAGAAAAGCACCGAAGAGTTTTCATGCATTCCAAGCATAATTTCTCTGCTAAACTGTCTCATTTACACTTGGTACGGTCTGCCTATTGTGAGCTACAAGTGGGGAGAATTTTCCTCTGGTCACCATCAATGGTTTGGGGATCCTTCTTGAAATCTACTTACCATCAATGGTTTAGGGATCCTTCTTGAAATCTCATTCATTGTGATATACTTTTGGTTTGCTACAGCTAAAGCCAAGGCATGGTAATTACTATTTTAATGGTAGTGTACGTTAATTAATTTTACACATTATTAATTACTTGATGATTAGGCCATGACGGGTTATGGACTACTAGGCCATGATCTCTTTCTTGCGGTTAGTACACCTTTTAAATCTTCTATTTTTAAAATTTAGTTCATGCACGTGCACGCACACGCACGGGACTGCACATGTGTGAAATCCTATGCATTTTTTTGTGTGGCTGAGATTCGACTTTATAACGTTACATATTATTAACAAACTTGCATTTGATAAAATTTACTAAGATTTGATTTTGTAATGTTAAAAACCCATTCAAAGTCACTCTAGCTTTGACATTATAAAGTCGGGATCCCGCGTGAAAACACATGCTCCTTTATGTTTTTTCATATTGGATACTTGGATTTGACTTAATTTATTTGTAATGTTATGGTGTTAGTAACCCGCATCTAATAAAATTTACCAAGAGGATTTGAATAGTTGTAATGTAACAAAATCATTCAAAATCACCTTATAACAATATAGAGTTAGAATCTAAAAAAAAAAAAAAACATATTGAATCTCGAACCTAATAATTATTATATATATATATATATATATATAAACATAGAAACTTTACGCTTAAATATTTTGTTCTTTTGCAGTCCCCGAATATTATTGCAAGTACTGGATAAGTGGGGTTACTGAAAAGGATTGTGATTCTCTAGTTACTTTTCATAATCAAATGACACCTAAACATAACAAAAATTATATGATTAAGATTTGAACACTTTTTTCTCTCTCATGCAAGTTGATGTTTTAATTACACTTGAAAAAAAAAAAAAAAAAAAACTATAAAAAACAAGGTCAATGAGAGGATCCTAACTCTACTGAAGAACCAAACAAATGGGACATTGAACAGAATATGTAGAAATCCAACCAGCTGCAGCTTGTGATAAACAACGATACTAATTGCAAATGGCAATGGAAGCTCTCTGACCTTGGCAGTGGATCTACATATACCAGAATAATATGCTTGTCACAACTAAATTTGATCTTGACTTTGTTAATTAGCTTATTTTATTATTAATTATGGCATAATTAAGAGATGTTTGTAAGACTTCTAAATAAATTAAGTTATTTAGCAGCAATACTAAGAAGTGACGGGTTGCCACCCTAAAAATTTCACCTGTATACCCATTTTTCATCATAATTTTTTCATTACAAATTAAACTACCCATAAGAAAAATTAAAGTCGAGATAATAAAAGTGAATATAGTGATAGATAATGTTCTATCATTAACCCTAATTTTTTATTTATTTATTTATTTTAAATAGAACATACGTTGACAGAAGTGAATAGTGATATACACCCAGTTAATTATAGAACATCATTAACCCTAATTTTTATTTTATTTTTTTAAAATAAAACATATGGTGACAATGATTTGAATCCTAATTAATTTCTTTCTTTTTCATCTTGGCTCCTCAAACATATGAAATTCTTCACACCATACAGTATTATTACAAATCACTCAAGCTATTGATCTTGCCCTACAAGCATCATATTAATTTCTTTGATCAATTGTAAATATAGACTAGTTCATAATAATTTACATGATTATGAATGAGATTAATCAGAATATAAAAAAATCCAATGGTTAAGAGTAAAATAATAATAACCGATATATATATATATATATATTTATTGAAGTATTACATTAATTCGAGATTTTTTAAAGGTGGATGACTCGAACCCAAAATCTTATTGTGCATGTGTGAGGAGATTTATTACCGGACTAATCTTATCTCGTCAAATATATCGAGATATAATCCAGTGATAAGTTGTTCAAATAAACTTCAATGAAATTATCGGTGCAATTCACGTTGCCATCCATTAAAGGCAAGCTAGCTAACTAGGAATAGAAATCCAAATGAAACGCAGCGTTTATCTATTGAAACGAAACGCTTTCGACTTTCAGTTCTAGACTAACAGATATATAAATAAAGCAACACCGTTTTTATATTGACTTGTCAGTTGTCTCTATCATTAACACGACACGAGACAAGATCATGTCCACGTGTCCCCATTCAACGTTCAAACATCAGCGTACGTAGAAAACCGAACTCCATGCATGAAGACACGTAACACCCTCTCTCTCTCTCTCTTCCACTATCAAACAAGTAAACAACACACACACCTCTTCTTCTCTCTTCACACAAATCTGCAAAACGACAACGAACAACCACTAAAAACGACGACAGAGAGAGAATAAAATTATGGTGAAGCTAGCGTCGGCGCGTGAGAGTCGAATGTACGGCCCTTGGCCGAGCCGGAAGCAAGCTGAGTACGTGAACGCGGGGCTTTACTTGTTCGCCGCCGTGGTACTCCTCTGCGGTTTCGCGTCGCAGCTGTCTCGGGAACCAAAGTCCGGGCTGGCGCTGCTGCTGATAGCTTTGGGGCTGATAATGGTGGTCAACCTCCACGATCTCGCCGCACATCTCGCCGGGATCGATTACCGGCTGCCGTTGATGGAGTACGATGTCCAGCTGGCGCTGGTTGAATTCGCGGTCCCTTTTGTCCGGACTCTTGGGTCTATTCTCTTGTTCTTGGCGGTCTTGTTCCTTCTTATTCAGGTTGGTTTGTTGACTCGATTATGGAAATTGAATTAGTTATTTTCTTTTTGTGTTTTTTTTTTGGTAGATACTGATTAATGATTAAGCAATGTTTAATGATTGTTTAAAATGAGCTATGTATGTGAATGGGTATTAGGAGTTTTTGTGTGGTTTGGTTTGTGAATATACAATTGCATTTACCTGATCAGTTTTCAATATTTGGATTAATCTTTCAAAATGTAGGTTAAAATTTTTTATTCACTTTTTAAACTTTGGAAGTAATAAGTATAATGTGTAACGTGTAACGTGTGTAAATAATGTGTAAAGGGTGTAAATAATGGGTAATGTTACACCTTATGTGAGAAAAGGTAGACCGAGATATGCAATCCTATATACACTTCACACTTACACTATCGAGATCGTAGGTTTGAACTCAAAAATCAATTTTTAATTAAATTATAAAAAATATTTAAATAAAAAAAATCATACATATATATATATAGAGAGAGAGAGAGATTTTTCAAATTTTACAATGTATACTTTAAGCACCTTTGATGAAATTTAATGAAATATATTGAGTCTTGATGTGATTTTTTGTATGAATGATAAAAACATTGAAATACATTTGTGGAAAAAATTGAAAAATTTTCGGGTACAAGAACTAATTTTTTCCAATTTTTATATTTTTAGTTTTACTTTTTAAAATATATGGTTTCGTTCGAGTTGGTGAATTATTTCACACAACTCCAAACCGAACCACCTTTGGACAACCCGAACCACCCATTTTTATATTTATAATCGAACCAATCCAAACTTAATGGGTTGAGTTAGCTAGTTTGGTTCGGTTAGGCGGTTTGTTGCACACCCCTAAAGCCCTAACATGAGCCATTTACAAAAGTAAACATCCCAACTTCTAGGGCCGACTTGGAATAGATATTTTTATTTATATTTTCTCTTAAAAGCACATCACGATAAAATCATTTCCTAGAAAATTTTCCCATCATCATCATTCGATTTCTTTATGGTCAGTTGAATTTCTCAAGGATCCAACTAACCATCAAGTCAGAGGAAGGGTTCAATCAGAGAATATTTTTCATTCCAATAAAAATCTAAGCATATTTTAATAATGAGGAGTTCTAGATACACTATCTCAATATACTCTCCCAATTTACTCTCCCAAGTCCCAACCCACTCTGTTCATTTGCCAACATGTGGATATCATTAATTTTTTCACATTAAATTTGTAGCCTTTAATAAATAGCATCATTTTTCATTTTATTTATGTAAACCAACAACTTATTTCTTAGATTGTTGTTCTTCTTTAACTTTAACATATTGTTATTTAATATCAATCTTTTTTTTTTTAAATATATGTATTGCTCATATATCTATTTCTTTTTTACTAAATTTACTTAAACATTTCTTATTACATCATTGGCTAGCTTGTTTGGTTGTTGTATAAAATAAATAAATAGTAAAACAAATTCGAGTTAAATAATTTAAAAGTATATTATAAAAAATTCATAAGACAAGATCAGTAAAACTTAATATATATATCTAAATTAAAAATAAAAATAAAAAGAAAAAAATTGTTATTAATTAGATTCTTACATATTTTTTATCTTTTATTTAAAATTTATTTGTTTTAATTTGATTTAATTTGTCTGACAATCTAATAAGATTCATTTGTTTTTTTTTTTTTTGTTATTTTTTTGTTTAATCACGTAGAGAGAAAAAAAAAAATTAAACTGATATTAAATGACAATGTTAAAATTAAAGAATAATGACAATCTAGAAAGTAAGTTGCTGGTTTGTATTGTAAATAAAATGAAAAATGAGAACATTTATAAAGGCTTCAAATTTAATGTGAAAAAGTTAATATTGTACATGTGTCATTATATGAACAGAAAATGTGTTGGGAGAGTGAATTGAGAGAGTGCATCTAGCACTCCTCTTTAATAATTAGAATCATTGTGTATTGTGATTGGGAGAAGAGAATTATAAATTTATAATATATAATTATAGAATACTTCTTTAATCAATGCCGTCATAACTTTACAATTTCAGGACGTCCAACCATAGATAAACATTCACCGTGGGCTAGTAGCCCTACGTTAACAAATATCAATACCCAATATGAACGTGTGACTGTGATTTAACGTCCTTAACTTATAATTTAAGGACGTTCTTACTAGATAACCATCTTATATGTATTGTTATTCTTGAATTTCATTTTGATAATCCCTATATTTCACATGTTGATTATGATATCATATGATCAAGATCATGATCATCAAATCATGATCATCATGATCATGCGCTACGATTGATTTTTCCATAAAACTCCATTCATGTAGCTAAGGCTATAGCAGTACACTGCATGCCCAGTCACATCTATAGCTTTGACAGAAATCATCAACTTTAATTTTAGGGAAATTATATCCCCTGTAGTTTGCCATATTCTCCAGTCTCCCCCCTCTAGTTTCAAAATTCTCCAATTTCCCTCCTCCCATGCCTATTTTCATATGGTGAGATTGGGCATGGGAGGGGGGAAATTGGAGAATTTTGAAACTAGAGGGGAGAAACTGGAGAATATAGCAAACTACAGGGGAGAGATTAATAATTTCCCTTAATTTTAATATATGTGATGAACTGTTATGCATGTTATATTTATATATGTAGTAGCCAAAAACAGTCCAATGGCCCAAACACACTGAGGCTCAAAACTTTGCAAGAGCGTTCAATCCTACCCAAGCCCACTGTGTTGGGTCGACCCAACACAGATGCCATCAATATTTGACTCATTCAAAATATCAGTTACCAAGATATCAGTTACCAAGCCTCTTGGTAACCGTTGGTAACCGCCCATCCCAGAGAGGATCTTGCTCCTGAGATCACGCCCACAATCAACACTAATTAAGTGAACGTTGGGGCTATTTCTTCTAATATAAAAGGTAGGCTCATTCACTAGAAAACGCTCTGAATTCTCTCTCAACTAAAGCTCATAATAGCGTACTGAAATTCTACTTCTATAAACATTCCGGTCACCGGAAATCGACTAAAGCCACCTTCACGATACATTGCTCAGCCCAAGCACACATAAGGCCATAATCCAACCCCCACCTTTCTATTTTTTCTACATTATATTTCTGTTTAAAGTTCTTTTGCAGGTTCATCGAAGTTCAAACGACCATATACAAACGACAGTCGACATCGACCAATCAACTTCCAACCTAGTTGCTTTGGGCCCGATACAACCCGACTCATTTGACGTACCAAGTCGTTCGACCACCTACAATATATAGAACTAGTTACGTAATCCTGACACAGAAATCAAAGCAGAAACATAATTTAATTTGTCTAAGTTGTAGATTTGGAGTACACTACTACTGGTCGTCTGGTCTCATCTTTTTGGCAGAAGATCTTAAATTCCATTTGTTGAAACCACTTTACTCATCAGTTTGACGTGGATTATTACCACCTTAAGAGAAATCCTATCCCTCAAAATTTCAAGTTCAAGTAGTCAATAATTGCAATATCGTGCAAGTGATCATCATCATTATCATCAACGAGAAAAACTTGTGTACTATAATCTCGGCGCCAAATGATGAGATTTGTCCAATGAAATTGAGTCATATATAAACTACTTTAATATAGTTCAATTTTATTTTATGTCTTACCATATGACAGTAAAACCATCTCACACAAGTTTTTCTCCCTCAACATCGATAACAATATGCCAACTTGTCTTCAAACCCGTAGTGCATCTTCAACCCAATATACCAAATATTACACCAACTTGTTATAAAAAGAGTATATTTCTTACATCAAATTTTTTCCACTCCAATGCATCCACACCAAATTTTACACAAAAAGAGTATATTTAAAGAATATTATCCCAATAAATATTTATATAATACCAATTAATTGGTGAGCACCGTAAAACCTTCTCTAACCAACACACCAAACTCACCAATTAAATTTGATGGAGCTACACAAAATCTGGTGTCAACTGTAGCTACACCAAACCTCTTTTTTTTCTTTTACAAAATGTCACATCAATAATTACTATTTGTTAAAATTACAAATTTAAATCTCTTATATTTAATTTCTATTTGTTAAAATTATTAATTTAAATATTTTATATTTAATTTTAACAATATGTATTCTCAAAAAAATATACCGTTGGAAAGATCCTGTTGAGATCTTTAAAATGATACCTACTTTGATGTATATTTTATGTCAATAAAATTATTGAATATTGTATAAGTTAAATAATAGAAATTAATTGGTATTATATAAATATTTATTGGAAGAATATTTTTTAAAGATGCTCTTTTGATGTGGATACATTGGAGTGGAAAAAAAAAAATTGGTGTAAGAAATATGCTATTTTATAACAAGTTGATGTAATATTTGGTGTATTGGATTGGAAATGCTCTTGGTGTGTTAATCGGAGGTGCTTTATTGATGATCCAACTTGCACGCTAGCTATTATATATATATTTATATCCCATGACTTCAGTACACTAGTCTCTTTATAAGGCAGCTTTTTGTTTAGACAAATTAACTCTTCCTTCTCACCTGGGTTTTGTTTCTTCCTGGCTTAGCTGCCTTTAATAAAGTCCAATAGTTCAAAAAAAAAAAAAAACACTCTTCCTTCTTTCTGGGACCATCTTTGGAGGGCCATAAAAATGGGAGATAGATTTCGCCTAGCAGTTGGAGTGATGGGTACGTATATATATATATATATATATTTTTTTTTTCTCTCTTCATTTTTTTCAGCTTTATTTCAAACATCATCACGTCACACAACAATATATATATATATATATATGACATAGAGAGCAAAAAATGTTGAACCTAAAAAACTTGCATGGTCTTTCTTGCAGGAAATGCAGCTTCTTTGTTGCTTTTCACAGCACCCATGTAATGTCACAAGACAATATTATTATTCTACGCCCAATGTTTTAATATTCCAGTGAATTAATCATGATTTTGATCAGATAGTTAACATGTATCAGTTAATAATTTTCTCTGTGTGTGTTGACAGATTAACATTTACAAGAGTGATAAAGAAGAAAAGCACTGAGGAATTTTCATGCATTCCATACATAATTTCTCTGCTAAACTGTCTCATTTACACTTGGTACGGTATGCCTACTGTGAGCTACGAGTGGGAGAATTTGCCTCTGGTCACCATCAATGGTTTGGGGATCCTTCTTGAAATCTCCTTTATTGGCATATATTTTTGGTTTGCTACAGCTAAAGCCAAGGCAAGTAATTAATTATATTAGTTTAATGGTATTGTTAATTAATTTTACAGTATTAATTACTTGATCATACATACACATATTTTGATGAAACTTTGATTTTAAATACGAGTCCACAGATGAAGGTTGTTGCTGTGGTGATACCTGTCCTCCTACTGTTCTGCGGCAGTGTAGTTATCTCAGCTTTCGTATTCCATGACCACCATTATCGGAAGGTGTTTGTGGGGAGTGTTGGACTGGTGGCCTGCGTCGCCATGTATGGTTCTCCGCTTGTGGTTATGGTGAGTATTCAACTATATATTCTATTATACAGGATACAGAATGGTTAATACATGTTTGTGTATTCGATCTTCTCTCACAATGTGGATATCTGTGTATAATTGCAGAAGCAAGTGATAGGAACCAAAAGTGTGGAATTCATGCCTTTCTACTTATCTTTTTTCTCATTCATGGCTAGTTCACTTTGGATGGCTTATGGACTACTAGGCCATGATCTCTTCATTGCGGTTTGTACACCTTTTAAATCTTCTCTTTTTAAAATATAATTCGTGCGCGGACACATACACACACGCACACACAAGACTGTTCAGGTGTGGAATCCTATACTTTTTTTTTCGTGTGGGATTTGACTTTGTAACGTTATTGAATCGTGAACCTTATTGATAAAATTTAACAGGAGGATATGATTTTGTAATGTTACAAAACCATTCAAAGTCACTTTAGCTATAACGTTACAGAGTCAAGATTCTGTACACAAAAAACATACGGAATCCTATACGTTGTTTCGTGTGGGGTTTGACTTTTTAACGTTATAGAAATTTACCAAGAATATCTGATTTTGTAATGTTATAAGAGTATAAAACCATTCAAAGTCACCCTATAACATTATAGGGTCGGGATCCCACACAAAAAAACATACGGAAACCCCGCATCTGATAATTACTTTTTGGGGAATGCTATCTACCTTTCCCATTTGCCTTTCCCATTTACCTTTCCCACTCATTGTTTGACACGTGTACACTTTTTCATTTAATAAAATCTCTCACTTTTTGCTACAAAACTTGTTTACATATTTACCCCTTATTAATGAAATGATAAAAGCAACCATCAAGGGTAAATATGTAAACAAACTTTGTAGCAAAAAGTGAGAGATTTTATTAAATGAAAAAGTGTACACGTGTCAAACAATGAGTGGGAAAGGTAAATGGGAAAGGCAAATGGGAAAGGTAGATAGCATTCCCCTTACTTTTTATAGACACTACAAACTTTTTGCTTAAATTTTTTTGTTCTTTTGCAGTCCCCGAATATTATCGCTACTCCCTTGGGCCTCCTCCAACTTGTTCTCTACTGCAAGTACAGGAAAAGTGGGGTGACAGAAGAACCAAACCAATGGGACGTAGAACAGAATACAGAGAAATCCAAAGAGTTGCAGCTTGTGACAAACAACAGTGGAAGCTCTCCGAACTAACTAGGCAGTTTTTCATGTAATCTCTAGATATATACATATGTACTAGAATAATTAATATGCATGTGACATCTAAATTTTATGATCTTGACTTAGTTAACTAGTTTATTTTATTATTATTACGATCGGACATAATTAAGAGATGTTCGTATGTAATACTTTGAAAGTGATCAATTAATAATTTAAGCTATTTGGCGGCAATAATAAGAAGTGACGGGTTACATTTGCAAAATGATTATGAAATAATTTATATTCTTTTAGAGTACGTTTTATTTGCGGACTAGGATCCCCTGCTCATCTCATTTGTGCTCATCTTTTAACATCCAGTGATATGTGACATCTAAACAAATGAATGATTAGGATTAATTTGTCTTATTTATTTTTTTCTCTCCACTTATCAAATGACAACGTATATGAATCTCATCACCTCAAACTTTTTTTTTCTTCTTGTTTGATCCATAATACAGATTAAACGATTATTTTTTTTTAAAAATAACATATCATTAATCTTCATTTCTTCACAACCCATATCATTAATCTTCATTTTTCACAAACACAAATTGAATTACAATACACAAACCTGAAAATAAAATCTTTCCAAACATAAAAGGTTAGCAAATCTATTAAAAAAAAAAAAAAACAAATAAATCTTTAAAAAAAAAATAACACCACCAGACACCACTCTACCACACTCATCGGTCATCATCATCATCTTCCACCAACACCAACACCTAAACCGCCACGTCTTCTCTTCACATCGCATTCGATTTCCTTCAGCCGCTGCCGCCGCATCTTCTCTCTCTTTTCACATCTGGTTCATCACTCTCTCTCTCTCCGCGAATCTATCTCCATCAATCTTCTCCATTTATAATCTCCGGTCATCTTCTTTCTCTCCTATTTCATGTGATTTCGTGTTTGGGTTTTGTGGTGGTTGACTGGTGCGATTTCGGGTTTGGTGGTGGTGCGATTTGTCGATTTCGTGTTTGGATTTTCATGGTGGTTTGACTAGTGCAATTTCGTTTTTGGGTGGTGGTGCGATTTCTCCATTGATGTAGATCTGAAGATCCATCAATGTTCTTTTTTATTTTATTTTTTTGTTTTTTCAATTTTTTTTATTGGATTTCGTTTATGGGTTTGTAAAATGGGTTTTTGTTTTGTTGGTTGCTGATAAAATGAAGGAAAGAGAAGGGAAATCCTTGGTTTTTTTAATTTTTTTTTTGGTTTCTGGGTGTTGATGAATCTGGGATTGTAAAGATGGATGATCTCCTTAGTTTATATATTTATTTTATTTTTGGAATTTATTTATTTTTTGGAATTTAATGGAGCTTGATCTGAAACAAATAAGAAGAAGAATTTTTTTTTTTGGTTTTGAGAGATACAATATCGTTTGTTAGGGGAGAGAGAGAAAAAAAATAAGACAAATTAATACTAACCATTCATTTATTTGGATGCCACATGTCACTGGATGTTAAAAAGATGAGCACAAATGAGATGAGCAGGGGATCTCAATCCTTTATTTGCACCCATAAAAATCATCTGTATACCTAATTTTTTGTCATATTTTTTTAATTATAAAAATATCCATGAGAAAAATCAAAGTTAGGACTCAAGATAATAAAAGTGAATTTTATATATATACCTTTCAAATAAATAAATAAAAAAAGTGAATCTTATACATCCGATTAATGTAGATAATGTTCTATCATTAAGACCCTAATTAATTTCTTTGTTTTTCATCTTCAAATATCTGATACTTTTTGGGTTAGACATAACATCTTCAAATTTTCACATGAGGATGTGATACCTGATCATACTTTCATTATTGCCCCATTTTTACTTTGAAATTATTACGATCAACTCATCTTCTACTGAGTTGGCAACTTGCTTGGAAACAGATTGATGTTGCCATCATCCGGGTAGTTTCTTCTGGTTTCTGCTTAAAAGGTTTGATTGATTCAATGGAAAAAAAAAAAAAAAAAAAAAAATCTTTTCCACAGAAAAATTAACATCAAAAGACTAGTAAAACATAAAAGTTTTTTTTTTTAGGATTTCTTAACGAGAAAGTACTCCAGTTAAAGAAAAGGATTGACCAAAGCTGACGTCACATCTAATTCTAGGGTTTAATGTCACTATAGTATATAATGAACAAAGATGAGTTTACCTACAATACAGTTACTACTATATTTTTAATGGATAGTTATCAAACCGAAATATTTTCTCTAGTTTATTTATTTATTTTTATTTTTCAATCTTTGAATTTTGTGACCCTTCATTCCAAGAACTATACCCTAACCTTCACTAGAGTTTCCCGGAATCCCCATAACCTAAGCTTGCCAAGAGATTAATACATAACGAAGTAATGCCGAAGCCTTTTCTCGCAACCAGCCCATTACTGCACATGAAGGACTAGGAGGCGGAGAAGAAGAATAGTAACTTTATTTTGGAGAAGTTATTTATGCGACTTGTGTATATAATTGGGATTTGGGACCAGGTGAGATTTTAGTTACACTAGGACAATAGGACTAGTTAGTAATTACATTATTTGTGATAGAATTTTGATAGTATATATATATATATATATATATATTTCAAGTTTTGATATAACTTATATAGTTATATTAGAATATTGTATGTGGACCACTAGATTTACACGTTTTAACTCAAATGTGTATACTAACTCATGTGGAACCAAACGTGTGGAATTCATGTGTGCTTTCTATTTGTCTTTTTTTTTTTTTTCATTCATGACTAGTTCACTTTGGATGGCTTATGGATTACTGGGCCATGATCTCTTTCTTGCGTTTTGTTCACAGCCTTTTAAATCTTCCTTTTTAAAATATAGTTCACACACGGCACGCATACACACACTAGACTGAACATGTACGGAATCCTATGTATTTTTTCGTGTGGAATCCAACTTTCTAATATTACAGGATAGATGTGTCTTCCATCCATTAAAGACTTGATTAAAACAATCGAAATTTTGGGTTAAACGAAAATATATAACATCCCCAAATTCTCACACGGGGATGTAATATCTGTTCCTTTCATTATTACCCGATCGTTACGTTGAAATTCAGAGCTTTTGAGCAACTTGTTTGGAAACATATATGATATCAAGGATTATGCTAATATATATATATATATATACAGTCTCATTCTCATACGGACGTCTTGATATAATTTTATGAGGATATTAAATGTAACTCACTAGTTTTGAGCATAAGTCCATACACACTTGAGTTAAAGCATGTAAAACTAATGGCTCATATTCAATTCCTTATGAAGTTTTATCAGGACGACCTCATTTGTATATATATATATATATATATATATATATGTTCCATAGCCTTTCAATATATATATATATATGTTCTATATAGTTATGGACGTGATTACTAATCATTGGATTCTAATCCAATGGTTCACAAAAATAGGAGATTATAAAATTATTACAAATTAAAAAATTACCAAAATTAAAAATTAATTCTAATCCAATGATTTACTGTAACTATACAAATTCTATGTAGTACTTAAATTCATATCTCAAACCCAAAGAGGTACGCCAAAATGGAAATTTTTTAGAACTAATAGTTGGGAAAGATTAGCATTATCTTGTTTGAAAATTAAAAAAATTAAATTAAATTAAAATATTTCAATACATATGTATAATGAATGTGTGGATATCACACCCACCATTCTAATGAATGAATGGAGGGCCAAAACAATGGGAGATATATTTTCTCTCTTCATTTTTTTCAGCTTTATTTCAAGAATCATCACATCACATAACAATATATTTACATGATATAGAGAGAGCAAACATGTTTACAGATTAACATTTTCAAGAGTGATAAAGAAGAAAAGCACTGAAGAGTTTTCATGCATTCCATACATAATTTCTCTGATAAACTGTCTCATTTACACTTGGTACGGTCTGCCTATTGTGAGCAACAAGTGGGAGAATTTCCCTCTGGTCACCATCAATGGTTTGGGGATCCTTCTTGAAATCTCCTTCATTGTCAAATACTTTTTGTTTGCTACAGCTAAAGCCAAGGCAAGTAATTACTATTTTAAAGGTAGTGTTAATTAATTTTACACAGTATTAATTACTTGATGATTAGGCCATGATAGCTTATGGACTACTAGGCCATGATCTCTTTCCTGCGGTTAGTACACCTTTTAAATCTTCCATTTTTAAAATTTAGGGGGTGTATTCAATTAGGATTCTTGAAGACATTATAAATCCTTGTGTATTCAATTCGGACATTTAAAGATTTTAAAAGAGTTTATATTAATCCAGTGGTATTCGATTCAGATTTATATGGACTTTTAAAGAATCTTTCCAAATCCGGGTGTATTGAATTGAGATTTTAAAAATGTCTACAAGAATCAATGTGTATTCAATTAGGATTAAATTTTAAAGGATTTTCTTAGGTCATGGATTTTGGTGGATTTGATGGTGAGAGATATAAATATCAAATGTCATAACATGCTCGGCCTTCTCCCCAAAGATTTTGGTGGACTTTGCTCTCTCTCTCTCTCTCTCTCTCTCTCTCTCTCTCTCTCTCTCTCTCTCTCTCTCTAAAAAAAAGAAAAAAAAAGAAAGAAAGAAATGTGTTGCTTCTTCTCAAAATCGTTTGATCTTTTGCACGTTGATGACCTTTCTGGACTGTATATGCTGAGCTCAAAATCCTACCACAACAGAATTATACACTGTTGAAAACCAACGAAGGACATCACTGTTGGAAATTTTGTGATAAACTCGTAATTTGAGAGAACAATTTGAGTATGATAAATTCCATGAAAATGAAAGATTAAAGTGGATTCGAATTCTCCTCCGTGAGAGCTTCGAAATGGTATACTCAAATTCACAAAAATGGTTAATGGGTGAATGAGAAATTGAGTCTCAAAGTGAACCCATTGTGTAGGGATCAAAGTGAATCCCACATTGCTTAGGGAAATCATTTATATGTAGTATATAAGTGAATGTGTGATATGAGCTATCAACAGTGTGTGGCATAGAGGCTCTCTCTCGCGCGCTTAGGAGGTGGGGGTGCAAATCATGGACCTCGAACCTTCGAATGAGGACACGAATGCCGCTCCGATTGGACCGTGAGAGTCCAATTGACTTTTTGCCACTTCCCTAAGCCAATGTTTTTTGGTTTTGTGAAGAATAAGGAAAGCTTTAATTGTTTGGATTCCAGAATCGGTTTTTGATTAGAAGTAAATCTCTTTGGAGATTATTATCTAATTGAATTATTTCCTTATTAAATCAAAAACATATTCACAAAGATATTTCCGAATTAATCCCTAAACCCTAGTGTATCGGTTTGGCTATAAGAGCCCTAATATTCTTTTCATAAAATCATCCCGAATACACACACAGCAGCAGCCGATATCCTTCTTCTCCTTCTTTTGTTCTTTGGTGAGTTTGAACCCGATTTGAGTTCGCTAAGGGTGGTTTGTGCTTCGCACTTCCACTGTTGAACCGTTGTATCTTGGGAGACGATCGCTAACACATGATCGCTAACACATACGGTGTAATATACGACGAAATTGTCTTAAGGACACCATGTGAAACACGGGCCTCGGTTTCTTTGATTTCTAACGTGAATGTTTTCTGGTTTATTTACATTCTCTTGCTGTAGGTTCATGCCAGATTGTGGTTTTCGATTCTAAAACAACAATACTACCACTGCCATTTCACCTATGCGTACTGCTCAAAGAGTCTTTATTAGCTGCAGTTTAAGCGAAAGAATGTTCTTAACTGCAGTTTTCACTTTTGGCTGCTTAATCTAATAAGAGTTGTAGTTATATAATTAGATAACTTAGTGGATTTGCAAAATAGATCCCCAAATTTCACTCCAAAAAAGAACAATCTTGCAACTACCCTCTAACAGAAGAAAATCAGAACAAGATAATATTCTCAATAAAGAAAAAAAGCATGATTTGTTGGGTGGTTCTATTGACACCCAACAAACATGATTTTTTTTTTTTTTATAAAAAAAATTATTTAAAGAAAGAACCCTGAATAATTTTTGTCTCATTTTTTAATTAACTAATTTGAATAAAAAGTAATATAAATAATGTGCACTATATCTATACCTACCGATGGATTATTAGGAGCTTCGGTGGTTAATTCTTGTAAGGTTTCGAGTAAAGGGTTGTTCATTCAATAACTATATCTGTAGCTATGTCTTTGATGTTTCTCAAAGTAGACAAGGACAAAATAACACAATAATTGTATTCTATACACCAGTTGGTTCCCAATTTCTCAAAACAACTTTGGTTCATATAGTCATATAAAAAAACAACACATCTTACAATATCAATGTGTTATACAGTATTGACATGACACCATTTTAGACATGATAAATATATAAATCAATTACCAAAGCTACCTGAACCTAGGTTCATGACTTTCCGTTGAATCCGGTTGCTAACCAAAACCAACAAGTTTAACTGTGACTCTAACTTCCAACTCCACATAAAAACAAAATTAAGTAGACATGTTGATGGTGTTAGATTTATTCAAAATGGAAATGTGTTGATGGTGAGAGATATAATTAATTCATAAATGGAAGCATAGACGTATGTTATTTGCTTAAAAATGATAGTTTTTAATTAAATTCATAAATGGATGTATAGACGTATGTTATTAAATTATTATATAGATAATGTGATACGTTTGTCTTATTGAAACATATTACATGACAAAAAATGATGGTTTTTAATTAAATTTATAAATTGATGCATAGATGTATGTTATTACATTATTATATAGATAATGTAATATGTTTGTCTTATTGAAACATAATACATTAAAAAAAAAAAAAAAAAAAAAAAACTATAAGGAAGCCATAAGCTAGCAAAGTCCAAATGGAGAGCTGGAAAGGAAAATAACTGATTAAAGAATAGTTGATTAAGGAGGTAAAAAGTAATAGAAGAGAAAAGGAAGAAAGCCGAGATTGCTTTTAGTACTGTAAATTGTATTAATACACTACAAAAAAACTGGCTATCAGCGACCAAACATTTTCGACGGCCCCCAATAACCCTCGAAAATACTGTCATTTTCGACGGCTAAATCTAAAGCCGTCGCTCATATTGTAAATAGAGGTACTATATTTTCGAGGGCAAATTCCCGTCGAAAATGGTCTTTTTGCTGTCGAAAATACACTACAAAAATAGCGACCAACTATTTTCGACGGCCATTACCGTCGATGATTCATCCTTTTTCGACAGGCATTTCAACACCGTCGAAAATGATGAAAAAAGTAATACCACATTTTCGACAGCAAAAGGCCGTCGAAAATAGTCGAATAAACCCTCGAAAATGACCCTCATTTTCGACAGCACTATTTGTACCGTCGAAAATGACCCACATTTTCGACAGCACTATTTGCACCGTCGAAAATGACCCACATTTCCGACGGCATATATACTGTCGAAAATGACGAAAGAAGTAATATCACAATTCCGACGGCCCAATGGCCATCGGAAATAGTCGAATAATTTGGTACTATTTTTTATATTATTTGTTGAAGTGTTCTCATGAAAAATATAATTAGTTAAATATTATAAAATTAATTAATAAATTATAATGGAATATATTTATGTATGTGCTAATTTATAAACTAAAAAAAAAATGACTTATAGGTCGATATTTTAAATGCATCACAATAGGTACTTTTTTTTTGTCAATATATTTTTTTATCGAAATCACTATATGAATTTTTTTCACCAAGTATTTTGGTTCAATTTTAAAATATCAATTAATTAAAAAAAACTTATAATTTGTGACAATCACTAATAAGAAGTATACTCTAAAGATACATCAGACTGAATTAATTGAGTATGAAATATAGCAAAATTATTAGTAATTACAAGAATATTTAGTTATTTTTAATTATATTTACTAAACACGACTATGTTAAATGCTCTAAACATTACAAGAAAAAAAGGCCTATTGGGACGAAAAAATTATTCGTCCATAAAAAACGTAAAACTGATCAAATATTTAGGGACGAACAAATTTGTCCCAATAGAATGTCTCTTGGGACGAAATAAATTTTTTGTCCCTAAAAAGTACAAATCTAACAAGACCTTTAGGGATGAAATAATTTTGTCCCAGTAGATATTCTATTGGGACGAAATAAATTATTCGTCCAATAGATTGTCTTTCAGGACAAATTTTGTCTAAATTTTGTCCAATATAATTAATTAATTTTGTTGAAAATTCTTGATTTTTTTTTTGAAGTTTTTCCTTAAAGATAGACCTTTATGGATGAATTTTTTTTTGTCCCAATATAACATCTACTGGGATGAAATACATAATTCGTCCTAATAGACTATCTATTGGGACAAATTATTTTCGTCCCAATAGGTTTTTTTTATATTTAAAATTATAATAATTAATTAATTTTGTAGAAAATTCTTGATTTTTTTTTTAAGTTTTTCCTTAAAGAAATATTAATAATTAAATTACCATATAAATTAGAAAATTAGGCAATATAGATCATTTTTTTCGTCCAAAGTAGTTCTCTATCGAGATAAATTTTTTTTTCCCAATAAGTTCTTCATAAGGATCAATAACTATTAATATTGAGAGGTTTTCTATTATTAAAAAAAAAAAAAGGAAATGAACCGTTGGAATCGGACCATAATTGAGGAACCGGAACCGAAACCGGAACTAAGGTCATGTTTAATTCCGAGTACGATTAACGATAGACCATTTGATCTGACAATATATGATTTTAACAAAATAGTTTAATTAAATGCTATAATAAAAGTTTTTTTTTTAATATCAATTTGTAAATTAGTGGAATCAATCTAAAAAAATGGGTTAATTGTATGAATCAAATATTATACCCTCTGACTTTTTCCAAATAAAAGCATTGTTTTTTAGTCCACAATGGTTGTTTCAAAAATAAAAACATTTGTATATAGACATTCAATAATAGTTTAAAGGTGATGAGATGTTTTTAATATTAAACCAAAAAAAAATTAATGAGATATAGAGGTTATATATAAATAGTATGCCTTAATTGACAGATTTGAAGCAATAGCAAAGTGGATAAGCATGCCACGCCTTGCATCATATGTGCCAGGTTCAACTCTGGTGGACAACTAAAAATTAAATGAGGCGAGAGGGAATTGATGGTGGGTCGTGGGTGGGTGGGTCGGGTTCTAAGAGATGGTGGAGCGTCAAAAATACAACTATTTTTTATCATTATTTATTACTATTATCGACGGTAAATGACCGTCGAAAAAGGTGGTATTTTCGACGGCCGGACACCAATTTTTAATACTATTATCGACGGCCATTTTCATTTTTTTCGACGGCAATTACCGTCAAAAAAAGTGGTATTTTCGACGGCCCGTCGATAAAAGTTTATTTCCGACGAGCGTATTTTCGACGGCATTCGACGGCCATTTCCCGTCGAAAAAAGCGTATTTTCAACGGCAAACAGCCTTTTTCGACAGCATTTAGCCCTCGCTGATGACCATTTTTTTTGTAGTGATAGATCATATTGGTTGAGTGTATAGATTGTGTTATTGGGCCATATAGTGGTATAATTCTCCATCTATAATAGAAGTCAGTGATAACAAATCCATGAAATTAAGTCCATGAATATCTAAACAAATCTAAAAAAGTCTAAGATAGATGTCTAAACAAATTCATAAAAGTTTGAGATAGATGTCTAAACAAATCAATGAAAGTCCATGTGAATTTATAAAAGTTCATAGAAATCCATGAAAATCTGTCACTTAAAAAATTTATTTAAATGTCCGCAAGAATCCTAATTGAATACACCCGACCTCCTTAGTTCATGCACGTGCATGCACATGCACGAGATTGCACATGTGTGAAATCCTATGCATTTTTTTGTGTGGCCGGGATTTGACTTTGTAATGTTAAATATTAACGAACTTGCATTTGATAAAATTTACTAGGATTTGATTTTGTAGTGTTAAAAACCCATTCAAAGTCACTCTAGCTCTAACATTATAGAGTTAGGATCCCACGAGAAAAAACCTGTGGAATCCTATACGTTTTTTCATGTTGGACTTGACTTAATTTATTTGTAACGTTACAGTGTTAGTAACTTGCATCTAATAAAATTTACTAAGAGGATTTGAATTGTTATTTTTTTTTTTTGAACAGCTACTTCAATTGAGAAAAGAGAAACACGGAAACAAAAACAGAGGGTGGTAGCCAAGGCGAAGCAAGACACCCACCAAGCAAAAACACATCACACCTCACCCAAAGCTAAACCACTACAGCACATAACAAAAACAAACAGGGCAGAAACAGAAAGGAAAAAACCACCGTAGAGACAAAGACTTAGGAATCACTCCATACAACAAAATCACCCCACTGACTTGAACCCTTTTTTGCTAGCATATCTGCAAAGGAGTTAGTTGATCTAGGATTGTATGTTATCTCCATATTGATCAAGATACTAAGCAATCCCCGAATTTCGTAGATGGTGTTGACATGCTTTAAACTCCCGAAATCTTCATTATAAACCCAGGAAACAGCTACCTTAGAATCACTTGCCAAAACAATTCTCCTGTTAACTAGATCACTTTTGGAAGCGCAAATTTCGCAGGCTTTTCGGATGGCCAAAATCTCTGCAGTGTTGGCATCTTGAAACCCCAGCGAAGAAGAGAAAAAACAAATAACTTTCCTTTCTGAGTCTCGCAGAACACCACCCATTCCTGCTGGCCCCGGGGAACCTCTTGCCGAGCCGTCTACGTTAAATTTAAGGGCGTCCAGCAGAGGAGGGTGCCACAACTCAGTCTTCTTCTTCTTTTCCAGGCCAGTATCAACACAAGAATCCTTAATGTTAAGACACATCAAGGAGATGTGGTCCACTGAACCTTTCCCATAATGCTTGAACCACCAAGCTATCCGAAACTTTACCAAATCAGAGGTTTGGGATAAGTCCACTTAAACCCCCTTGAAAAGGATTTGGTTCCTACACTCCCAAGTTGTCCAAAGAACGGCAAAGAAAGCCACACCCTATGCCCGAGTAGATCTAGTCGCTGGACACATGTACTGCCAACAAATGCACCACTCCTGGAGTGTGTTATTTGGACAGCAATAAACACCCCACATAATCAAGCACATAGACCATAAAGACCACGTCCACCTGCAATTAAGAAATAAATGAGAGATCGTTTCATCAACTTCATTACAAAGTGGGCATCTCGAATCTTGGGGCCCAAAACCGAATCTACTCATGAACTCCTTCACCATTACCCTGTCCCGCATGAGTTGCCAAGTGAAAACCTCTACCTTCGGAGGACACAAACCCTGCCAAACCAGCTTGAAAACACCTTCATTGACCCTCAAATCATCTTCCAGGCATCGACGGAAGGAAGCAACTGAGAACATCCCATTAGGATTAAACCTCCAAGCAATGGTGTCCGAAACCAATTTCCGAACAGGAATTCCCGCTAGATAAGAATTGAAACACCGCCACTGCTCCATCTCCCAGCCGAAAAGCGGCCTTCTAAGCATTATATTCCAATGCCAATTCGAACCCACCCAATGACCAAAGTCATTGACAAAACCAGTTTTGTTAACTGCAAGTGCTGCAATTCTTGGGAAAGCACGATTTAAAGGTATGGAATCCCCCAACAAGTCACTCCACAAGCGAGCCCTACCCCCGTTTCCAACTACCACCTTAAAACCCTCTTTCAAAAGACTTGCAGTCTTCGTACCATCTTCAAACAAACTGTGGACAGCTCTTACAAAAAAAGACGCTAAATTCGAAACTTTCCAATCCCACCAAATATTTGTTTCCGAAAGACCATACTTAGCACAAATTACTTTCTTCCAAAGCGAGGACTCCTCCCTACCAAAACGCCAAACCCATTTTGCTAAAAGACTTTTATTTTTATCAAGAATTCTACCCACCCCGAGACCTCCATTAACCTTTCTTTTACATATAGTAGCCCAATCCACCATGTGAAATTTTTTCTTTTCCACCCCGTCCCCCCAAAAGAAACTTTTTTGCAACTT
Source organism: Acer saccharum (assembly GCA_030490815.1). Taxonomy (NCBI): domain Eukaryota; kingdom Viridiplantae; phylum Streptophyta; class Magnoliopsida; order Sapindales; family Sapindaceae; genus Acer; species Acer saccharum. The sequence goes on along the minus strand of CM059866.1, from coordinate 64,852,435 downwards.
TTCCATCACCTTAGCAACCCCCGTGGGCATATTAAAAATAGACATGTAGTACACGGGGATGCTTGCTAGCACCGCTTTAATTAACACCAACCTACCACCCTTGTTCAAAAACTTCCTCTTCCAAGGAGCCAACCTAGTCTCAAGGCACCGGATTAGGTTTTTCCAAAACAACGACGCACACGGCCTAGCGCCAAGGGGCAACCCAAGATACTCAATTGGAAGGGTGGCTTTTTTGCATTTGAAGTTAGCAGCCCAATCATCCTCCATATCCATATTTTTGCCAATTCTCACAACACAAGACTTGTGGAAATTGATCTTCAAACCCGATGCCAACTCAAAACACCTCAAGATCCTTCTAGCATTCAAAAGACCCTCCATATTAGGCTTTAGGAAAAGAATCGTATCATCCACAAACTGAAGATGAGAAATGTGCACCCTATTTTCCTCGAAAGAAACCCCATTGATCAAACCCAAAACATGAGCTTTCCTAAGCAAGCAACTCAAGCCTTCCACCACCATGTTGAAAAGGAATGGTGATAACGGATCTCCTTGCCGAAGACCCCTTTCAATGCCAAATTGCGGCGTCGGACTACCATTCACCAAGACCGATACAAGTGGAGAGGATATGCAATCCTTAATCCATTTCCTCCATTTCTCCCCAAAACCCATATCTTCCATAATTGAGACCAAAAAATCATGATCAACACTATCATAGGCCTTCTCAAAATCCAATTTGACAAGAAGACCTCCCACTTTATCCTTTTTCCAATCATGGATAACTTCCTCCGCCACCACAAAACTATCCAAAATTTGCCTACCCTTCGCAAAAGCCGTTTGAGAATCCCCAATGACCGACTTCATCACCTTTTTGATGCGGTTAGCTAACACCTTAGCTAAAATCTTATACATGGAACCAACCAAGCTCATCGGTCGAAAATCCAACAACGTTTCCAGCTTCACACACTTCGGAATTAACGTGATGAAAGAGTTATTCAACTTGCTAACAATGGAACTATCATTGTAGAATTCCCACATAAAGTTCATAAAATCTTGTTGAATCACCTCCCAATTAGATTTTATGAAGCTTAAATTCATCCCATCCGGCCCCGGAGCTTTGTTACCATCACAACTACATAAGGCCTCCCATACCTCTTCCTTAGAAAAATCCACCTCCATTGCCTCCTTTTCTGCAGTAGAAAGTTTGTTGTACACCAAATTTTCGATAGTTGGCCACGCCACGGAACTTTTTTGAAATGATTCCGGAAAAAATTAAAAACCCCCTCTCTCACTTGAGACGGATCCGCCACTCTAACCCCCTCAAGAACAATGTCACCAATAAAGTTAACATTCCTCCTCCCATTTGCCATAACATGGAAGAATTTAGTGTTCCTATCCCCCTCTTTTAACCATCTCATTCTAGATTTTTGTCTCCACATTTGTTCTTCCTTCCTTGGGCATTTCCAATACTCCGATAAGCACTTGATTCTCTCACTTCACAAGCTATCGGACCAACCACTAACTGCTGCCCTGTTTTCTAAATCCGCCATCTTTGCCTCAAAAAGCTCATGAGGTACGACTTTCTTCTTCCCAAGCAACCACTTCTTTATGTTACTTTTGGTAGCCTTAAGTTTGGCCGATAGCACAACACCTTTTGATCCTGTAACCATGCACTCTTTCCACCCTTTAGAAGCCACATCCATTACTCCCTTATCTTCAAGCCAATTATTATAAAAACGAAATGGACAAGGGCCCCAATCTTGCTTGGGTTCTCCTATCATGATGGCATTATGATCCGATAACGTCCCTGGAAGACCCCTTTGAACAAGTTTAGGAAACCAACTAATCACCATCGGCGAGATCAAGAACCGATCTAGCCTTGCCCATAAAACCCTTTCCCTATGATTGCACCAAGTAAAGGATATTCCCACTAGAGGGATATCCACCACCTTTGCTTGGAGAATAAACGAGTTAAAGCGCCTAACCGAAACCATGTTACAACCACCACCATATCTCTCCGACGGGTTAAGCACCGTGTTAAAATCTCCCCCAAGCACCCACGGGACCGGGAAAGAAGATTGAGAGTTGATCAAAAACTCCCACAACTCTTTTCTTTCACTTTCGGCATTTGGAGCATACACATTGCAAAAAACTAACTCTCTCTTATCCTTGATCAATTCCCCCGCTGTGATGATACAACTCTTACTAAACTTACAAGCTTTCACCACAAACAACTCCTCATTCCATAAAGACACCAAACCCCCTGCCGACCCAATAGACTCCACACCCACACCTCTTGTAAGCAAAGAACGCCTGCCCCCCCCCCCCCCCCCCCCCCCCCCAAGGACCTCACAACACCACTATCAAAAGAATCAAGTTTTGTCTCTTGAATCATTAGAACCATCGGTTTAAACTTTTCAACCCAACTAGAAATTAGTCTCCTCTTTTCCTTCCTCCCTAAGCCTCTTGCATTCCAAGAAAACGCTACATAAGAAAATAGGAAACCTGGACAGAAAACACACCTGAGAGCGTTCACACATCAAACGGCCTTAAGCCTCTCTTCGTCCTTTTTCTCCCTGTCGGCCAAGATCTCAACCATCTCACTTTCATTGCCATTGAAATTATAGCCAAGAAGCACACCGGTTTTGATAACCTTAACAATTTCCATTTTTAAATTCCAGGACCTATTGCCACATTCCGGTTCCGAAGCATTTAAATCCACATCGAGAGAAATACCCTTCTCAAAGACTTTCGCTATTTCATCCTCAAAGTTCCACTTGAAAGTGGTGGACATCGGAGGAGCAATTTGCTGGACCATCTCAGATGTCACCTCATCTCTCCTTGAGCTTCTTGTTTTCATGCTATGTTTCACACCTGAGTAGCATTTTTTTCCACCTCTACCACCTTTCTTGATAGGTGGAGGTGACCCATCATTTTCCTTTCATCCTCTTGAATCAGCTCCCCCTGCACTGCCTCCCTTTCTTGAACACTCGGGGTCTCGTTGACAAAAGAACCGGATAGGCTCGCATCCGTTATCTCCTTTCTCACTTCAGCTTCTTCCGACTGAACTTGGCTATTCTGCACGCAAAAATCATTGCCCTCACTTGAATCTTCCCTTCTTTTGTCCTCCCTGTCACTAAGCTCATGTTGATCGACTGAATCCATCACAACTGGATTACTAATTGTAGTTAGGCCCACCAACTCTTTCCCTAAAAACTGATCTTGGCTTACTAAGGGATTGGAACCATTCTTCAGAGAATGTTTTCTAGGCCCATCACTCATGTCCTCCAATGGGCCTTCCATAGCCAGCCCAACCTTATTGTTTATTCTTGAACTTTCACCCTTTAGCAAATTGATATTTGGGAAATGCCCACCACTAGACTTAAACAAAGAAGAGCTCGTTTCATCCTCACTGTCAACCACAGCCCTTCCAACATGCTTTTTGTCAATCACGAGCTTGGCATTGTAAAAGGAGGGAAGCTTTGGTTTGGTTTTTGAAAACCAAATCCTGATCCCTTTTCCTTTATCTGCAGCTGACACCAGCCGCTTAACACCCACACACTTCTCTAAATGATTCCTAGGATGGAAACCTTTGACCACCTTCCTCAACCTCTTGTCCCTATCCTCTTCTTTGTCGTTGCAAGACTGTCCAGCTGCCCTTGTAGGAGCCTTTTTAAGCTTTTGACAGACTTGTCTTGTCTCCTCACTTTCTCCCAGCATGCTTTGTCCAAGAAAATGTCTAGAAGAAGTAACATCATCTGTTACCTTTCTAGGTAGAGGGTCAACTCTTCCCTTTTCTTGCAACAAATTCAAATCCTTGACAGAATAAGACTGCCTTAGATTCAGTACACCAGTAAGCCACCGAAAGTCTACCGGCGACGAGTCCTCTTCTAGTTTAACCATAAATGATGACGCTTCACCGGTCACAACTCTAATCTTCCATGGTCCTGATTTATCAACCGGAATCAAAACGAGGAACTTACCTCTATCCAGTCTCTTCCTAGATAAAGTATCATCCTCCACTAACAGAGGATTCCCAATATTTTTTCCCAACTGCATGAAGAAAGGAAGACTCCAAGCACTTAATGGGACACCCATACAATTTATCCACACAAGCCTAGACTTTGGGACTATTGCATTGCTCCATCGTGACATTGAGCTGAAAACATCATCCCACAAGGATCTATTTCTCATGAAATCATCCCTTTCTTTCACCGATTTGAAGCACCATAGAATTGATTTTTCACCCACATAGGAAGAAGTAAATGAAAAACCCCGAGACCCCAATCGTTGATTCACACTGGTAGTGCTTGCAAACTCCTTCATAATCCCCACTGCACACCTGCTGAGCCATTCCTCACTGTTGTCTTTTTCATTCCAGGACATAACCTTATCCTGTGGTTTGTCTTCTTCATGTTGAGCCCTTCTCTGTTGATTTTGACAACCTCTACAAACGATTGTCGACCACTGTGTTGAACTCCTGCGTGCTTCAACCTATTGTCTGAACGATTTCCTCCCTCAACATTCCTTGCATAGTTGTTCGACAACCCAGCTCTTCTCTTGCTCCACCCATACTTAGCCATTTTCGACCTTATCGGCCATCCATACACGTGCATCCCATCAACTCTCCTAGCCACTCTGTTGGCCTTCTCAGCTGTTTCAAATCGAACAAATGCATAAGCACTTCTCCTGGAGTTGGTCTTTGGTGAAAGATAAACATCCCTCACACGGCCATGTGGTTTGAAAATTCCCCAAAGGCATGCAGAATCCACTATAGGGTTCAAATTCTCTATGAAGATGGAGAACAAGTTTTCCCTATAGTCCTTTCTCACCTCACTCCTAGGAATTCCAGAGCTTCTCTCTCTTACTTTCTCTCTCATAGTTTTTTCCTTTTGAGGATTTGAATTGTTATAATGTAACAAAATCATTCAAAATCACCTTATAACGTTGTAGAGTCGAGATCTCACATGAAAAAACATACAGAATCTCGCACTTAATAATTATTTCATATATATAAACATAGAAACTTTTCACTTAATTTTTTTGTTCTTTTGCAGTCCCTGAATATTGTTGCTACTCCCTGGGCCTCCTCCAACTTGCTCTCTATTGCAAGTACATGATATGTGGGGTTACCGAAAGGGATCATGATTCTCTCCTTATCCATTTTGTTTTTTCTTTAGACTTTTCATAATCTAGTGACACCTAAGTATAACAAAAAATACATGATTAAGATCTGAACACATTTTTCTCTCTCATACAAGTTTTAATTACAATTGAAAAAAAAAAACTATGAAAAACAAGTTCAATGAGAGGATTATAACTCTAATGAAGAACCAAAGAAATGGGACATTGTACAGAATATGGAGAAATCCAACCAGCTGCAGCTTGTGACAAACAACAATACTAATTGCAAATTGCAATGGAAGCTATCTGACCTAGGCAATAGATCTACGGCTATGTTTGGGATTGCTTTGCTTTGGAAAAAATTTACTTATAGCTTAATTTAAGAAATAATCTACTTTAAAAAAAAAGTTGGTAAGTGTTTGGTAAACTAAAATTTTAAAGTGCTGAATTTTTGAAATGATGGAAAATGTATTGAACAAAATTACTAAAATAGACATCATTAACAATATAAATATAAAGCATATAAAAGGAAATTTAAACAGAGGAAAAAAAAAAATTATGACCGAGTTAACTCGCTCAAAAACCCGAGTCAACTCAATCTCTTTACATTTGAAATTCAGCAATTGAGTCAACTCGTTCAAAAACCTGAGTCAACTCGTTATTCTCTTTGCTTGAAATCTACAACCATCATCGACAGCCACAACCTCCGCTACCTCCGCCGCTAAATCTAATCCAAAAGCTCCGTGAAGAAGAGAAACTCAAACCTGAAGCCAAACCCAAGCGCCAAGCACCACCGTGGCACCGCCACAACCACATCCAAATCCCTAACCAACGAGATGGATCGCGATGGATCTGGATCTGGATCTGGTCGTGATCCATCTGGTCGTTCGCCTCCTCCTGCGGTGTCGACATTTCCGGTGAAGTCAAGTTAACCTCTTGCCCTTTCGTCGGTGACAATGTGGCCACTGTCACCGGCGACAATGGTGGCTTCAAGTTTTCTTTCTTTTCTTTATTTTTTTTTTGAAAAAAAGTTTATTTTTAATTTTTTATTAAAAATAATATTCTCTTTTATTTTAAATTTTAATATTTCAGGATTAAAGTTTTCAAAAAAAAAAAAAAAAATCTGGATTATAGTTTAAAAAAAATAAAATACAATTACTTAATGTGAGGGTATTATTGTCTTTCTATTTAAATAGTGAGGGTATTCTGGACATTACATAAACAATAAGCTAGCTTCTGCTTCAAAAAGCAACCCTCAGCCAACTTCTCAAATGTTGCTTATTGGAGGATCAAATTGTAAAATAAGTGCTTTGGGAAGTTTACCAAACACTCATTTGTGCAAAACTTGAGAAATAAGTGATTATTTCTCAAGTAAAAGCAATCCCAATCATAGCATACATATACCAGAATAATATGCTTGTCACAACTAAATTTGAACTTGACTTAGTTAATCAGCTTATTTTATTATTAAAATTAAATTAAAATATTTCAATATATATGTATAACGAATGTGTGGATACACCCACCATTCTAAAGAATGAATGGAGGGCCAAAAAATTTGGAGATAGATTTCAGCTTTATTTCAAGAATCATCACATCACACAACAATATATATACACGATATAGAGAGAGCAAACATGATTTTTTTGTGTGTACATGTTGACAGATTAACATTTTCAAGAGTGATAAAGAAGAAAAGCACTGGAGTTTTCATGCATTCCATACATAATTTCTCTGCTAAACACTGTCTTATTTACACTTGGTACGGTCTGCCTATTGTGAGCTACAAGTGGGAGAATTTTCCTCTGGTCACCATCAATGGTTTGGGGATCCTTCTTGAAATCTCCTTCACTGTCATGTACTTTTTGTTTGCTACAGCTAAAGCCAAGGAATGTAATTACTATTTTAATGGTAGTGTTAAATAATTTTACACAGTATTAATTACTTGATGATTAGGCCATGATGGCTTGTGGACTACTAGGCCATGATCTCTTTCCTGAGGTTAGTACACCTTCTAAATCTTCCATTTTTAAAATTTAGTTCATGCACGCACGCACATGCACAGGATTGCACATGTGTGAAATCCTATGCATATTTTTTTTTTTGTTTTTTGTAATATTACATATTAAAGAACTTCCATTTGATAAAATTTTCTAGGATTTGATTTTGTAATGTTAAAAACCTATTCAAAGTCACTCTAGCTCTAAGGATCCCTTGTGAAAAAACATACAAATTAAATCCTATACATTTTTTAATGTTGGATTTGACTTAATTTATTTGTAACGTTATGGTGTTAGTAACATGCATCTAATAAAATTTACTAAGAGGATTTGAATCGTTATAATGTAATAAAATCATTCAAAATCACCTTATAATATTACATAATTAGTATCTCACACGAAACTACGTACAGAATCTCACACCTAATAATTATTATATATATATAAACATAGAAACTTTTCGCTTAATTTTTTTTTTCTTTTGCAGTCTCCGAATATTGTGGCTACTCCCTTGGGCCTCCTCCAACTTGCTCTCTATTGCAACTTGCAAGTACACCATAAGTGGTGTTACGAAAAGGATCATGCAGTCTCTCCTTATTTTTTTTCCTAGACTTTTTATAATCTAGTGACACCTTTTTCCTAGACTTTTCATTCAAAAAATATATGATTAAGATTTGAACACTTTTTTTTTTCTCTCATGCAAGTTGATGTTTTAATTACACTTGAAAAAAAAAAAAAAAAAAAAAAAAAAACTATGAAAAACAAGGTGAATGAGAGGATCCTAGCTCTACTGAAGAACCAACCAAATATGACATTAACAGAATATGGAGAAATCCAACCAGCTGCAGCTTGTGACAAACAACGATACTAATTGCAAATTGCAATGGAAGCTCTCTGACTTAGGCAGTAGATCTACATATACCAAAATAATATGTTTGTCACAACTAAATTTGATCTTGATTTAGTTAATTAGCTTATTTTATTATTAATTGTGGCATAATTAAGAGATGTTTGTAAGAATTCTAAAGTGTTCGTTTAATAAATTAAGTTATTTAGCAGCAATACTAAGAAGTGACGGGTTGCCACCCTAAAAATTTCATCTGTATACCCATTTTTTTTATCATAATGTTTTCATTACAAAACTACCCATAAGAAAAATCTAAGTCGAGATAATAAAAGTGAATATAGTTATATACACCCAATTAGTGATAGATAATGGTCTATCATTAACCCTAATGTTTTATTTTAAGACAGTGATTTGAATCCTAATTAATTTCTTTCTTTTTCATCTTGAAACATCTTGGCTCCTCAAACATATGAAATTCTTCACACCATACAGTATTATTACAAATCACTCAAGCTATTGATCTTGCCCTACAAGCATCATATTAATTTCTTTGATCAATTGTAAATATAGACTAGTTCATAATAATTTACTTGATTATGAATGAGATTAATCAGAATATGTAAAAATCCAATGGTTAAGAGTAAAAATAATAATAACCGAAATATATATATATTTTGAAGTATTACATTAATTCGAGATTTTTTAAAAGGTGGATGACTCGAACCCAAAATCTTATTGTAAAGGTGTTAGGTTGTTCAAAATATATATATATATATATTTCGTCAAATATATTGAGATATACTCCGGTGATAAGTTGTTCAAATAAACTTCAATGAAATTATCGGTGCAATTCACGTTGCCATCCATTAAAGGCAAGCTAGCTAACTAGGAATAGAAATCCAAATGAAACGCAGCGTTTAATCTATTGAAACGAAACGCTTTCGAGTTTCAGTTCTAGACTTCCAGATATATATAATAAAGCAACACCGTTTTTATATTGACTTGTCAGTTGTCTCTATCATTAACACGACACGACACAAGATCATGTCCACGTGTCCCCATTCAACGTTCAAACATCAGCGTACGTAGAAAACCGAACTCCATGCATGAAGACACGTAACACCCTCTCTCTCTCTCTCTTCCACTATCAAACAAGTAAACAAAACACACACACCTCTTCTTCTCTCTTCACACAAATCTTCAAAACGACAACTAACAACCACTAAAAACGACGACAGAGAGAGAATAAAATTATGGTGAAGCTAGCGTCGGCGCGTGAGAGTCGAATGTACGGCCCTTGGCGGAGCCGGAAGCAAGCCGAGTACGTGAACGCGGGGCTTTACTTGTTCGCCGCCGTGGTGCTCCTCTGCGGTTTCGCGTCGCAGCTGTCTCGGGAACCAAAGTCGGGGCTGGTGCTGTTGCTGATAGCTTTGGGGCTGATAATGGTGGTCAACCTCCACGATCTCGCCGCACATCTCTCCGGGATTGATTGCCGGCTGCCGTTGATGGAGTACGATGTCCAGCTGGCGCTGGTCGAGTTCGCGGTCCCTTTTGTCCAGACTCTTGGGTCTATTCTCTTGTTCTTGGCGGTCTTGTTCCTTTTTATTCAGGTTGGTTTGTTGACTCGATAATGGAAATTAAATTAGTTATTTTTTTTTTTTTGTGTTTTTTTTTTTTTTTTTTGGGTAGATACTGATTAATGATTAAGCGATGTTTAATGATTGTTTAAAATGAGCTATGTATCTGAATGGATATTAGGAGTTTTAGTGTGGTTTGGTTGGTGAATATACAATTGCATTTACCTGATCAGTTTTCAATATTTGGATTAATCTTTCAAAATGTAGGTTAAAATTTATTCACTTTTTAAACTTTGAAATTAAACAGTCTTTTGTTTAATGTTGACGGCTCTGCGTTGGGATCGAGTGGAAATGCTGGGATGGGGGGGTTTTACGGGATCATCGCGGTAAAGTTTTGTGTCTTTTCTATTCTTTTGTGGGTGTCCAAGATGCAACAACAGCTGAGATTCTTGCAATTGCGAAGGCTTGTGAGGTTTTGGGTTCGAGACTCGATATGGCTAGGAGGAGTATCATTATAGCCAGTGATTGTAAAACGGCTGTGGACTGGGTGAAGAATAGGGGTTTGGGTGGTGATAGGCATGCCCAGAATATTCAGTTTATATGTGATTTTTTGGATCTTTTTGGTCTAGCTTCAGTGGTCTTCTGCCGGCATGTGTCTAATCAGTTCGCTGATAACCTTGCTAAAAAGGGAGCTGCTGGGGGTGAGGTGATGCGATGGAGTGTCTAGCTTTGTTTTTCTTTGCTCGATGTGGGTTCTGCTGTCAAAGTTCGGCGACAGGGGGTCGGTCTCTGGTACCCCTTGTCGCAGTTCTTTGATTGGTCTGTGCCTTGGTGGTTTGGTCTGTCCTTCTTGCTCTTAAGGGTGCTGCAGGCGTCGAAGAGGTGTGCTGGAGTGTGTTTTTCTGTGTGTGCTGGATGCGGTGTTGGTTTGGCTTGTTTTCTTTCTTTTTGGTTTCGTGGGTGTGTGTTTTTGGGGTTGGTTCCCCTGTTTTGTTGTCCTTTTGTGTGGTTTGTTTCCTGGCTTGGTGCCTTTCAATATTGTTTGTTTGCCTTTTAAAAAAAAAATGTGTAACGTGTAACGTGTGTAAATAATGTGTAAAGGGTGTAAATAATGGGTAATGTTACACCTTACGTGAGAAAAGGTAAACCGAAACATGCAATCCTGTATGCACTTCACACCTACACTATCGAGATTGTAGGTTTGAATTGTTAGAGTGTAGTAGGTTTGAATTGTTAGAGTCGTGTTCCTCCCCATGCCCCGAATTAAAAAATATATATATTACATTGTGTATACTTAAATTTTTTTTTTAATATATATTAATCCTTTCATTATTTACGTTTTGAAAATTATTATTAGCCTACCCTAAAATAATGTCATTACATTGTGTAAAATTATATTTTATGTAATGTATATAGGCCAATAATTAGATCAAATCGACCTTTGAGGGATTTGAACTGATATTGCAGTTGAATTAATATTGTCACGGCACTCACTAACTTCAGTTGAAAGTAGAATAACTTAACAAGGCGATGTGAATATGATATCATCAACTCATTTGCATATAAGTTGTGTTGGGATGTTAATATGGTTATTGGAGTGCATAATTTGTACTCTTTCCGATGATATGATTTCCTTTCTCGGATATTAATTTGCTGTGGCTAATTAACAAACAACAAATTGCAGGCAGAGAAAGGGTATGGTTTCTATAAATTGGAAAAGCATGCTTTGAACATGCTAATTGTTGGTCCAATATTGTGGGTGGTTGGATCGATCCACAACTCGTGTCAAATCTACGAGAGAGCTGATGGTCACGTTCAAATCTTGCAACAGAGTGTTCACATGCCATTCTTGATGGGAAGCCTGTTGTTATTAGTCGGTGCCATTTTCAATAGCCACGAGCAAGCTGGAACGCTACATCATGGTATAGAGTTACTGGTAAGTTTCTATATGTATGTGTAGGACCATATATACGAAAAGCACTTCGAGAAGAAGTGCTTTTTGAGAAGTAGCTATCAATTAAGTACTTTTCTAAATAGAGATCGAATCTTATGCAGGGTAGGAGTTGGGTCTGGTTTGGAATTGCTGGGAGCCTATTGTTCTTGATTGGGGGATTGACAAATGTAGTTAAGGTGTTCAAGATGCAGCAAGTTGACGGTCTACGGCTTGAGAAACTGCGAGGAGGAGCCCAAGAACGACTTATTCAAGAACGGGAAGGTTGCGTTCCACTCATTATCGAAGAGCAGAGGCGGAGGAAAAGGCCGCCGCCACCGGCAGCAGCATCAGTACTAGTGGAGGAACAACCTATAATAGGGCCAATACCAACACCTTACAAGGATGTGCTTGTTGGTCAGACATGATCAAAATTTTAGTAGGGTATATGTTTGATTTTTGATTTTTGATTTTTTTTTTTCTTCTTTCTTTTGGTACTTCGATAGTTTGATTTCTCTTCTTTGGTGGTCTTTTTGTGTGCAATTTTTTTTTTTTTTTTTTGGGTGAGCATTTAATCTCCCATTAGTTGGCCAGCTGCTAGCTTGTTAAAAGGGTTTGATGCTTCAAGCTCATGTAATCTTGAAAACTAAATAACTGGCATACAGTCATTAACATACCTTTGATATTTCAATATTAGAGAATCTTTGCGACGTTCGTGTGGATCTCTTGTGGGATTTTGTACATACCGTTGAAATTTGTTGACAAATAAAATGTATGATGAATTAATGCTAGCCAATTGATAGTTTAACGTGAAGATAAATGGACTACTAGGCCATTCAAGTAACAAAATATATAAATAATTAAAATATATACATATTCGGGAGGAGCTGAAGCTTAGGCAGGCCTTCTCCTTTACCTTTTGATGGAGGAGGCTGTTACCTCCTCCATCTTTTCCGATCTACGATGGAGGAATATTGGAAGCAGCCTCCTCCGTCATTTTAGGTTTGGTTTGGGAGTAAGTTATAGTTCTCCCACTTTTTGATTTGGGTTCTTATATATATATATATATACAGAAATTTTATTATCAGTTCCTTGCATGTGAGCCATTGGATTTAAATACTTTGACTTGGCTGTATGCACTTGTTAGTCAAAGTATTTAAATCCAGTGACCCACATACAAGGAACTGATATAACTTTTGTCAGTTTGAACTGATAATAGAAAGACTATATATATATATATATATATATACAGTGGTTCTTTCATAAGGGATCCCTTATTTTAATTTCGGTAAGGAGCACTATGAAATCATATCGATTTGAATGAATTTTAATCTGAATTTTTGTGTGGATGATAAGTTCGTTGAAATCTACCTATGAATAAAATTGGAGATTTTTTCAAGCACGAAAACTATTTTTCTTGAATTTCCTATATTTCACCTATTTTTCTAATGCCTTCATATTTAAAAAAATCGGTAAAAATGGTTTAAGTACTTGAAGAAAAAATTTAAAATTTTATTCATAGGTAGATTTCAATGAACTTATCATCCACAAAAAAATTCTAATTAAAATTCATTCAAATCAATATGATTTCATGGTGGTCCTTATTGAAATTAAAATAAGGGATCCCTTATGAGAGAACTACTATATATATATATATATATATATATGTTTTATCTGGGTTGGTCTGTTAATTTTTTTTTTTTTTTTTTAAGTAAAATAGTTGTAAGAATATTTTATATCTTTTAATTAAGAGATTAATAATTTAATTTAAGGGTAAATATGAAAATTTTAAAATATATAAATTTATATTGTACTTACGGCCTCAGAGGGATGCTAATATCATCATTTTTATACATAAACTCAAACCATACAACAATCAATTGATCCAAGTTTCATACAAATGCTGCAAAAAGCCCATTAATATAGTTTTATTGGGCTTAATTTCATCCTTACGGTTGTTTAAAACGGTTAGTGGGCCTTTGTTTTGGGCCCAATTTGGGCTTTTCTGCTGTTTAATGATGGGTTGAATTTGGATCCGTTAGAATCGGTTATTTAATCAAACCCGAAACCAACTTATACGTGATGGGAATATAAAACGAGTTCCACGTGGCACCCGAAACGGTACCGTTTTATCTTCTTCTGTAAGAATTTTAACTATGTCCGCTGACAGGTGAGAGTCGTGACTCCACTCAGTTGCAGAGAAAAAACGAATTCTAAAGATCTCAAAGCTTTTACTTGAAGTCTAGAAAAGTTTCGATTTTGAGAGTTGAAAGTGGACTCATCTGGTTCGAGATGGTCTATTGTCGCCGGTGCAGCGAAATGGAGGCCGAGATTGCGAAGAAGAAGAGCGAGCACGAAGCACTCGAGGTCAGATTTAGGGCGCTGGAGGTCGAAAAGGTTGGGATCGAAGACGAATTGAAGGCGTTTAAAAGAGAAAAAGAAGAAGGAATTGTTGACTTGACGACATAGGACGCCGACAAAGAAGAAGAAGAAGAAGAAGAAGAAGAAGAGATGGTGGCTCAACTATGATTGAGAACAGCGTTTTGGAGTGCGAGAAGAGAAAAGCCGAGAACGAGGTTGAGTTTTTGAAGCGAAAATTGAAGGATTTGGAGTCCAAATTTGAAGGTATTCATGACTTTTGGAAATTCTATTTTCATTTTTTTTTTTCAATTTCAGCTGTTTAGTTTCTTTCAATTTAAATGAAGAACATTTCTTTTAGTTTGTGTAAAGTTCATTTTTGTTTGATTCTTAAGATGAAGAATTGTTGTTAGCATGTGATTTGCATCCAAAAGGCACACATTAACGTCATGAATAACTGAGGAAAAATCCACCGACTGAGTAAAAGGTAATTAACTTCGATTTCGAGTTGTGAGAAGGGTGTGGTATCAATGAGATTGTTTATTCTTTGGTTAGTTTAGAAATGTCTATTTGAATCCCCATTAGCACAAAATTTTTAAATAATTTAGTTACAAACGATCAATAAATAGTGTGACACCATTTGCAGCTACATCCACCAATGAAGATACAAAAGGGCTGATACGGGGAATGTATAATCGTACAAATAATGGCACGTGAAGAGGCATTTAGATGAGATATCTAATAATGTATTTATAATGAATCATGAATACACATGTGTTTGAATAATGAATCATAAGCCTGGGACAGGACGGGACAATTTTTTGTTGTTCCACGTCAAGTACAAAAAGACTATTTCACCCTTTAAATTTTCAAAACAATTATAAACATGTTTAATAATAATATATATATTAGAATATATATATTATTACTATAATATATATATATATTATAATAATATATATCATAATATTATATATATAATATATATCATAATAATATAGAATATAATATTATATATATTATATACTATATATTATATATTATTATATAAAATATATTATATTATATTATTATATAATATATAATATAACATAATATATATATATATATATATATATAATATGTATTATATATCATAATATTATATATATAATATATATCATAATAATATAGAATATAATATTATATATATTTATATACTATATTATATATTATATTATATCCTATATATAATATTATATATATATATATATTATGTTATATTATATTATATATATATATAGATTATAATATTATATATGTTTATATATTATATATTATATGTTATATAATATATTATATTATATCCTATATATATAATATATAATATATGATATATATATATATTATTATTATTATTATTATATATAATAACAATATTAATATAATATTATAATATATAATAATATATATTATAATATTATTTGTCATTATATATTACAATATATATATATATATATATATATATAAGAGGGGCACTCTAGTCATTTTAACCTCTTGTCCCGTCCAGTCCCAGTCATATCAAACGCATAACAGTACAGTTAACAGTTCTGTCCCAGACCTTCCAAACACAATACAGAACAACTTGTCTTGTCCTGTCACGTCCCGTCCTGTCCCACCTTGTCCTGTCCAATCTCCGTGCCACACACACCCTTAGTGAACCTCAAAATAATCTTTGACACCTCATGAGAATGATATGGCACGTTTGCTTATTTGAAGTTTGCTATGTGTGTTATTAACATCTTTAGTTTGCTTTTTAAGTTTTAATAACCTTGTATTCGATGAGTTTCTGTTCTTGCAAATAAATTTTTTATTTATGCAAAGTTGTTGCTTGATTGAGATAGACCAATTTGCATAGATGAATCTTTTGAGCTGAAAATTTATATTTATGGCTTCATGGCAGAAACACCTGATTATCACACACCTTCAAAGCATATTAGTTGTTCCAAGGGAGAAAATGGAGATGGCAATGGAGAACTCAAAATCGACCATGGTAGATGAGTTAGAAAATATTTGACATTTGAAGAAGACAAAAGTCCCAGCAAAAAGATGGCTCCATTAACGCCATGTGCTGCCAGAACTTCCTCCCTAGGTGTGATTGATATATGTGACAGTGATGATGAAAATGTCGATATTAAGGACAGTTTGAAGAGCATTCTTTTTCAGCATAGCTGTGATGAAAACATGAATGATTGCAACGGTGAGATCCCAGTTATTCCAACTCCCAAAAGAAAACAAGCTTCGAATATTGTCACAAGTGGCTCGGAGAATGACGAAGATGATAATGTTCCCATTTGCAAACTCAAAAGATTGCATCTTCAGGAGAGAATTTCTGGTCAAGCAAGTCCTGAATTGAAAATCTGCTCTGAAACTGGTATTCCACCTGGAGATGACGACATCGCAAATCTCATGACTCCTACAAGAAGGCGCCTTGTGTCATTGGGAAACATGAAGGACAAAGGAGGGCAAGAAAAGGCTCTTCGAGTAAGGCCACAACTGAGAATGTTGAGGATGATGAATCCAAAGAGGCTGGATCTGAAAGTGAGGGTGAGAGCTTGAATGGATTCATTGTTGACAGCACGGATGTTGAGGATGATGATGAATCTAGTGATGCTCAAGATGAATCAGATGACAATGAGGACTTTGGTGAGATTTTATCTAGGATTAAAAGGAGCAAAGGTCAGAATTTATCGTGGGAGTTTGAGGCAGACATGCTTGCAGCTTTTGGTAAGGATCCCGAACTCTGTATGAAGGCTGTATGTGCTCTTTATCGACAACAGACATCTGAGGAAAAAGTTAGTAAGGGATCTTTGGTCAACAGTTGTCGGGGTTTCAACAAATTTGACGCTCATAGGTATGATGCTAAAAGGATTTGTTACTACGGAGTACGGAAAATGCAGTTTAAGCTCACCACCGCATCATCTTCTTCGTAATGTTATTATTTAAATTATTTAACTTTTATCCTTTTCTCCATTTTTTAATCCCTTGGTAATTTGGCTGTTTGTCTTCCAGCTTCCATGTATTTCTACCTATGCCTTGTAGATGTTTTTAAAGATGTCAAAAAGCACACAACACTACCGGTTTCCCTTGTTGGACAGGTCAGTATACCTCTCTGTTTCCTATTTGTCTATGCTCTATTTGTCTATACTGGTTCTACTCTTTTATTCCCCGTCTGCTATTGCACCATAAATTCTGTCATGATGCCCCTTTAGTATTTTAGAAATGTTTTTCTGTCCTTTGAAGTGAAATAATTGCTTGGGACATATTTCTCGAGGGTGTGGGTTGATTTGGATAGCCTTAAAAGTTGTATTAGATTATTGTAGTTAGCTTGAGATTGAATATGATATTCAAATACAGTTGAAATATTCAACAATACTACAGTTCATATATATGGAGAATACTTACAAAAATGCCTGAGTACAGAGCTCCTCTCATTCAACTCTTGTCATTAGTATTATTGTTGTCAGTCACAAGTTGCAGCTGTTTGGATTTCTCCTCATTCTGTTCTATATCCCATTTGTTTGATTCTTCCTTGTTCCCCCTCTTCCTGTATATGAAGTAGATGATAAGTTGGAGGAGGCTTAAGGGAGTAGAGGCCATATTAGCGGACTGCAAAAGAATAAGGAATTCAAGTTAGAAATTCTATGCTCATGCTATGTTTTGGCTAATAGTTTTTTTGACAAGGAAGATTTAAATTGTACTAACCGCAATAAACCAGTCATGGCTCAGTAGGCCATAGATCATCCAGAGAAAACTTGAAAGGAATGAGAATAATGATAAGTGGAACGGCATGAATTCGACGCTCTTGGTTCGTATCACTTGTATCTGCAATTATAAATAGATTCAGTTGGTGAGAAGGAAGACATACAAATATTTATATTATGCATGCCATGCACATATGTTGCAACTAATTGATTAACAGTTCGGCCTTTTTTTTTTGTTGCATGCTTAGAGTACATAATGATGAGTAAAAGTTGACTCACCACAGCCACGAGTGGAGAACCATACATCATTACCGCAGCCACCAGCGTAACAGTCCCCTCAAATAATTTACGATGATGGTGATCACGGAACACAAAAGCTGAGATAATGGTGGTGGTGCAGAACAGTATGATGACAGGTACAAGCATAATAGCAACCTTCATCTGTGGACTCATGATACTTAACATTGTTTCATTAAGTGTGTGCATGCAAGCAAAAGAATACATAGTGGTATTATGTTTACTCTACTTCTCATCAAACTCTTCTATTATAGAATTTACATCTAGAGAATGGGCAAACTCTTTCAATATAAACAACCATACAATTTGCAAGAAACTCTTTGTCCATCTTATCGCGAGATGGTCCTTTATGAAAATTCATAGCTTCAAATGTTTTTGCAGTGGAAACATGAAGATTTAACACTAAGCGAATCAATATGTATATATATATATATCAACCAAGAAAAAAATGTTCAAACCTTATAGTTTCAACCAATGCTCAACTTGACTTGGAAAGAAAAACGATATTCTAAAATTATGCATGATAAACTACTGCATGCTCATAATGCTCAAAATGTCCTCTGAAAAGTATCAACTTAATTTGAGTAAAATCTTGAGGATAAATTTTTTTGATAAGAGTACAAACATCATCGATTTTAAATAATTTGAAGTGTGAACTTGTCAGCAAGACTCAAACTAAGAGTAAGAAATTCTACTGTTTGTTTAGTGATTCTACTCTTCAACATGTAATTGTTTCAATCTTTTTTTCCCACACCTCTTATATCAAAATTATCGAATAAGATTTTTATCTAACAAATATATTTAAACATGTGGTCTAAATAATGAACAACATACTATAATTTTAAGTACTACCCAATGATTCTTATTCACAATTTAATTAATTACAAAACATACAGAACATAATTAATTCTATTTTTTTTTTTTTTTTTTTTCTGAATGGCAACTTTATTATAAAAAAAAAAAGACCAGGTAGGCCAAAAGCACACAACAAAAATAGACAAAGCAAAAGCAACAACCATAAAAACAAAGGCAGAGACATGAGCAGAAGACCCAACTGAAAACAAACGCAGCACCAAGAAGAACAAACCAAGAAACAGAAAAAACGCCCAGGAACAAAACAGACAGCAACAAAAAACAACAGCAGAAAGAAAACTCCAAAGACAGAGGCCACGAAACAGAAACAGAGGCATCAAGTATCTCCCCAAACCACAAAGTCCCCATTCGTGCTTTAGCCCTTCTTGTCAAGCATATCCGCAAATGAGTTTGTGGCTCTAGAGTTAGGGGCGGAATTGGAATTGTGGAATTGGGGGGCCAAATGATAAAAACTTAAAAATTATGGTATTAAAATGTAAAATTCATATTTTTTTAAAACTATAATATATATATATATACGGTCCCGTTCCTATCAGTGCATCCTGATATAACTTTATCAGGATATTGAATATGAGCCACTCATTTATAACAGTGATTTGACAAGTGCATACATACCAAGTCAAAATATGTAAAACGAGTGACTCAAATTCAATATCCTTATATAATTCTATCATGATGCACTGATAGGATAATTTCCGTATATATATATATATTTCCAGTGGTCCATGTGTTTCCGCCCCTGTCTAGAGTTGAAAATCACCTCAATGTTGCCCAACAATCTTAGCTTAATTACTACGAATATCATAAATAATGTTAACATGCTCTATACTACCAAAGTCTTTAACAAAAAACCCATGTAAAATTCCAGAGACCACAAATATTCGAGATTCAATGAAACCAATTCCAAAGACCACCCATGCCAGATTCCAGTGTCAAACACAATCCCAATCCAATCAAGTCAAACACATACCGCTTCAATTTCAAGAGACCCAAAACAAAAACAATGAAACTCACGACTTCTTCTTCTTTTTAATTATATCATTTCTTCAAACAACCACACCAAAATCAAATATCACCACATATATTGAGTGGTTTTTTAAAATATAGGGGCCAATCTAGTGAAAAATGAATAATTGAGTAAAAAACAGATAATTAAAAAAAACATAGGTACTCACATGATAATATCCCTTTTTATAATTAAGTTTATGTAATTTACATATTTATTTTATCCAATCTCATTACTTAACCAAACACAGAATGAACTATTTTTAATCGAATCCCGTGTTGCACCAAGCACGTGAAACACTGAAACACTGAAACACTATAATTAATCCAATTCAATCCAATCCTATCTCTTTTCCAATCCTTATCCTGCGCACCAATCAAGAATAATAATCAGTAAAACAAACAGTTGAACTCTAGAAATACCGGAATCTAACTTGTTTGGTTTCAGACTTCAGAGAAAATGAAAAAAAAAAAAAAAAAAAAAACTGAGAGAGAAAAGAATAAAGTAATGATGAAGTAGTACTTGTTAGTTGGGTATTTCAGTATCAGCAAACAAACAGAAGAGCGATTTATAAGATTAATAATAGAAAAAAAAAAAAAAAAAATCCTGAAATTCAACAGATCTACAGAAAAACCAAACAGCAGATACTCACCGGTAATGTGTTCGACTGAATTGAATTAAAAAACAAATCTCTTTCAACTGCTAGCATTCAAAGTTTCATCAAGTAAAATTAAATTAAAATAATAACTTGCCTTCGCTTTAGATGTAGCAAACCGAAAGTATATCCCAATGTAGGAGGTTTGAAGAAGGATCCCAAAACCACTGACGGTGACCAGGGGGATATTCTCCAACTTGTTGCTCACAATGGGAAGACCGTACCAGGTGTAATTGAGACAGCTCAGCAGCGAAATGATGTAAGGAATGCATGAAAACTCCTCGGTGCTTTTCCCCTTTATGATTCTTGAAAAGGTTAATCTGTCAACACACACAGAAAATTAATTCACTGGAATCAACATTAAAGGACATATACTTCAAAAAAAAAAAAAAAAGCATTAAAGGACATATAATAATTGTCTTGATCACAGTACATGGGTGAGGCGAAACGTAACAAAGAAGCTACAATGCCTGCAAGAAAGAGCATGCAAGTTAATTGTATTAGGTTCCAAAAAAAGTTGCTGCGATTCTTGAAAGCTGAAAATATTAAACAAACTAGGAAATACGTACCCATCGCTCCAACAGCCAGGTGCAATCTATCTCCCATGTTTTCACTCTCCATAATGATGATCTTCAGATAGAGAAATGGTCCCAAAAAGAAGAATAGCTTTTTATGGAAATACGTACCCATCGCTCCAACAGCCAGTTGCTTTGTATGTCTGTATAAGATGGGGGAGAAAAATAGCTTGCTCAACGCTCAAGTCAAGGCTCGAGATATAAAATTGAAAGTACGTGTGGAAGTTGCTTTCTATAATTCTATGTCGCTATAATGTGGTTGAGAAAAATATCTTGCTCAACGCTCAAGTCAAGGCTCGAGATGGAGCTTTATTTTAATTTATTAAGTCAAAATTTTCTATAATTGAGAATTTGTTGGTCTAACTTTTTGCTCCCTAGTTGAAGCAAATCAAAGGTTCTACAGATGCATGCTATTCTGGGACAACCTGCTTATTTTAGTAGTGATCATGACCCATCATGATGTGCCACATCTTCAGTTTTCATTTGGTGCCGTCATGTAATTAACATATGCCCTAACACGCATATCTACGGCTTAAATGTTAAAAAAATATTTTAATATTTTAATCGACGAGTGTTATTTTACACTATTTCCACATCAATGACTTAACATTTAAGACAAATTCAGGCAAGCGGGACCCAGTGGATAATTTAGTTTCCAATTATCCGTATTTCAATCCCTACCGTCTAATTCCGTTAGGGCGTGTTTTGCGCCTGGGATTAGACTGGGATTGGACTATTTTAGTCCTAATCCCACGTTTGGTGACATTTTGAGACATGGGATTATTAGTCCCACCAACAAAATAATCCCATAATTGTGGGATTAAATATACCCACCTCCAACCCCATCACTATTTATCCTTGGACTATTTTATATGTGGACCCCACCTATTTAATTCACTTTCATCACTTTTTTCCAACTTCTCCTCTCTCTTCCAACGTTTCCTATCTCTCTCTCTCTCTCTCTGTGAAAACCAAACCCAGATTTCTTCTTCCTCTCTCTTTCTTCAACCTCTCCTTCTTCTTCTGCCTTCGTCTTCATCGCCTTCCGTCTTCGTCTTCGTCTTCGTCTCCTTCCGCCGCCGCGGCCTTCTTTTTCTCTCTCTCACTTCCTCTTACAAGATCTTGGGTTTTTTTCTCTTTCTTAACTTTGTTTTTTCTTTATTATGATGATGATGATGGCCGTGGATGGTGGTTGTGGCCATGGTGATGATGATAGTCCTGAGATCCGGTGGCCGTGGTGATGATGATGATGATGATGATGATTCTGAAGTTGGCCGTGAATGGTGGTGGTGGTGGTGGTGATGATGGTGATGATGATTCTGGGGTTTGTGAGATGGTGGTCGTGGTGGTGATGATGATGATGATGATTATGAAGTTGGCCGTGGATGGTGGTGGTGGTGGTGGTGGTGGTGATTCTAGGGTTTGTTGAAAGAAACTGGAAAAAGTGAAATGAAATTGGTTTTGAGATTGAAAGAGATTGGAAAAAGTGAAATGAAACTGGAAAAACTGGGTTTGTTGATGATTATTGATGATCTGGGTTTGTCAAATTTTGGATCTGGGTTTAAAAATAATATTGTTTTTGTCAAAAAATATTATCAGGGTTTATTGTCAAATTTTTTGCTTGACAAAAAATTGACTATCGTTTATTTTGACAGTAGAGATGTTGAGGCTAAGCAAACCAAATGAACAAAAACAATATAATAAAATGATTGGGTTTGTTGATGAAGATTGATGATCTGGGTTTATTGATGAAAATTGATGATCTGGAAATAATGTGTTTATATTATCAAATTCAAAATATTATTATATTTTCCATTTAAAAAAACTTATTAATTCAGTCCAATCCGATGTTTCACCAAACAAAACATAGTATTAATTCAATCTAGTCTCATGTTTCTCCAAACACAGTATAGTATTAATTTAGTCCAGTCCAATCCAATCCAATCCCATTTAATCCTAGTACCATCTTAATCCAATCCAATCCCATGAAATAGTCCAATCCAATCCCGTGCACCAAACGATGCCTTAGGGTTCCGTTAGATCATTAAGGGTATATTGGTAAGAGTAAGGTTAAAATTTATAATTACAATTAAAAACAATTAAAAAATAAACAATTAAAAAAATAAACATTTAAAAATAAAATCCTCTTTCACCTAATATCTCGATCAACCTGCCTTCTCTTTCTCTCTTTCTTCACCAAACCGTTCTCTAAAAAAAAATTAAAAAAAAAAAATCTTCATCTTCTCCAAGTTTCCATCACACAACTCAAACCCTAGCCACCGCCGCCACCACCACCACCACCACCACCACTCTAACACCAAACCCACCAAAATCTCACCAATCGTAACCCTACGAGCGCCAATCTCCTCCTTCCTGTTGCTCGATCTCCTCTCGTCACGGATCTATTCTCTTTCTTCTTATCTCTCTTTTCCCTTTTCTTTTCCTTTGAACTGTGAAATGTTTCTCCGAGTTGGCAATACGAGTGGTGTGGGTTTATATACTTGAGTGTTTGGGTGTGTGATTTGATGAGAACTCATTTTTTTAAAAAATTTTGTTTTCTAATTCAAGTGGGATCTGAGGTCGAGATCGAGATCGAGAGATGAGATCGAAAGAACTGGTGTTAGTTTTGTGATGGTGATGAACTGGTGTTAGGGTTTTTGGTTTTGGATTTGAGGGTTAGAGATTGGTGATTGACATGAATGGTGGTGGGTTTTGTTTTGGAGATGGATGTGTTTGGGTTCAGGTGTTGGTGAAGTGGTGGTTGTTGATCGGGTTGAGTTGGGTTTTGGGTTTTTGTTTTTGGGTGGTAAATAGTTTTATGATTATGTGTTGTTCTTTTCAGCTGCTTCCAGGATGATAACCAATGTTGATAGTGGAGTCTATAGTTTAGTGTGAATTATATTTATACCCATTTTTAGTTTTGGTCGAAATGGCGAAAACACCATTTCTCTCCCACCTGGGTTCGTGTGATTTCAGTTTTTAGTTTTAGTTTAGTGTGATTTCACCCTTGTTGAGACTCAAGCGCTTCTTAAGTTCAGAAGCCAGTTGAAAGATCCATCTGGGGTTCTGGATTCGTGGAAAGGTTCTGGGTTTTGGATTTGACTAGATGAAGATATATGTTTTCGATTTTTTTTTTTTCTATGCAATTTGATTGAAGAAATTAAAAGAATAAAATTGTTTACTGATTTAAGAAAAAAAAAATCAGACTGATGATGAATGGAGTTCTATTCTGGATTCCTGGAAGTGTGTGTGTGTGTGTGTATATATATATATATATATATATTACTGAAAATGATTTTGTTTTATTTGTTAATGTATATTTATATTTATTTATGAAAATTGAGGGTAAAAATGACCTTTAAACAATCTGACCAATATTAAGGGGTAGCAGGGTCATTTGGCCCTCTGTCCCTGTCAGATTACACTTTTTCAACAGAAATCGTGACAGAAGGACCTAACGAGACAATTTTAAAAACCGGGGGACCAGTTTGTGTAATAGGTCAAACTAGAGGGACTAAAATGAATTTCACTGTTAAAATAATTTACATCGGTTATAAACCGATGTTGTTACCGCGTTTTTTTTTCAACATCACTCAAATAGACAATGGTTTTTAAATCATAAAAAAACCGATGTCTTTCAACTTTTTTGTAGTAGTGGTGGAAGATTAACAAAGGTAAGTATCCGATTTTGGCTAAGATTGCCAAAGACATCTTGGCTATTCCCGTCTCTACGGTGGCTTCCGAGTCTGCTTTTAGTGTTAACGGTAGATTTTTGAGTCTACATCGTAGAAGATTACATCCGGACACATTGGAGGCATTAATGTGTGCACAAAATTGGATATGGGCTCATCTTCGAGATATGAAAATTTTCAAATTATGTTATACTTTTATATAATATTAGTTATCATTGGTGTTGATTATACTTTTTTGCTTTTTATTTTATTTTTAATATTATTAGGTCGCATCCCAGAAGAAAAAGTATATGCTACTGAAGGAGTAGATGACGAAGAGCCGGTAGCACCGTCTTGATTTATTGTTATGTTTTGGATTTTTAGATTTGGGTTATTATTAATTTTAGTAGTATGTAAAAATTGTTCTATTTGGATTGAGTTGTAAAAATTGTTCTATTTGGATTAATTGTTTTAATAGAATTTTTAATATGGGTCAAAAAATATATGTTAAAAATATGTGTCAAAAAATATGGGTCAAAATTCGAGTCAAAATATATGTTAAAAATATGGGTCAAAATTCAGGTCAAAATATGGGTTAAAATTCAGATCCAAATCCAGATCATAATATGGGTAATAATGCGGGTCAAAGGGTGGGCTTGGGTAAAGCCCTGTTTTTTACTGGCTTGGGTAAAGCCCTACCTGCATGTATAAAATTATTATTTGAGCTGGGTTTAAGCCCTTTGAAATTATGAGGGCTCTTTGAGAACTTGGGTCCGTGCGGGCTTGGGCCCTCAAATTGCCAACCCTAAGTGGAGATTCTTTTCTCATCAAACAGTTGATTTATGATTATGTTTGTCTCTTCTTTTTTTTTTTTTTTTGGGTAAATAGATTATTATTGTCATTAATTTGTTGTGTTGTTGTGATATCAGCTTTCTTTTTGGCCGTCTTCCATAGTTATTCTATTTTGCTTCTATTATAAGAAAAAATGACGTATAGTAACACATTTCTTTGTGACAAATTTTGAATACATTACTATAGGTATTATTTTGTGACAAATTTTATTATTTGTCATTGTGTTTTTTTTTTTCAATTCAAATTTCAAAAAAATAAAAAATTGTCACAACTAGTTAAAATTTGATAATTTATGACAGTTAATATAATTAGTTAGAAAATTACCTTTTAAAAAATTTGAAAGATTTTTTTTAAAGGAAAGATTTTATTTTGTAAATACTTATTTTCTTTTCATTTATTTCAGATTTCCTAAACCATATCATAAATCCGTAAATTATTTCACCAATTCTTTAAAATTCTATATCCTCAACCCAACATTGGGGTTTCTGATGCCTGGCTTCCATAATTATCGAAGAGCGGAGGCGGAGGAAAAGGCTGCCGCCACCGGCAGCAGCATCAGTACTAGTGGAGGAACAAGGTATAATAGTGCCAATACCAACACCTTACAAGGATGTGCTTGTTGGTCAGACATGATCAAAATTTTAGTAGGGTATATGTTTGAATTTTTCTTTTTTCTTTTTTCTTTTCTTTCTTTTGGTACTTCGATAGTTTGATTTCTCTTCTTTGGTGGTCTTTTCGTGTGCATTTTTTTGTGTGTACATTTAATCTCCCATTAGTTGGCCAGCTGCTTGCTTGTTAAAAGGATTTGATGCTTCAAGCTCATGTAATCTTGAAAACTAAATAATTGGCATACGATCATTAACCTACCTTTGATATTTCAATATTATAATCTCTGCGACGTTGGTGTGGATCTCTTGTGGGATTTTGTACATACCGTCGAAATTTGTTGACAAATAAAATAGTTAATGATCTGGGTTGGTCCGTTAAAATTTTATAAAAAAGTAAAATAGTTATTAGAATTTTTTATATCTTTTAATTTTTAAGGGTAAATCTGAAAATTTTAAAATAAATAAATTTAGATACACATACGTACAGTTTTAGAAGGGTGATAACTGATAAGTATAAACTCAAACTATATAACAATCAATGGATCCAAGATTCAAACAAATAATGTAAAAAGCCCATTAATATAGTTTTATTGGGCTTTATTTCATCCTTACGGTTGTTTAAAACGGTTTGTGGGCCATTGTTTTGGGCCTACTTTGGGCTTTTCGGTTGTTTAATATTGGGTTGGATTTGGATCCGTTAGAATCGGTTATTTAATCAAACCCGAAACCAACTTATACATTACGGGAATATAAAACGAGTTCCACGTGGCACCTGCGAGAACAAAACGGTACCGTTTTATCTTCTTCCGTAAGAATTTTAACTAGGGCAAATTGCACTGCACCACTTAAGGTTTGGACAAGTTACACTTAGTTTAAAAAGTTTTGGTATTATACACTAACACCCCCAAGACTTAAGTTTGACTTTAAAAATACCTAAAATGTCACTAGTTGTATTATTTTATGCTTTATTTTTTTGCCTTTTAACAAACATAAACTTTAATAAAATAAAAAAATTAAATAAAAGATATGATTCATTAAATAAATAAATAGTTTTTAAAAAATAAAATAAATAAATAGTTTAAAAATTAAATAAATAGATAGTTTAAATAACTAAATGAAAAAAATTATTATTATTATTATTATTATTATTATTATTATTATTATTATTATTTTTTTTTTTTAAGGATGTCCATTAATAGGGACAAGAAAAGCTCTAAGGGGGGTGTATTCAATTAGGATTATTGAGGACATTTAAAAACATTATAAATCCTGATGTATTCAATTTGGACATTTAAAGACTTTAAAAGAGTCCATATGAATCCAGTGTTATTCAATTAGGATTTCTATGGACTTTTAAAGAATCCTTCTAAATCCAGGTGTATTGAATTGAGACTTTAAAAATGTCTACAAGAATCAAGGTGTATTCAATTGGGACTAGATTTTAAAGGATTTTCTTAGGTCATGGATTTTGATGGATTTTGGAGGACTTGATAATGAGAGATATAAATATCAAATGTCATAACATATCCAGCCTTCTCCTCAAAGATTTGATGGATTTTGCTCTCCCTCTCTCTCTCAAAACAGAAACGAAAAGCACTAATATGTAAAAATTAAAAAAACAGATGCATGTGAGAATAATAAGCTTCCATCCCCAGCATGTTCTTTGAATTAAAAAGGAAAAAAAAAAAAATCGAGTTCAAAAAGAAAACAAGCCACATACAATAATGGAATATGTTGTAGTCACATAATTATATATATATATATATATATATATATATATATTTTGAACAAGCAAGTGTAAACACGTTTGTTTGTTTGATTTTTATTTTTTTTCGAAAAGGCAAACTTTTATCAACCAAGGAAGAGATTACAAGCACAAAACAACCAAAACCCAACACCTGCAAACACAACCCAAGCAGACACAAAACAACCCACCCCACAACAACCACCCCAACCCAAACACGTTTGTTATTGCCCAATTTAAGAAATATAATCAGAGTAGTATACAAAATCAAATTATTAACTATCTCTAGTAATGGCTATAACCAAAAAAAAAAAAAAAAAAAAAAAAAAAAAAAAAGTTTTTAAATGCTGTAGTCCAAGATATCAAAATTTCGTACACAATATCATGCACCAAAATTGCCACCTTAAAAGTTAAAAAAACATCTAGGAACTATGGTTAGTAATCTTCCTATCATGCATTTCCAAATCAAGCAAAAACCAATCCTATATCAACCTGATTTAAAAAATTTAGCCTTAGCTCCAGTCACTAGCGTCATTATTGTCAAAAGAGTATCTGAATTTATTTTGATGACTATAAAAATGATGAAGCAAGGCAATTTGTGACCAACGGCAACCAGAAAGTGTTGTGAATACAACGAACGCTTGCAACTTATTTTTCCCAAATCGAGCCACTACATTTGCCAAGAACAAAATATAAATTATATTGCACGAGTACAAATCTTACTACGTGCCAAAACTGCACAAAACAACACCAAAATAATCTGTAGAGCCTTCAATCAAACACCAAAAATGCTCACTCTTTATTAGCATTTTATTTTAAAGAAAAATAATTTATCTGCACTTCATGCAAGCAATGCCTTTACGCAAATAAGCCTTAATCAATTTTGGGTTCAATTCAATTGTTTTGTTTGCATCAGCAACAACCTCAGACTATATATATACGCAAATATAGATTGACCGGTGTATCAAATTTTGCTCATTCCAACTTCAAAGGTTTTTTTTGATAATTAGCTTACTATTGATAAATCTTTTTTGATAAATATTGGAATTGCTATATATGTGAGAGCATTGTTACTCCAATATTTTACGAAGATAGAAAATGTCAACCAAACTTGGATAATAAGGCCAAGAAAGTGCCTTAACCACAGCTCATTATCTTCGAGAGCGTAAGCTGTGATAGTTCCAGGCCCATCCAAATGCAAGAGCAAAAACGGCGCCCAAAATATCCGGAGAGCATTCGATATTGAAGAGCTATCTTGACTGCTTGCAGGGGAGGGTGCTGAGGCCGGAGCGCTGTTCGATTTTTGAGAGCTATCTTCTTCACTGCTTGCAAGTTT
The DNA here is from genome assembly GCA_030490815.1 of Acer saccharum. Classification (NCBI taxonomy): domain Eukaryota; kingdom Viridiplantae; phylum Streptophyta; class Magnoliopsida; order Sapindales; family Sapindaceae; genus Acer; species Acer saccharum. Next base: position 64,823,242 of record CM059866.1, on the reverse strand, counting down.
GCTCAAGACCACGGTTGTTAGCGAGTCAGCACTCAAATATGCTGACCAAACAAGGATCCTTATCCAGATTTTTGTTGTATATTTTCTTCGAGCACCAAAAATGGTGAGGACAATTTGTAAAACAAGGCTAAGTTGAACCATCAGTCGAATTTCCCATCCATTCCAAAGCTCTAGAATAGTTTCCGTAAACATTGCTTCCCTGTTTTCCTGGAAAAAAGACAAATCCATGAAAATTCTTGGATGTCTAAACAAATCCATAAAAGTCTGAGATGAATGTCTAAACAAATCAATGAAAATCCATGTGGATTTATAAAAGTCTGTAGAAATCCATAAAAATCTGTCACTTAAAAAATGTCTTTAAATGTCTTCAAGAATCCTAATTAATCCTAATTGAATACACCCCCCCTAAATATCTAAACTTTTACGGTAATGATGATGGTGAGAGAAGCTTCAAGATTCCCCTAGTGTTTGGATATTTAGAGCTTAAAGGGAATCTTGAAGCTTCTCTCACCATCATCCTTACAGTAAAAGTTTGGATATTTAGAGTTTTTTTTGTCCATATTAATGGATATCCTTAAAAAAAAAATATTGTTTTTAATTTTTTCATTTATTTATTTAATTTTTTTAGTTATTTAATTTTTTTAAACAATTTATTTATTTATTTATTTTAAACTATTTATTATTTTTTAAAACCTATTTATTTATTTTAAACAATTTTTTATTTAATTTTTTTAAACAATTTATTATTTATTTATTTTAAACTATTTATTATTTTTTAAAACCTATTTATTTATTTTAAACAATTTTTTATTTAATTTTTTTTAAACAATTTATTTATTTATTTATTTTAAACTATTTATTTATTCATTTTTTTAAAATTTTTTTTAAACTATCTATTTATTTAATTTTTTGTCATCTGAAACGTGAAGGACAAAGGAGGGCAAGAAAAGGCTCTTCAAGTATGGCCACAACTGAGAATGTTGAGGATGATGAATCCAAAGAGGCTGGATCTGAAGTGAGGGTGAGAGCTTGAACGGATTCATTGTTGACAGCACGGATGTTAAGGATGATGATGAATCTAGTGATGCTCAAGATGAATCAGATGACAATGAGGACTTTGGTGAGATTTTATCTAGGATTAAAAGGAGCAAAGGTCAGAATTTATCGTGGGAGTTTGAGGCAGACATGCTTGCAGCTTTTGGTAAGGATCCCGAACTCCGTATGAAGGCTGTATGTGCTCTTTATCGACAACAGACATCTGAGGGAAAATTTATTAAGGGATCTTTGGTCAACAATTGTCGGGGTTTCAACAAATTGGACACTCATAGGTATGATGCTAAAAGGATTTGTTACTACGGAGTACGGAAAATGCAGTTTAAGCTCACCACCGCATCATCTTCTTCGTAATGTTATTATTTAAATTATTTAACTTTTATCCTTTTCTCCATTTTTTAATCCCTTGGTAATTTGGCTGTTTGTCTTCCAGCTTCCATGTATTTCTACCTATGCCTTGTAGATGTTTTTAAAGATGTCAAAAAGCACACAACACTACCGGTTTCCCTTGTTGGACAGGTCAGTATACCTCTCTGTTTCCTATTTGTCTATGCTCTATTTGTCTATACTGGTTCTACTCTTTTATTCTCCGTCTGCTATTGCACCATAAATTCTGTCACGATGCCCCTTTAGTATTTTAGAAATGTTTTTCTGTCCTTTGAAGTGAAATATTTTTTTTGTTTCTGTTGACATATGACATTTTTTGTATGAGTAAACCATGTATCAATGCAATATATTTGTATTATAGGAGATATAAGTTTGTGCAAGGAAAAGTTTCTAGCATGATGGTCATGTTGTCACAAGTGATGCTTGGTTATTCAAAAACCATAGAACTAACTAAGAATTGTGGACCTTAATATAAATAGGACTGTACACAATTCCAAAAGGATGGAAGGTTTTTGCATTGTTAAGGGCTGTACATTTACTCATTTAGACCATGATCACTTCAAAGATAATCGCACTTTCAATCCACGGGGATGGCAGGCATATATATTCTTTTCTCTTTTGCATTTAAATTAACACACACACACATACACATTCATGCATTATTCACAATTCTTTTCTACTCATTTAAATAACTAATTACTGAAAATCTATGAATATGAACAGAGTAACTCAGGGGCTACAACAAGTCCAGGAAATGTGTTCACTCCATTTGGAGGAGGCCCACGGCTCTGCCCAGGAAATGAGCTAGCCAGGGTAGAGCTCTCTGTTTTTCTTCACCACCTAATTACTCGTTTCAGGTATTGCATTCATATCTTATATACTATTCTTCGATTCAATTGTAGTAATTTATCTATTAGTTTGCTTTCTTTGAACAAGAGATGATTGTGTTGTACCTGGAATTGTTTTTTTACAGTTGGGTTCCTGCTGAGGAAGACATGTTGGTTTTGACTACATTTATATTAAGGTCAAGTGACAATATTTTCATTGTGATTCTTGTACAAGATCAACGTAATAAAGGTGCAGGTGATGACAATAAATTTGCATCTTGTATTGCTTGGGACATATTTCTCGAGAGTGTGGGTTGATTTGGATAGCCTTAAAAGTTGTATTATGTTATTGTAGTTAGCATGAGATTGAATATGATATTCAAATACTGTTGAAATATTAAAATTTTGTAAAATCGCAAGCTTGTTTAATTCACTAGTTTTGTTTATTTGTAATTTTTGCCTAAAATTGGAAGTGTTGTATACCAATTTGGTTATTTCCAAAAATATTCACTATAGAATTTTTTCTCTTTCGATGTTCATCGTTACGAACATGAATTCATGAGAAACATAAGTTTTTTTTTTTTTGCAACAAGCATTCTAAGGTGTTGAAGCACAAATTTTTCAAATGCTGTCATCAAATTCAAATGCTTAATACACCTAAACATATGATTATTTCATTTGTTCTTTTCTACCACTAGTCTCTCTAATCTAAATCTCCCCAATACTAAATTATTATTCATAAATTTAATCATTCAGGGATGGAATTGGAATGTCACCGCATTTTTGGGTGCTTCCGGTTGGACTGGATTCACATTTCACACGCAATTATGCATCAATTTCATGCCCATAAAGATGTTAATTCAGCCCAAGCTTTACATGACTAAGAAAAACACCCACTGGATATTGAAAAAGATCACAAGTTGTAAAAGTTTTCTAACCAGAACTCATAAAGTGTATATAACACATGAATGCAAGAACTCCAGAAAGACTTCAAATATAGCAAACCAATTGAGTACATGATTCATTGTTCAACAGACAGACGTTAATTTTCCAAAAGCTTTTCAAAATAAAGACGAATGCAAGCAAAGCTAGCTCGGTCTTTTGGTTGTAGCTGCCTATTTGTTCATTGCAGTTCCTCACACTCCCTTATACTGGTCTGCTGCTGTTTAATCCCCATCAGTAACAGCTGTTGATTGATCAATATCTGTCATGCCCTAGGCATTTTAATTGAATTTCTGATATATCTTGGGTTGATTTTGCAGGTTTGAAGGTTGCTGGAAAATAGAATGAAGAACAGATTTGAAGAAGATAGAAGAAAGAGAAAATTTGAAGATAATATCAGAGAGAGATTGGATCGAGAATGTTTGAGAGAAATTAGTTAGGAAAATATTGTTGTATTGATTGATTCCCAAATGCTGGTACAGACTCTATATTTAAAGGAAAATTGTAACCCATTGTAATAAGGACTCAAATTGTAAAAAGGACTCTAAATGAAATGATATTGCTGCAGTGCAGACCTCCTCTCATTCAACTCTTGTCATTAGTATTGTTGTCAGTCACAAGTTGCAGCTGTTTGGATTTCTCCTCATTCTGTTCTACATCCCATTTGTTTGGTTCTTCCTTGTTCCTCCTCTTCCTGTATATGAAGTAGATGATAAGTTGGAGGAGGCCTAAGGGAGTAGAGGCTATATTAGCGGACTGCAAAAGAATAAGGAATTCGAGTTAGAAATTCTATGCTCATGCTATGTTTTGGCTAATAGGTTTTTTGACAGGGAAGATTTAAAGTGTACTAACCGCAATAAACCAGTCATGGCTCAGTAGGCCATAGATCATCCAGATCAAACTTGAAAGGAATGAGAATAAAGACAAGTAGAAGGGCATGAATTCGACGCTCTTGGTTCGGATCACTTGTCTTTGCAATTATAAATAGATTCAGTTGGTGAGAAGATATACAGATACTTATATTAGCATGCACAAATGTTGCAACTAATTGATTAACAGCTCGGCCTTTTTTTTTTGTTGTTGCATGCTTAGAGTACATAATGATGAGTAAAAGTTGACTCACCACAGCCACGAGTGGAGAACCATACATCATTACCGCAGCCACCAGCGTAACAGTCTCCTCAAATAATTTACGACGATGGTGATCACGGAACACAAAAGCTGAGATAATGGTGGTGGTGCAGAACAGTATGATGACAGGTACAAGCATAATAGCAACCTTCATCTGTGGACTCATGATATTTAAAATTGTTTCATTAAGTGTGTGCATGCAAGCAAAAGAATACATAGTGGTATTATGTTTACTCTACTTTTCATCAAACTCTTCTATTATAGAATTTACATCTAGAGAATGGGCAAACTCTTTCAATATAAACAACCATACAATTTGCAAGAAACTCGTTTTCCATCTTATTGTGAGATGGTCCCTTATGAAAATTCATAGCTTAAAATGTTTTTGCAGTGGAAACATGAAGATTTAACACTAAGCAAATCAATATATATATATATATATATATATATATACACACACACACACTAGGTTTTGGAGCACATGCAAGGCATGTGTTTTAAATCAGTATTTGAGTTTCATATTTGCAAATATACATATCCTTGAAAAAATAAGAAATGTTAATATAACACATAGTTTTAGTTCATGTAAATGTTATTACATTGATATAACACCTTGAGGAAGTCTTAAATTCATGGGTTTGGCAAGAAACTCCTCTACACTTACCTCAAAAGAGATCATTCTCACGATGATTTAACAATTGTTTGCAACTTTTATTGAACATCTCAACAATTCAAATTCAACAACTAAATTATTATTTTTTTACATACAAAAGTACTCTTCGACTAAATTTCATAAATTGTAATGAAATGATCAATCAAATCTTCAATAACAGATATCCACATCTTCAAAACTTCATAATATTCACTAATTTATAGTTATTCTATCAACCACTTATAGCAGTTAGCATCCGAATTGAAAATCCCTACCATATACATTACCACATTATTTAATTGGCGATGCTGTTGAAGTAAAGTTCATGTCTCTACAAACTCCATTAAAGGTATCCACTACATGATAGATCACCAACAACAATACCATCAATCTAACACTGCCTATGATATTTCTATTAAGTAATTCTACAAACTCGAAGGCTTGTATTTGTCATTTGACTTTCAAAAAAAAAAAAAAAAAAAAGGATGCTATAACTAAAATCTTACTAAAGCTATCTATTAAGTAATTATATAAAGTTTAAGGATTGTATTTGTAATTTTACTTTTAAAGAAATATTTATAAAAGAAAAAAAAAAAAAAAGTCAAAGAAATTAAAAGAAAAAAAAAGGGGGCTATAACTCTAGCCGACCCACTTCACACTTTTATATATAGTATAGGATATAGGATATATAATTTTTCTATTATCAGTTCGAATTGGTAAAAAATATATCAGTTCCTTGCATGTGAACCATTGAATTTAAATACTTTGACTTGGCTACATGCACTTGTCAAAGCATCTTTTAAATTCAGTGGCCCACATGCAAGGAACTGACATTTTACTCTTTAAAAAAAAAAGGATAAAACAAAAAGTAAAGATAAATCAGAAGTACATCCAGATCTATCGATATTCAAAATTTAAGAACAAAAATTAGAGGAAATAGGTATTTTTAGTCAAAAATTAAGAGGCATTATTGTTTTTAGCCAACATTATCATTTTTTATTGTTTCTATCAATTCTTTGGCTATGAAGACCTAAATACCCCTATTTTTTTTTCTTTACCTCTTTTCTCTCATTTTCTACAGAACCTTTTTTTTTTTTTTTTTGTTCTTTCTCTCTCATACCTTCTCTCCTTCTTCTCTCATTCTCTCCTCCCTCTCTCTTTCTCTCCTCCCTCTCTCTTTGGTCTTCTCTCTTTCTCTCCTCTATTCTCTCTCACACCTTCTCTCCTTCTTCTTCTCTTTCTCTCCTCTCTTCTCTTTCTCTTTCTCGTTTTTTTCTAGGTTTTTTTAAAAAATTTAGATTTTTTTTTTAAACAAAAAAATTCAGATTTGGTTTTTTTGCTAACAAAATTTCTATATTTCATTTTGTTTATTATTATTATTTTTTTTTTTTTGTGGTTGTGTTTAAGTTTGAGTTGTGGTTGTGTTTAAGTTTCAGATTTTTTTTAAAATTTTTTTTTTTCAGATCTCGTTTTTTTTCCAATTTTTTAAAAAATTTTCAGATTTTTTTTTAAACAAAAAATTTCAGGTTTGGTTTTTTTGCAAACAAAATTTCCAGATTTCATTTTGTTTAATTTTTTATTTTATTTTTTCAAATTTCGTTTTGTTCAATTTCCAGATTTGAGGGTAGTGGTTGTTTTTATGAATGGTGGGAGTTGTGTTTGGGTTTGAGTTGTGGTTGTGTTTAAGTTTCAGATTTAAAATTTTTTTTTTTTTTTTTCAGATCTCGTTTTTTTTCCAAGTTTTTAAAAAATTTTCAGATTTTTTTTTAAACAAAAAATTCCAGGTTTGGTTTTTTTGCAAACAAAATTTCCAGATTTCATTTTGTTTAATTTTTTATTTTATTTTTTTCAGATTTCGTTTTGTTCAATTTCCAGATTTGAGGGTAGTGGTTGTTTTTATGAATGGTGGGAGTTGTGTTTAGGTTTGGGTTTGGGTTTTGTTAAAAAAAAAATCAGATTTTTTTAAAACAAAAAATTTCATATTTGATTTTTTTCAAACAAAATTTCCAGATTTCATTTTGTTTAAACACACCAGGCCACCAACTAAACATATCAGGCCATCAATTAAACACACCACGGCAACTCAATTAAACACACTATGTGTAAATCAATTAAACACACCGGGTGTAAATCAATTAAACACACCGGATCTAAAAAAGGTAGAGAATTTATATATATATATATATATACAGAAATTCTATTATCAGTTCGAACTGACAAAAGTTATATCAGTTCCTTGCATGTGGGCCACTGAATTTAAATACTTTGACTTGGCTGTATGCACTTGTCAGTCAAAGTATTTAAATCCAGTGACCCACATGCAAGGAACTGATATAACTTTTGTCAGTTCGAACTGATAATAGAAATACTATATATATATATATATATATATATAGGAGGGCAATTCTGTCCTAAAAGTAGATATTTTGACAAAAACAATAAAAATGAGAATGTTGGATAAAAACAATAAACCCACTAATTTTTTGGATAGTTTTAAAGTTCTCCCCCCTTACCGTTTATTAAAGATATGAAAAGAGATTATCTTGGATCTTTTTCTAGATTTGGAAGCTTGTGAGGAGACATCCAGACTTCCTTATTTATTGTAATTTTTTTTTTAATTTTTTTTTTGTTATATAAATAAATATTTTTTTGGAAATGATAACTATGTCCTTCGACCATTAACAACTAACGGAGTGTAACGAGGAATAGGGCCATATATGGGGGGTGCTAAAGTGTACTAAGGGATTTGTGACATATTATAAGTGTCTCTATACAATTAGTGAGGGGTTGTCAAGAGTATTTATTTATAACTAAAAAATAAATATATACGTTGAATATTATAAAAAAAATCAAAAATCAAAAGAGAGAGGGAGAAGAAGATGAAATTGGTGAAATGAATAAAAGGAACACAATAAACAAATATATAAATTGAATCATATATAATAAGGGTGAAATTCATTTTCGTCACTCTAGTTTGACCTAATAGCCAAACTGATCCCCCGGTTTTTAGAATTGTCTCGTTTAGTTCTTCAGTCACGATTTCCGTTGAAAAAGTGAAATCTGACAGGGACAGAGTGTCAAATGACCCTGCTGCCCCTGATTTTTGTTTTAAACAAAAGCAAAAAAAAAAAAAAAAAAAAAGCTCCAAACAGCCACCACCAAACCACTACCACACCAGATTCAACATCATCATCTTCGAACCCAATTCTGGGTTCAACATCAAACATCTTTGCATCATCATCTTCAACCAAACCTTAAACCCAGATTCATTACCATCATCGGTTCATCTCCACCACCTAACCACATGATGTAATCATTGATGTTCATCACCACCACCAACACACACACACCCAACACACCACCACCACACACACTCAAGACATCACCACCAAACACAATACCTAGAATCCTCCACTATCAAACACACCAAGAAACTAAAATTAAAAATGAAAAGCAAAATCTAAAAAAAAAAAAAAATCATCCAATTCAATAAATTCCAGAAACCACCAAACCAAATTCCAGCATCATCTTCTTTCTTTTTCACTTAATCTAAACACCCTCAAACCAAATTCTAGAAATAGCCACCATCATCAACACCACCACCAAACCACAATCATCATCAACAACACCAAACACAAAACCCATAACCCATCTCAAAACCCAATCATCTGATTCTCTCAAAATGGAATAGAAAAAAAAAAAAAATCATCTGATTCATCTCAAACCCAGATATCCCCACCAGACCCAAACCCAAACAAAATCAAACCTAACCACACCCACTGTCAACCACCGCCACCACAACACCTAGACCTTGAACCGGACCGCCATCATCACCATCGAACCTAGACCCAAACCCAGAACCCGAACACCACAAAATGACACCACCATTGGAACCAGAGAGAGAGAGAGAGAGAGAGAGAGAGAGAGAGAGAGAGAGAGAGAGAGAGAGAGATTTGCAAAGAGAGGGTTGAGTGAGATATATATATATTTATATATATATATACACATACAATTTTTCTATTGTCAGTTCGTCCTGATATAAAATATATCAGGATGAAGAATGTGAACTATTAGATTTACATATTTTGACTCAAAGTGTATGCACTTGTCAAAACTTCTCCATAATCTATGGTCCACATTCTTCGTCCGGATATATTTTATATCAGGACGAATTGATAGTAAAAAGAATGTATATATATATAGATGGAGGAGGTCCACCATCCATCCACCATTATTTATTTTATTTTATTTTTTCTTTTATCCTTTTTGTTTTCTTTTTTAATTTTTTAATTTAGTAAATCAATTTTTTAATGGTTTTTTTATTTTTCAATTATTAATATACCATTAATTATGTAAGTTACCATTTTACCCTCACAACAAAGACGGAATCTTTGAAAACCCTAATGAAATTGGATGGTAGGGACCAAAATACAGATTTTTGGAAACTAGAAAAACCTATCAACATAATACTGAAAATCGGGGGACCAATTTGGCTACTAGATCAAACCAGAGGGACGAAAATGAATTTCACCCATATAATAATGATGGACACTTGACAACTTCGGATGGAAAGAAACTATCAAGAAATAGGGTGAAAAGAAACTGTTTTATAATATGATAATATTATACGATAATTTGATTTAATAATATGGTATGATTTATTAATATTATTAAAAGGATGAAATGAAAAACAGCATCTATTTAATAAATTTTATTAATAATAACCTAGGGCAACCCCACTAGATTGTAAGGCGTTTCCACCACTTAAGAAATAACTTGAATGTTTGTCTTTTCATTAGTTCAATTGACTATTTGACTAATGTTAAGGTGATACATAATCTACTCTTAACAAAATGATTGTGCTTTAAACTTTACTTTTGTGAAAAGGGTTCGAATCCCACTTTTATCCATTAAATTGTAAAATGTGAGTTTAAATCCCATTGAGGGAGGTTGGAACCTCCCCACCGTAAACTAGGAGAGACGAGACCTCCCCCACCATGCCTCCCCCCTTCATGGGTAGGGGAGGATTGAGATCCATGGAGACAAACTAGTCCATCTGAAGGGTGGTTATTGAGTGAATTGACTGTTAAGTCCTGAAGAAAGTGTTAAGCCCATTAAAACAAATCCAATACCCAACAGGCCTAAACTTAAGACCCCAAATGAAGTAATGACTTGGATTGAACCAAAATTAAAATGTATTTTGGCTGATTTTCTTTTTAAAAAAATGAAGCTCAAACCAGTTTTAAGTGTAACCCAAGCCCAAATGAAATAAATAATAATAATAATAATAATAATAATAATAATAATTAATTCAAACAACAAAACAAAAGTCCACCGAATGCAATTCGGTGGTGCTCATAAAGTCATAAGTCATAAAGTCTTAAAAAAATAAAGTCTTAAACAACAGATCAGAGAGAAGGGGAGGAGAAGAAGAAGAAAAGGGAGAGAGGAGAGTATCATACTCACTTCTAAGTTTTAAGGTTAGTGCTCATTATCCCTTTATGATTTCATTTGCAGAATTTTCATGGTTTTTTTTTCTTTTCAGAAATCTCTCTTTAAGAACTCTCAAATCTCCTTGCATGTAGTTGAATTGAGTTCTACGTTAAGGTTTAGAGTTAGAGTAAGCGATTTTTAATGAATTTATTAAATTAAATTGAGAGTTGAGAGGAGACATATCACATTCCTGTTATGAGATGAGATTTTAGACATGAGTTACATGGGAGTGCCGACAGATCTAGGAGCAGTGGAGGCGTCAAAAAGACTATTTGTTTGCATTTAACTAAAAGAAACGTTGCCGTTTTAGCATTAGCTGTTATCCCTCTTTTTCTAGCCACATATATATATATCATTTTTTTCTCCGTATTGGTATATCTATAACATATTAGTAGACATCACTACACTTTTAACTGTTGGGCTTGGGTTCCCTCTTATGTGAAGGATAACCCATCAACATATTGGCCCATTGATATGTTGATTGTTAAGCCCACATGAAGGTAATGGGCATATTGGAAAAGCCCACAAGTAAATTTGTGGAAGACCCAAGGACCTTTTTAGTTATTTTATTGCTTGTATAAAAGGGTTGAAAACCCTTGCTGAAAAAAGTAGGAAAAAGTCGGCTGCAAGAGAAAAAGAAGAAAGGAAGAAGAAGAGAGAAGAAAGAGAGGTGTGTGTGTGCAGAAATTGTGAAGAAAGTCACTGTGCAGTTGTTTTCAAACACTTGGATCTCCCTCATTTGAGATCAGTTTGGGCTGAAATTTGGAGAGGACATTCTACTCTTGTAGCTCTTCAATCTGAACGGTCGGAATGTTGATCGGAGTTGCCTGTGGTGAGTTCTGAAGTTCCGAAGAGAGCTTGACAGAAAACAGGTGAAGAAATTTCAGGATTGCGCAGTCCAGATCATACACGTGGATCTCCTTCGTCTGAGATCAGATTGATCTGAAATTTGGACAGGCCCTTCTTCACTCGTAGTTCTACGATCTGAACGGTTGAAAAGTTTATCGGAGGTTTCTGCAGTGAGATACACTTCCAGAACAGTGGATCCGAGTTTGTTATCCTCTCTCTCTTGTTTCACTTGTAGAAGTTATATTTGTGTTGCCAAGAATGTTTTTCTTGATGTTGCAGCAGATTTGTATCCCTATATGAAGTTAGGGACAGATTGTACTCTTATAATTTGATTGATAGTGAAGTTTTTGGGTGGACTACGGTCCCGTGGTTTTTACTCCTCAATCCGAGGAGGTTTTCCACGTAAAAATTGGCTTGTGTCTCTGTGCATGTGTTGATTGATTATTGTTGGTGATTTTGGATTACTAGCAGCATATATATCATTGTGGATTGTGTTCTACTTGTTTGGTTTCCTATTAGATTCACACAAAGGGAGAAAAGGGAGTCATTTGTTTGTTTAGTGCTGTCCTCTTTTTCCCAACATTAACATATGTATTATTATGATTAAAGTTATGTTGTTTATATGATAAAAGTGCGGTGATATGTATTAGTATGTTATAAATATGTATATATTGTGTACCCATGTGAGAAAAATTAATACTATATATATATATATATATATATACTGTCCGGACCTAACTAGAATATTGGACCCACTATAGGAGAGGGTCCGTCCACACTTTGGGGTTGCAGTTTAATTGATAAAGGTGCATATATTTACAGTAACAGGGTTCGGACCCTGACCACCAAGGCAGGGGACCCTGGTAACATCATCTGCAATTATTATGTTTTTATATTTTCTTTTATATAAATATATATATATACCCTACAATCTGAAATGAATAACATATAGAATTTGCAAGGAGAAAGTGGAGAGAATCATAGTGAAGACTCTGACGGACATGGTCACCATCACTGGAGAAGACACCGGAGATGTGCAAGCTGCTGCTGCCGTGTCATTGTTCGCAACGAACAATGGGAACAAGGATGGAGAATGGGTGAGGAAGAAATATAGAGGAGTTAGACGGAGGAAGTCGGGAAAGTGGGCCGCTGAGATTCGGGAGAATAATAAAAAGGTTCGAAAATGGCTTGGCGCTTTTGATAATGCTGAAGATGCTGCCAGGTCTTATGATGAAGCCGCCATTGGGTTGTACGGAGTTAAAGCCAAGCTTAATTTTCCATTATCAGACTACAATGTGGAGCAAATTTTACAACGTCAACGAATTAATACTGAGACTAATGTGACAGCCGCTGCAGAAAACCAAACAAAGGAGGAGCAATACGGATCAAGAGAAACCAGTACTAAAGATAAGAGAAGGAAAATGGAAATCGGAGAAAGTAAATGATAGACAGAGAGGACAGTCGAAATTCTCTCAACTCTTTCTAAATGTGTAAGAAATCAAACGTTTTTCAGTTTTCTGTATTTTATTGAAACATCTTCAAATGCGTTGTGTATTATATGGTGCAATGCATCATCCTATATTATATGATATAAAGAAAACACATGATCTTATTAGCTAATGTGATATAATTATCATTGGACAAGTGCAATAGCGTTGCAACGGTGTATAGAAGCTTTTAATATTCATTGGCAGACACTTTAACTAATAGCTTAAGCGACTGTGCACTTTCTAATACGAATGAGTCTCACTTTTGTCCATAAAATCACATAGTGTAGGGAGAATAATTTTTTGCGAAGAGAATTGCTTTTAGAGCCGTGCTTGTAGTAGTTGAGATCTTGTTAGGTCCTTTCAGAAGGCAAATCAAGGATGAGGATCACTAGAGATGTAGGAGTACTCTGTAGTCTGTATAAGCTCAATTGAGAAATTTGGTGGCATATATTATATGTTGGAGAGTGAACAGATAATCTGAAGAGCTTGTTATGTTCAAATCTCCTCCTATCGAATGTATTCAACGTCCCAATATGAAATCAATCTGCAAGAGCAAATTATTTTTGGAGATCCATACCAGAAAGAAACAAATATCCCAAGTAATTAAAGAATAATAGCCTTCATTATAGGAACAACATTACCAACCTCCAGGCTTCAGTTCAAGTTCTCTCTACAAATTAATCTACCAATTTTCCAAAGATGTTTATTTGTAAAGAATACACTCTCACAACTGAAAATGAATTTTATCAAAACATCCTAATCATTACTTATTTTTATCAAAATTTGGCTCAATTTCTTTGTCAACTTAAAAAATAATGTCTTCAAATTAGGTTTATTTTTAAAATTATATGGATAGAAACATATATATTAAAAAATATATATATGGGTAATTTAATTTTAAAATTACAGTGTTATGATACAAAAAGTAAGTGCAATATTAAGAGAATAAAAAAATAGCTATATCTAAGCTTCTACAAAAGAGAAATTTAGTTGAATTTTACCTTATTGGCTTGTAAAAGTTCGATAGGAACTCACAAGAATGCTCCGGTATCTTGTTAATATTTAATTTGGTTCGAAGTTGAACTCAAAAAATTAAAATGGTTATATTCGAAACAATAACAACAAAAATTATATATTGAAAATTTGAAACCTTGTATATAAACAAATGTATATATGCATAAATGAAGCTAATAAGTGTAGTAAACAAGTTAACATTATTATATATAGATATAAGCAGCAGCATTTTGACATAATTGTGCGAGTGAATGGCAGGCAAATCTCCTTTGGCAAAAATAAAGTATGCATGAGCATTGTAATTTTGCTAAAGGAGATTTGCTCTGTAATTCCTCAACTCCACATGATTCAATCTTTCTTCTCAAGCTTATATATGTTCATCCCTGACTGACTCTCATTGCAGAAATGCAGTTCCATGGAGCACTTTATATACTATTATTCAAGATGCTGAACGTACACTCTAAAGTTTTCAGGTTATTTCTTGAAAGAAAATGGTATATTATTATTAGGTAAAAATAAAAATAAAAATCCGGATATGCCGAAGATTGGATTGGCATATACCAAGGGTTCAAGCCTGTGAAGGTTCCCTTTCTCCATCATGGAATCGTGGTCCCAATAATTTCCACATCATCATCTCTTCATTTCCAATTGACAAATATCTTCAATTAATTCTTAATTTCATCATTTTACACATTTAGATTATCTTAAATTCTGATGAATACAGTACAGTGCTGTTCTCTTATGTTTATGTTGCATTGATAACTCAAAGCATTTCCAACTTTAAAACTTGAATAAATTAATTAAGCAGAGAAAATTAATTAGGTTAAATATTCTTTGGTCTGTCAAATATTAATTGTTGTAAAAATTTTGTCACATGGATTGTTGCACAAACAAAGTGATCGAAGATAAGAGAAGAATGAGTGGTATAACATTAGTGATCAAATTAACTTGGTTAACGTACAATTGTAGTGTGTATAAGTGTATTGCATGTTACACGTACGTAAAAACATGCAGGAGGCAGAAAAGGAAAGGTTCTCACTTGACAGCTGCCCCACCAACAAAACAAGAATGAGAACATGCCATTGGATCTTCCTTTGATCTTTGATGTTTGATCTTCAATTGCCGGCCACTTTTGATCTTGTAATATCGTCTCTGGCTCTGCTTAGTAGTGTTGGGACAAAAGCCAAGCACACTCTCATATAGTCATATTTGATGCTTCCCTTTTTCAAGAAATTAAATCTACACTACCCCTACCCCTAGCTACCACACGCAAGTATTTTGACTCTTGGAAGATTGAGGGGGTCTCCAAAACAAAGAACCACAAATAACTTTTGGACACGTTGTGAATATATCAAAGAAAGCTCAACAGTGACATTGGTAAATTAAATTTCTCTAATCATTTTTATAATGTTACGGAGTTAAACAAACGGATTTGGATCCTCTATTAATCTGATATTTTTCCTGATCTTTTTAAAATATGTGATTGGTTGTTGATAAAGTGGTTGTGGAAACCAATAACATCTTAACCACACATTTATTACAATACTTATGTGTCATGGGATTAGATGAGATCAGGAAAAAGATTAGATCAGTAGAAAATCCAAATTCTACTGTTCTCCCACTTAAGATCTCCCACTTAAGATCTTAATCGGCGTCACCAAAGGTCAAAGGAGGTCAATCCTCCTCCATCTAAGGATGGTGAAATGATCAGAGAGTGAAATGTTGATATAACAGAGGTGTTGAGATGTTGGATTATATTTGATTGTATTGGACTGTATTATCATTAATACAAACTTGTGTTTGGTGATAGTGTGATACACTATATTTTATCGTATTAAGTTATTCATATATGACTTTATTGTATTTTATTATATTATAAAAATATAATATTTAAAAAAAAATAGTTAGTAAATCAATAAATATTTTTATATACAAATCAATAAATATTTATTTTAATTAAAACAAAAATTTTAAATAAATAATATTTTATAAATAAAATGAGTATTTCCTATATAATTTTGAAATTATAAAAAAATATTAACAATATAACACATATTTCATTTTGAAAAAGAAAGTGGTTTTTCTAATACAATACAACATATTACCACTAAATATAATGTATTAGCTAATATAGTGTTTACTGTATTAAACAATTAAAATGTACTAAAATAATACAATACAGTGTTTATAATTATTTTAGTACATTTTAATTGTCTAATACTATACACTACAGCGAAACAAACGGGGCATTTAATTACCTAATACAATACAATACACGACAACAAACATACCCTTACGGCTTTCTGATGCTTCAAAGTAGAAATTAAGCGGTTCAATTGCAAAGCTAATTTCAATTATCACAATAATTTTGAGAATTAAAGAAACTCAAAATGTTTGATAGTTTTTTGTGCATCCAGCCTGGCTGCCCTAAAAAGATTGACAGATTTGTTTTTAATGTATAAATTCGGGGTCCAAATTTATTGAAATATATATTGTTGGAAATATTGAAAATATTGTTAGAATTATGATATTTCTATCATTATTTTGATATTAGCATCAAAGGTACGTGTTGAAGTAACAGTATCAAGTTCCATTTTTAAGCAATGGTATCAAGTTCTTATTGCAAATATTAAAGATCAAGATGAAAATGAGTGTTTTATTTTTTTAATTGCTACTTGGGGATATATTAGTAAAATCACCATGGTAAATATCATCTCAATTCACTTCAAAAGTTCAAAGACAAATGCTTTAGTATTGGTGAGTGATTAGGGGCAGTTGACAGAAGCGTAGCTCACTTGGTAGATAGACGAGCTTGGAGTTTAGACAAATGACTCTCGGATTACGGCGAAAGCTAAATATTATATATATATATATATATATATATATATATATATAAAGAGTGATCAGGGCCCACCACAAATTTCCATTTTTTTCATTATTATATACATTAAATAAGGCTCTCTATGACAAACATTTGTTAGCAAAGTTGGTAGTGCATTTTCTTTCTCTTTTTAATTTTACCCTTCTTTCCAATTCTTTTCTTAAGTTTTTGTCTTCTTCTACAACAAAATAATTTAATTTTTCTTTTCTGTCATTGTCAATTTTTTAACTACAATTAATTTATGGTCACTTAATTCAATTTTATTTTATAGTAAATTATCATTTTTTTTAAGTTTAAATTTCTAATAGTTTTAGTTTGACATACTTAATACATCGAATTAATAAACTCTAAAATCTTAAATTTTAATTTATTGTATTAAAATAGTTCATGTAATATTATTATGATTCATTTTATTTTATCCTCGGTACTTTCTTTATTTAATTTTTTTTTATTTTTTTAGAATCAATAATTTACCAATAATTATAAAAATAAAATAAAAACATATCTAGTAATATTTATTAATCAATTATTTTTGTATAAATTTAAAATGAATTCATTATAAATACAAAACAAAATTTATTATTATAAAATTATATTGTAATTTATTTTTTAAGAACAAATATTATAATTTTGCATTATTCATGTTGTTTTTCTTGTTATTATATATTTTTTAATATTGTGTTTCTTGATTTATTTTTTAATGTAAGACTATTTAGTTCATCTTGAGTAACTATTCTATCTGTTTTATTTTATCTAAACTTCATTATAATGTACCATCAATTTTCTTTTATAAAAAAACTCATTTTATTATGATCTTAAATTTTTGATATTTTTTAATATATTTGATATTTTGTTCAAATGTCCCATCTTGTTGCTCACTATAGAGAAGGAGAGCCTTCTCTCCTTCTTCTCTCTTTCTCTCCTCCCTCTCTCCTCGGTCTTCTCTTTGTCTCTCCTCTATTCTCTCTCACGTCTTCTCTCATTCTTCTTTTCTTTCTCATTCTCATTTTTTTCCAGGTTTTTTAAAAAAAATTAGATTTTCTTAAAACAAAAAATTTCAGATTTGGTTTTTTTGCTAACAAAATTTCAAGATTTCATTTTGTTTAAATTTTTTGTGTGGTTGTGTTTAAGTTTGGGTTGTGGTTATGTTTAATTTTCAGATTTTTTTTTAAACAAAAAATTTCAGATTTGGTTTTTTTGCAAACAAAATTTCCAGATTTCATTTTTTTTTTTAATTTTTTTTTTTTTTTCAGATTTCGTTTTGTTCAATTTCCATATTTGAGGGTAGTGGTTGTTTTTATGAATTGTAGGAGTTGTGTTTGGGTTTGGGTTTTGTTTTTAAAAAAAAAAAATTCAGATTTTTTTTAAACAAAAAATTTCAGATTTGAATTTTTTCAAACAAAATTTCAAGATTTCATTTGTTTAAACACACTAAGCCACCAACTAAATACATCAGGCCACCAATTAAACATACCACATCAACACAATTAAACACACTAGGTGTAAATCAATTAAACACACCAGGTGTAAATTAATTAAACACACCATGGAAAATCAATTAAACACACCAGGGTAAGACCAAATTAAACACACCAGGTCTAATATAATTAAATACATCTGGGGAAGAAGAAGAAGAAAAAGAAAAAAAAATAGAGAAAAAAGCAACTTTTCCGGGAAGTAGAAGAAGAAAAAGAAAAAAAATAGAGATTTATATATATATATAAAGGAGGGCAATTCTATCCTAAAAGTTGTTATTTTGATAAAAACAATAAAAATGATAATCTTGGATAAAAATAATAAACCCACTAATTTTTCAGCTAGTTTTAAAGTTCTCCAAAAAAAAAATAAGAATGATAATCAGTAACAAACAGTTAATTGGGTAATGTGTTCCATTTTTTACAGAAAAGAAAAGAAAAATCATGAAATTCAATAGATTTACAGAAAAATCATGTTAATTGGGTAATGTGTTCGACTGAATTGAATTAAAAAACAAATCTCTTTCCACTGCAAGCATTCAAAGTTTCATCAAGTAAAATTAAATTAAAATAATAACTTACCTTGGCTTTAGATGTAGCAAACCGAAAGTATATCCCAATGTAGGAGGCTTGAAGAAGGATCCCAAAACCACTGACGGTGACCAGGGGTATATTCTCCAACGTGTTGCTCACTATAGGGAGACCGTACCAGGTGTAACTGAGACAGCTCAGGAGCGAAACGATGTAAGGAATGCGTGAAAACTCCTCGGTGTTTTTCCTCTTTATCACTCTTGAAAAGGTTAATCTGTCAACACACACAGAAAATGAATTCACTGGAATCAACATTAAAGGACATATACTTCAAAAAAAAAAAAAACATTAAAGGACATAGAATAATTGTCTTGATCACAGTACATGGGTGAGGCGAAACGTAACAAAGAAGGTACAATGCCCGGAAGAAAGAGCATGCAAGTTCATTATATTAGGTTCAAAAAAAGTTGCTGTGATTCTTGATAGCTGAAAATATTAACCAAACTAGGAAATACGTACCCATCATTCCAACAGCCAGGCGCAATCTATCTCCCATGTTTTCACTCTCCAAAGATGGTCTTCAGATGGAGAAATGGTCCCAAAAAGAGAAAAAAATAAAATTGAAAACAAACTCTTCGGGGGATATACATTAATGTTTGCTAATTTTGTCTATATTATTGTGAGTCGAATTGTCAGGAGATTTCAACTACCTACTTTTTTTTTTTTTCTTCTGATCTTACTGGTGTTGGTTGGTTGCTTGTTGCACAATATATATCACTGAAAGCAATTAATAGAAGTGTTGCCATGCATTGACAATTTACAATGAAACCAAAGTCAAACAAATAAATGGTAGGCTTCTTTGATACATTCGATTTAAGAATTAGTGTTGGCACTCCCTGACATTTGCTGGGGGTATTCTGTACCGCTCAATATCTGCAGTAGTTTATAATCCGATTTCAACTACAGATTATATATAGAGTGACGATATTTGCATCCCTCATAAACGGTATGTATAACCCCATTATATTTTTGTAAAATAGAAAATATTGTAAGTACGCCCTTTATGTTACCAAATTTACCCTTTCTTTTAATCTTAGAAAAATATTATAAGTTGCTTCAAAAAAAATAAATTATAAGTTACAAAAATATAAATAATTAAAATATATACATATATGGGAGGAGCCGAAGCTTAGACAGGCCTTCTCTTTACCTTTTGATGGAGGAGGCTGTTACCTCCTCCATCTTTTCCGATCTAGAATGGAGGAATGGAAGGCTGGAAGCAGCCTCCTCCATCATTCTAGGTTTGGGAGAAGGCTACAGTTCTCCCACTTTTTGATTTGGATTTTTTTTTTTTTGGTCTGGTTTGGTCAGTTAAAAATTCAAAAAAAAAAAAAAAGGTAAAGTAGTTGTAAGAATATTTTATATCTTTTAATTAAGAGGTTAATAATTTAATTTAAAGGTAAATTAGAAATTTTAAAAAGAGAGCTTCTTTTGACAATCCAATTTTTTCTTTTTATAGTTCTTTTCTAATGACACTTTGTTCTCAAAATTTAAATTTAAAAAAATTATAAAGACACTTGCTTCCTTTTTTATCTTTTGACAATCCTATTATAAAAAAATAAATTATCTCTCATAAATCATTAAATTAAATATTACATATAAAACAATCTCTCCTAAATTTTTACTTCTCATATTAAACTCTCTCTTCTCCAATACATATCTCTAATTTTCTATCTCCATTATTTCTCAAGCAAGACTAATAGTTAAGAAAAAAAAAAAAACTTATGAATAAGCTTGATTTTTAAGAACCGTATATATGTATATATTAAAAAAAAAACTCAAAAAACAAGTTTTAAAAAAAAAAAAAAAATCAAAATATGAAAATGTTTTTTGTTACTTTTGTAGGTATGTGATTGCTTAGAGAACTTTAATTCTTTCATTAGTCTTAGAAATTCTGAATTTAATCGAATCTGGTTACAACAAATCAAGTTTTCATATATATATATATATATATATATATATATTACTATTAGTAAAAAACCAAAATATTCATAAGTTTTTTTTTTCCTTTAACTATTAATCAATCGAGAAAGTATGGGAAAAATGGAGAGAGAGAGAGAGAGAGAGAATAATTAGGAGAGAGTGTTTAATATGGTAATAATAGATTTAGGAAAGAGAGTTTAATATGTTATATTTAATCAATACTCAATATTTAATCTAATGATTTAGAAAAGAGAATTTCTTCTTCTTTTTTTAATAATTTAATTAGTTTGGAATGTCTTTAAATTTTTTTTGTCTTGTTTAGTAATTTTAATTCAGGTTAAAATTGTCATTAATTAAAAAAAAATTAAATTAGAGTTTAAATAGATAATTTATGGACTGTAAGGAGAAGTTATCTTTTAAAATATATAAATTTAGGGTGTACTACTATACTTAGGTTGTACTTACGGTTTTAGAAGAATCTAAATATCGTCACTCTTGTGTTGTTGTGCACAGACTCAAACCATACAACAATCAATTGATCCAAGTTTCATACAAATAACGCAAAAAGCCCAATAAAATAGTTTTATGGCTTTATTTCATCCTTACGGTTGTTTAAAACGGTTAGTGGGCCATTGTTTTGGGCCCGATTTGGGCCTTTCGGTTGTTTAATATTGGGTTGGATTTGGATCCGTTAGAATCGGTTATTCAATCAAACCCGAAACCAACTTATGCGTGAAGGGAATATAAAACGAGTTTCCACGTGGCACCCGCGAGAATAAAACGGTACCGTTTTATCTTCTTCTGTAAGAATTTTAACTATGTCCGCTGACAGGTGAATCGTGACTCCACTCAGTTGCAGAGAAAAAATGAAGTCAAAAGATCTCAAAGCTTTTACTTGAAGTCTTGAAAAGTTTCGATTTTGAGAGTTGAAAGTGGACTCGTTTGGTTCAAGATGGTCGATTGTCGCCGGTGCAGCGAAATGGAGGCCGAGATTGCGAAGAAGAAGAGCGAGCACGAAGCTCTCGAGGTCAGATTCAGGGCGCTGGAGGTCGAAAAGGTCGCGATCGAAGACGAATTGAAGGCGTTTAAAAGAGAAAAAGAAGAAGGAATTGTCGACTTGACGACGGAGTACGCCGACAAAGAAGAAGAAGAAGAAGAGACGGTGGCTCAACTTATGATTGAGAACAGCGTTTTGGAGTGCGAGAAGAGAAAAGCCGAGAACGAGGTTGAGTTTTTGAAGCGAAAATTGAAGGATTTGGAGTCCAAATTTGAAGGTATTCATGACTTTTAGAAATTCTATTTTCATTTTTTTTTTCAATTTCAGCTGTTTAGTTTCTTTCAATTTAAACGAAGAACATTTTTTTTTTTTATTCTTTATGTAAAAATTTCTATTGTTCTGAGACGCGAAATTTTGTGTGAAGTTCGTTTTTGTTTGAATCTTAAGATGAAAAATTGTTGTTAACATGTGATTTGCATCCAAAAGGCACACATTAACGTTATGAATAACTGAGGAAAAATCCATTGACTGAGTAAAAGGTAATTAACTTCGATTTCGGGTTGTGAGAAGGGTGTGGTATCGATGAGATTGTTTATTCTTTGGTTAGTTTATAAATGTCTATTTGAATCCCCATTAGCACAAAATTTTTAAATAATTTAGTAACAAACGATCAATAAATAGTGTGGCACCATTTGCAGCTACATAGCCTACATCCACCAAGGAAGATACGAAAGGGCTGATATGGGGAATGTATAATCGTACAAATAATGGTACGTGAAGAGGCATTTAGATGAGATATCTAATAATGTAGTCATAATGAATCATGAATACACATATATGTTTGACAGTTTCGAGTCTTCATTTAGGGGCAATAGTTGTAGTGGGGTTCACTTTCTCGTTGCCTTTAACAGTTAAACCTTGGATAGGTTTCAAGTGTGGCCTGTTGATCGTAGCTTCTGCCTTTAGTGAACCCCAAAATAATCTTTGACACCTCATGAGAATGATATGTGCACATTTGCTTATTTGAAGTTTGCTATGTGTGTTATTAACATCTTTAGTTTCCTTTTTAAGTTTTAATAACCTTGTTTCGATGAGTTTCTTTTCATGCAAATAATTTTTTTATTTATGCATGATTAAACGGACTGATTGGTATTCCTTTTATATAATTGAAAGTTGTTGCTTGATTGAGAGAGACCAATTTGCATAGATGAATCTTTTGAGCTGAAAATTTATGTTTATTGCTTCATGGCAGAAACACCTGATTATCACACACCTTCAAAGCATATTAGTTGTTCTAAGGGAGAAAATGGAGAACTCAAAATCGACCGTAGTAGACGTGTTAGAAAACATTTGACATTTGAAGAAGACAAAAGTCCTAGCAAAAAGATGGCCCCATCAACGCCATGTGCTGCTAGAACTTTCTCTCAAGGTGTGATTGATATATGTGACAGTGATGATGAAAATGTCCAACTACAGTCTGTCGATAATCAGGGAAGTGTCGATAATAAGGACAGTTTGAAGAACATTCTTGTTCAGCAAAGCTGTGAGGAAAGCATGAATGATTGCAATGGTGAGATCCCAGTTATTCCAACTCCCAAAAGAAAACGAGCTTCTAATATTGTCACAAGTGACTCGGAGAATGACGAAGATGATAATGTTCCCATTTGCAAACTCAAAAGGCTGCATCTTCAGGAGAGAATTTCTGGTCAAGCAAGTCCTGAATTGAAAATCTGCTCTGAAACTGGTACTCCACCTGGAGATGATAACATTGCAAATCTCGTGACTCCTCCTAGAAGGCGCCTTGTGTCGTTGAGGAAACGTGAAGCACAAAGGAGGGCAGGAAAAGGCTCTTCAAGTAAGGCTACAACTGAGAATGTTGAGGATAATGAATCTGAAGAGGCTGGATCTGAAAGTGAGGGTGAGAGCTTGAGCGGATTCATTGTTGACAGCACGGATGTTGAGGATGATGATGAATCTAGTGATGCTCAAGATGAATCAGATGACAATGAGGACTTTGGTGAGATTTTATCTAGGATTAAAAGGAGCAAAGGTCAGAATTTATCGTGGGAGTTTGAGGCAGACATGCTTGCAGCTTTTGGTAAGGATCCCGAACTCTGTATGAAGGCTGTATGTGCTCTTTATCGACAACAGACATCTGAGGAAAAAGTTAGTAAGGGATCTTTGGTCAACAATTGTCGGGGTTTCAACAAATTTGACGCTCATAGGTATGATCTTCCATGCCTCGTTGCCACTATAAATTAGCATCATATAATTTTTCATTAGTGAACATAAGCAAATCTTCAGGATACAAGTCGATAACCATCTGCATTCTTACAACCATTTTGCCAATTAGGAACATATGATTTGTTGCATTTGTTGTTTCTCCAAAACATAAAATCTTCTTCATGTTATCCTTATGAACATGCAATGAAAACCATATATCTGCATTTGTTGTTTCTTAATACGTAATTGCTGAATACCCTCCTCTCTTGTTTATAGGGGTTCTGATCTGGCTCAATTTCTTACGGATGGAGACTCAGAATGTGATCTGAAAAAATCCGTCGAGGAGTTGCTAAAGCGTGACCCAAAGGGTGTCGAGAAGTGCAGAACTTTGGCCACCAAATACTCTAAGCAATTATTCGAAATCTACCAGAACAAAGAGGATCCTCTTTTTCTCCCTTCTTGACTCAGGCTCTGCCACTGACCTATATTAGAAATCTACGACTTTCTGCTAGAAACAAGTTGCAGAGAATAGTGTTTTGTTGTGTGTTTTCCATACTCTGCTTAGTATAGTCGGTCCATTCTAATTTTGCGTAATCTATAAGTTATTGTATAAGCATCTAACATGCTACCATCTGTATATATTTTTGTGCATCATAACAAAAACTGGGGCTGTAATTATATGTTGCCAAAACTCCTTGTGTGTTGGCTGTGGTTGCTTGATTGAAGATAGATGGTGAGACATTATTTATGTATACATAAATAATAATTGCATGAAGATAGACGGTGGAGACACGTAGGTACACGAAGATAGACGGTAGGAAATTAAGGGGAGAGATCATTCAAATTCAAGACTAGAATACATTCAACAACTTAGTTTTTATACATGAAGAGGCCACATATATGGTGTTTTTCCGTGCGGGATCTTAGGTGGAATTGGCTTTTTTTCATCCTTACGGTTGTTTTTTTTTTCTTTTTTTGGGAGGGTGGGGGTAATTTTGTCCAAAAATATGAAGAAGGGTAATTTTGCTCAAAACTTTAATTTCTATTTTCAGTTTCACAATTAATGAGTTCCAGGATATATACTTCTTTACTTTCTTCACTTAAATTGGGAAGAGGGTTATAATTTGAGAATAAATAATAGATTTTATGACAATTAAGGTGAACAATATATATTGTAGAATTTTCATATTTTAATGGATCCTAACAATGTAGTTGTAGAATTTAAATTTTAATGGAATCTCTTGAGAAACCTGTTAAAGTTAATTTTCTGGCCATGGGTAAATAAATGAAATGAACATAGAATTGTTCAAATTTTCATATTTTGGAAATTCTCTTTTAGTAAAGAAATAATTTTACTATGATACGTTTTAACATAACTGATTTTTTATTATCTTTGATTCATAAGCTAAGATGCATTTTCGCCAAAAAACGATAGGGTATTTATTATTAATTTTTTATCGTTTAAATCAGAGAATTTTATTTGGTATTTGATAAAAGGTCAGGAGGTTATTTATAATTCCCCCTCAAGAATTTTCATGTAACTTTTGGTATTTTTGACGGTCAAATTTGGTCAATGGCTGAATTTGACCAACAGTAAAAGAGATGGGTGACAATTAACAATAAAATTGTTTCTATGCAATTTACTCAAAAGTTTATCATATATATATCCTGAAAATATATATTATTAATTAACATTAACATTAATAATAAATGGATCCTGAAAATACTTGAACTCTCTTTAAGCCTTGATGTTGAACTCTCTATAAACATGTGTCAACCTAGTTGGGATGTATTTTGGCTAATAATTTTGGGAAGAGATCTAAAAAATTCCAGATCTCCACCAAACTCCCTCAGAGGGTAGAGATGGAGCAGTGGATTCTAAGATAGACCCGCTCGATTTTGACCCTTACACCACCGCAACCAATTCTTCGATGACCACACCACCACAACAACAATTTGTCGATGGAGGAGATTGATCCATCGGATCGTCTAATGGAGGTGTCTCATTCATCTATTTGTCGTTGCAAAACACAAAAAAAAAAAACAAAAAACAAAAAAAAAAAATAACAAAAAAGCCTCCACCACCACAAAGACGAGAGGCCCACCACGAAAAAAGAGGTGGAAGATCTGTCTGACTGTCTTCTCAATTATATATATATTTTTAATTTTCAATAAATGAAATATTCAAATATTATTTGTTTTAGGGATAATTAAAAGATAAAATAACTAAGGGCATTTTAGACATTTATACTAATAAGTTGGTCAACAGTTAATTTAAACAAAATTCAACTAATGGTAGGGGAGGTTTATGCAATTTTAAGCAAAAGTTCAATATTGTTGTAATTAGGTTTAAACTTAGGGGATGTTTGTGCAATTACCCCATTAATTAATGTAGTTGGTAAGGGCAAAAGTGTAATTGCTCCTCTTTTATTGCTAATTAACGGTAGTCAACCATTAGTCGTTGACTAGTCAACGGTCGGAGGGTATGTTTGTGTTATTATAATAGTTTTCCAGTTTTAGTGCAATTATGTATATACTTAGGGCAAGTTAGTGCAATTAACCCTTTAAAATATGATGTTGTTTATGTTTTTTAAAAAAAGACTTTAATTTATAGTGCTTTTACCAAAATAGAGGTTTCAATACAGCTTCTTATATATATTCTGAATACAGCTTCTTATGTTGAATAGATTTTTAATATGAAAAAAATAAAGATCAATTTAATTTATATAATTTATACATATTTCGTATAATATTTAAATCCCAATCTCAAACCCAAAAAATTAAAACGTTAGGAAAGACCAACGTTATCGTGTGTTTGAAAATTAAATTTGAAAAATTAAAATTATGCTATTGGATAGTTAAATGGTTGATTGATAATTATTGGATTATAATCTAGTGGTCAACAAAAGTCGAAAATTAATTAATACCAGTATACGTACGGATTCCTTATAGAATTACAGTAGTTAAATCCATATCTCAAACCCAA
Source organism: Acer saccharum (assembly GCA_030490815.1). Classification (NCBI taxonomy): domain Eukaryota; kingdom Viridiplantae; phylum Streptophyta; class Magnoliopsida; order Sapindales; family Sapindaceae; genus Acer; species Acer saccharum. The sequence goes on along the minus strand of CM059866.1, from coordinate 64,796,328 downwards.
GAAGTTATGCCAAAATGGTAATGGAAGTTTATTAGAACTAGTACTAGTAGTAGGGAAAGATCGATCAACATTAGAAGTAGGCTGAAAGGTGTTTGATAGAAATGTTAAAGTGTTTGAGGATGATGAATCCGAAGAGGCTGGATCTGAAAGTGAGGGTGAGAGCTTGAACGGATTCATTGTTGACAGCACGGATGTTGAGCAAGATGATGGATCTAGTGATGCCTGCAGCTTTTGGTAAGGATCCCGAACTCTGTATAAAGGCTGTATGTGCTCTTTATTGACAACAGACATCTGAGGAATAAGGGATCTTTGGTCAACAATTGTCGGGGTTTCAACAAATTTGACGCTCATAGGTATGATCTTCCATGCCTCGTTGCCACAATAAATTAGCATCATATAATTTTTCATTAATGAACATAAGCAAATCTTCAGGAGACAAGTCGATAACCGTCTGCATTCTTACAACCATTTTGCCAATTAGGAACATATGATTTGTTGCATTTGTTGTTTCTCAAAAACATAAAATCTTCTCAATGTTATCCCTATGAACATGCAATGAAAACCATATATCTGCATTTGTTGTTTCTTAATACGTAATCGCTGAATACCCTCCTCTCTTGTTTATAGGGGTTCTGATCTGGCTCAATTTCTTACGGATGGAGACTCAGAATGTGATCTGAAAAAATCTGTCGAGGAGTTGCTAAAGCGTGACCCAAAGGGTGTCGAGAAGTGCAGAACTTTGGCCACCAAATACTCTAAGCAATTATTCGAAATCTACCAGAACAAAGAGGATCCTCTTTTTCTCCCTTCTTGACTCAGGCTCTGCCACTTACCTATATTAGAAATCTACGACTTTCTGCTAGAAACAGGTTGCACAGAATAGTGTTTTGTTGTGTTTTTCCATACTCTGCTTAGTACTAAAGTCGGTCCATTCTAATTTTGTATAATCTATAAGTTATCGTATAAGCATCTAACATGCTACCATCTGTATATATTTTTGTGCATCATAACAAAAACTGGGTGTTATATATATACAATTGATTGTGTAACATGATGATAGATGGTGCGCCGTGCGCGCATTATTTATGTATACATAAATAACAACTGCGTGAAGTTCTGACGGTGGAGACACATCGTCTCCTACTATGTAAGTTACACGTAAATTGTTAAGGAAATTAAGGGGAGAAAACTAGAATACATTCAACAACTTAGGATCTGCTTGATTTTTCACTTAATACTTAATGACATTTAAAGTTCTATTAAATTATTTTGTTTCTTCAAAAAAAAATAAATTATTTTGTTTCTTCAAAAAAAATAAATTATTTTGTTTAATTTCTTAAGTGACAAAATCACTTAAACAGCTCCAAAAAGCACTTTTTTTAAAAAGTTGAATTTTTATCACTTTTCACTTAACAAAATACCAATGGACTTTATATCAATTTTTTACTTCCAAAACTAACCTTACAAATTTAACTTATTTTCTATTTTGTATTCTCTCATCACAACTCTGACCTGTATATAAAACAAAAGGCCATAAATGGTGTGGTATCATTGGGCTTTTTTTTTTTCCGTCCTTTTGGTTCTTTAAAACAGTATCAGTTTCGGTTTTGGTCCAATTTTGGGCTTTTCGGTTGTTTAATGTTAGGTTGGATTTGGACCAGTTATTTAATCAAACCCGAAACCAAGTTTTCTATTATTTTGAGACGTGAAAGTTGGTGTGACATTGTAACATTTGAATTTGTTCGATCCTTTAAACGAAGAATTGTTGTTAACAGGTGATTTGCGTCCTAAAGGCACATAATCTATTCATAATAACTGAGGAAAAATCCACTGACTGAGTAAAAGGTAATTAAACTAATATTCATTAAAATAAAAACTGGTTTACTTAGGGGTCGTTTGTTTTTATTACTTAAAACTTAATGAGTCTGAATTGAACTTATTAAATTGTTTTTTTTTTTTTTTTTAAGTGATCAAACAACTTAAAAATATCAACAAAAAAAAAAAAAAAAAAATTCAAATAAAAAGTAAGAAATCCTGAGTTTTAACTTAATTCCAAATCACTGGATTATAATTAAAACATTCTCTTCCAAGTCTATCATCCGAAAAAAGATATATTTCCAAATTTATTCTAATTTGATATGGTGTAGGATTCTTTCTTTTAACATATTTCTTATTTTGAACAGGTTTTAGAAAAGAAAAAAAAAAAAAAAACCATAATCACTTCTCATGCTGAAATTTTCCTAAGATTGAAAAATTGAATTTCTCTCCTACTAAATCCCGGTAAGAACTTTTTTTTTTCTTTTTTTCTTTTCTAACTATTCATGTAGTGCTCAATAAACTTGTCTATCATATTAAGTAGATTTCGTGGCTTGAAGATGTTATAGAATAACATATATATATATATATACGGAAATTATTCTATCAGTGCGCACTGATAGAATTATATAACGACATTGAATGTGAGCCACTCGTTTTACATACTTTGACTTGGTATGTATGCACTTGTTAAATCACTGTTATAAATAAGTGACTCACATTCAATATCCTGAAAAAATTATATCATGATGCACTGATAGGAACGAGACCGTATATATATATATATATATATTTTTTCACATGAGTGTGCACTCATGGGAAAGGGACTATATATATATATATATATATATGTATAAAATTCAGTAACATTTCAAATAATTAAATAAATCAAGAACCTTTTTTTTTATTTGGTTTCCGGTGCATATGATCTAGGAAATCAAAAAGCCAAAAATGATTTCATGAATTATATACACCGGAAATGTGGACAACATACAAAATTGAACTTGAACTTTGTTCGGGGAACACGGAAAATTATATTATTTAATGAATTTTTTGTTTTGTTAAATTAAACTTTGTTTGCAAAAAAACATACAAAATCTTATAAAGAATTAGTGGTGTAAATATGTGCCGGGCCTGGTGGGCCTCAACACGCCTAGGATGGTGGGCCGTTCCAGGCACGGCCTGTATGAATCGCAGGCCAGGCCTAGCACAGCCCACATACTTGGCCCAGGCCGAGTAGAAGTTTGAGGCTTGGCCCGCCAGGGCAACCGTTCTGTTTTTTTTTTTGGTTTTTACCGTTAACCTTACAATTTATTATTATTATATTGACCGTTGCTGACGTCAGCAACGGTCAAAATTTCAAAATTGATTAGAAAATTACACTTTACTCCCTCATCTCTTCTATTTTATATTTTTACCCACATTTCAAATTTTTTTATAAATACCCCCACTCATTTCAATTTCCATACACATTCTCTCAATCTCTATTCTCTCATTCTCTCTACATTCTCCAACACTCCATTACTCTCTCTAATCTCTATTTCTCATTTTCTCTACACCTTCATAATTTAAATTTTTAATAATTTCATTCTTACTCTCTCTCTCTCTCTATATTCTCTACACAACTAATCTACTACTCTACTAGTTTACTATTCTAAATTTCTACTAATGTTATTCTCTAATTTCTCCACCAAAGCTCAAAGCCTCAAAGGTATTAGGTATGTTTTTCCTTTAAATGTTATTAATTAGTTTTCTGTTTTAGTTTATAAATTTTATATTTATAGTTAATAATTAATATATTTATGCTTAGTTATTAATTTTGATATTTATTCTTTTGTTTTATGTATATTTTATATTTATTTATGGCTTTATGCTTAGTGTATTTATGAGTTAATATTTTTATGCTTTGCTTTGTTATAAATTTTAATATTTAATCTTAGAATCTTAGATTTTAGTAAATTTATCATTTTATGAATTTATGTCTAGTAATTAATTTTAATATTTGTATATTTTTATTTATGCTTAGTAATCTTACTATCTTAGTATATTTTGTTTAGTTAGTACTTAGTAAATTGATGATTTTATGTTTAGTAATATATTTAAATATTTTTAGTATATTTATGATTAAATGCTTACTAATTAATTTTAATACTTTTATGCTTAGTACTTTAGTAGTTAGTATATTAGTATATTTATCAATTTATGATTTTATGTTTAGTAATAAATTTAAATATTTTTATGCTTAATATATTACTATATTTGTGATTAAATGCTTAGTAATGAATTTAAATATTTTTTATGTTTAGTATATTTATGATTAAATGCTTAGTAATGAATTTAAATATTTTTTATGTTTAGTATATTTATGATTAAATGCTTAGTAATTAATTTAAATATGTTTATGCTTATTGCTTAGTATATTTATGCTTTTATATTTTTATGTTTAGTAATATATTTAAATATTTGTATGATTTTATGATTTTATGATTTTATGTTTAGTAATTAATTTTAATATGTTAATTCTTAGTATATATTTATGATTTTATGTTTAGTAATTATTTTAATATTTGTATGATATTATATTTTTATGTTTAGTAATTAATTTTAATATGTTAATGCTTAGTATATTTATGATTTTATGTTTACTAATTATTTTAATATTTGTATGATTTTATGATTTTATGTTTAGTAATTAATTTTAATATGTTAATGCTTAGTATATTTATGATTTTATGTTTAGTAATTATTTTAATATTTGTATGATTTTATGATTTTATGTTTAGTAATTAATTTTAATATGTTAATGCTTAATATATTTATGATTTTATTTTTAGTAATTAATTTTAATATTTTTATACTTAGTATTTATGATTTTATGCTTGTTTTTAATGACTAATGATTTAATATTTGTATTGTAGGAAATGGATCATAATCATCCTCAATTTCTAGACGGTCTTAACATGGACAACGATTATTTTGACCTTTCCGGCCCCGGGCCAATGGAAACGGCAGCGGGACCTTCTGGTTCCGACGCAACACCGACATCACGTCCTCCCAAACCTAAAAAGCACACATCAAACGTATGGCAGTGTTTTGACGTAGTACAGAAGACTATGCCAGACGATCAACTCATGGACAGAGCTCAATGTAAGTTTTGTGAAAAGCATTATGTCACTTCTAGGGGAGGGACCTGTCATTTGCGAAGGCATATGGAGAAATGCATGTCTGCACATGGACAGGTAGACACTACAACCCAAACACAACTACAACGGCACCTAGACGGGTCCGTTACAACATGGCGTTATGACCCCATGCATGCTAGAGAGTCCATGGCACGTTACATTGCATGTACTGATCAACCGATTAATTTTGGTGACAACCTTTTTTATGAAGAATTTATTCAAAGTGCATACAACCCCCAATTTAAATCTGTTTCTAGAACCACTACTCGAAATGATTTGATAAAATGTTTTCAAACCCAACGAGATGAGATGAAGGCTGAATTACATCATCTAACTGTCTCTATTGCATTAACTTATGATATTTTGAGCGCATGTTCCAAACATGACTATATAACTGTCACGAGACACTATTTAGACTATGATTGGAATTTACAAAAAAGAATTCTTGGTTTTCGTCTTATGGATGGCGCACATACCGTAAAAAATATTTTTTAATGGCATTATGTCTGTTTTACAAACTTTTGAAATACAGCATTGCGTCATTTCTATCACATTAGATAATGCATCTACAAATACTAGTTCCATTGTATTGTTTTTTGAAAAAAATATCCCGCAACATGAGGGTTATTTCTTCCATCAACGATGTGCATGTCATATCATCAATTTAGTTGTACAATCTGGTATGAAGTTAGTAAACAATCGTATAGATCACATCAGAGATGCCCTTGCTTGGCTCTGCAGTTCTAATCCAAGATTGAATGAATTCGGTAGATGCTGTACAACCTTCGGTCTACGACTCCGAAGATTCCTAACAGATATGCTAGTAAGGTGGAACTCTACTTATTTAATGCTGCTAAATTGTTTGGAATATGAATAACCTATTTCAGGTTTTTATAACATGAAAATGTCCGAACTTGGCCAGCTAACACTGACACCAAATGATTGGCATGTGTCAAAAATCTTTATTCAATTTTTAAAGGTTTTTTACGATTCCACTGTAACTCTTTCCAGGGTCTATTACCCTACATCTTCCCTGATAATCCATCATATTGTGGAAATGTCTGAATTGTTAAACAATTATAGGAAAGATGGAATCTTAGGCCCTGCAGTTGTTGCCATGGAAGCCAAGTTTAAAAAATACTGGTCTGAAATTCCTTTCCTTTATGCTTTAGGTGCTATAATAGATCCTAGGGTTAAATTATGTGGTTTAGAAACATTGCTAGATTATCTTGGTGATATTTTGAGCGTAGATTATTCTGCACAGGTTATTGACATTCGAACCAAGTTGTTCGAAGTTTTTAGTACTTATGAGCGCAAGTATGGCGGTGTTGACGTGCAACCAACAATAGAACCAGACACACTCCCGAATCAGACAAGTTGGAGCATTTTAAAACGCCGAAAAAAAGTAGGCTCATCAAGTTCTTCTTCTTCACGAGCTGAATTAGCTGATGCAACTTCCGGTGCCGAACTAACAAGCTACCTTGAAGCTCAATTCGACGACCGGTCATTTGAAAGAGAGAAGGGATTTGAATTGTTGGTATGGTGGAAAACCTACGGCTATTATAAATATTTGATCCTATCACACTTAGCACGGGACGTACTGGTTATCCCTGTCTCCACTGTTTCCTCAGAACAGGTATTCAGCACGACTGGAAGAATTGTTGAAGAAAGAAGAAATTCTTTGACTCCAGAGATGGTGGAGGTATTGGCATGTGTTCGAGATTGGGAGCGTGCGAAAAAGAGGTTGCAAAATGAAACGGTAAACAAACTACTTATTCAAAATTTTAGTAATTTATATGTTGAAGAGAGTTCCGACAGTAACCAAATCTAGGACTTCTAGCTTATACGTTAACTTGTAATACGATTGCACTCTTTTTCCCTTACCAAGTTTTTATCCCATTGGGTTTTTCTTGGTAAGGTTTTTAATGAGGCAATCATGTAAATATGTAATGCTGAGAGTCTGAACTCCAAAAGAAATAAATAATTCTTCTTTTCATATTTTCATAATTTCATCTATTTTTATTTTCTTTAATATTTTAGCTTTATAATTATTTATTCTTTGAATTATTATTTTTAAATAAAATAATAAATCTTTCTAATTTCTACATTTTTTTTATTACACTCAATGACTGAAATAATAAATAAGATAAACAAATTACAATTAAAAATGTTTAAACAATATAAGTTATATAACAATATTATAAATTTATAATGTAAGTATGTAACAAAAGTACAAAACAAAGTAACAAAACTAACAATTAACAAATAACAATTAACAATTAACAAATAACAAACTAAGTTAATTAAGATATTTAAAATTTTATGGAATGTATTGATCACATGTTCTATGTTGAATTGATTGTTTGCATCATTTGCATTCATATGATCACACTAGGAAGTCCTTGTAAAAGGCATGAAGTCTTGGTTAGAGTCGGGATGACTCGGATAGCCAAGCAAGAAGACTTGCCTAGAGTCTGGATGACTCGGATAGGTAAGCAAGAAGTCATGGCTAGAGTTGGGAGGACTCGGATAGTCATGCATAGGAGGCTCCCTAGAGGCATGAGTGCCTTGATAGGGAGTTAGCTATTATATTGGAAGGCCTAGGCGTATGGTTAGCATAGACTCCAAAAGAGCGGGGTACACGGGAGGTATATGCACTCTTAAGGAATTTCTAATCTTCCATCGATATTGGTTTTGTGTGTTGTCCAATATATGATGGTTTCGCATCATTGAGGGATCTCATACTTTCCAATAGGGTTGGGTAGACTTAGACTCCACTAAGTTGGGTGAGCTAAAAATTGGTCACTTTGTGGATTCTTTATTTTTATCATCCAATATATATAGTACCCTAATAGTTGTATTTCAACCCGTGGATGTTTCCTTCTTAGAGGTTTTACACGTTAAAAAATCTCTTGTGTTAATTCTTCCTATCTCTATCTTTTATATTTTATTTGTGTATGTTATTATCTTGTTTCATATTACTCACTTGTGATGTATAGTGAAGCAAGTATTTGTAAAGTGTGATTTGTGGATTCATTCTTTTGATCATTTTTGTATATATGATTCTTTTGTATATTGTAATTTTTGTATAGTGATATTTGATCACTCTTGTAACTCATTGAACATCTATTGAAATACAAGCTTTCTTTGTTGTTGTGTTTATTTGTTCTTATACCTCACACAATTAGGTGATATACTTAGACCTTGTTCACATGATTATATTCTCATATTGTCTATATATGTTTTTCTTGGTTTATTTTGTTGTGTGTAAGGCTACCTTAAGGGACAAACGAAAGTTTGTTCAAGAGATTGAAAAAAGGTGTAAAAACCTATTCACCCCACCCTCTAGGTATGCCTTAAGCAATTTAACTACGTTTGTATACTTTCAAAGATAGTAAAGAGATCTCAACCTCTAACAAGACCGTGTTTGTCAAGAGCTTAGGCAAACAAGTAGCTTCACCATTGCAAACTCCTAGGAAGAAGATTGATCTAGGACAATGTTCACAAAGTGCACAAGTGAAGGTGGCTCTAAGAAGACAACCTCAAGCCAACATTCCTCGTCATTTGGCTCATCAAGAAAAGAGATCAATCATGCAAACTCATCCAAGGAAGCAAGCTATACCAGTTCAACAACGAAGATGGATTGAACCCACTCAACCACAAAGACATGGGAAAGATCCTATGTATGCACAAGGACATGGTATGATTCCTTACTTTATTCCTACATGTTATTTTTGTGGATTTGATGGCCATATTAGACCAAGATGCTTTCATTATATTAAAATGTGCAAAACTAGAAGCATGATTGAGAAGAAAAAGAATAGAGCCATGATGCATGTTCCTAGGAATGAAAAGATTGATTTGCATGATCATAGGACTTCTAGAGCCCATATACCAAAGACCACTAGGAAAGAAAATGTTTCACCTAGGTGGATTAGAAAGAATGAAAATGTTTGCCATGTTGCTCAAATAGCCTTGAAGGTAAATTCTTCTAATTTTTGGTATTTAGATAGTAGGTGCTCTAGGCACATGAAGGGAAACAAGAGTTTCTTCGAGACTCTTGTCATGGAGGAAGGTGGAAGTGTCACTTTTGGTGATGGTTCCAAAAAAAGAGTAAGAGGGAAAGGAACCATTTCCATTCCCGGATTACCTTCCTTGTCCAATGCTTTGTTTGTTGATGGCCTAAAAGCCAATTTGATAAGCATTTCTCATCTAAGTGATGAAGGACTTTCCGTCTTATTTTCTAAAAATGATTGCTCTATCATATTGCCCAATGGACAAACCTTGTTGAAAGGTATGAGATCTAGCGACAATTGCTATTGTCTTGAAGCTAATATAGTCTCAAACAATGTGTCCTTGGATGAGCAAGTTGAGTTGTGACATGAAAGACTTGGCCATATGAACTTTCGGGATTTATGAATCCTAGGCAAGTTCGAGTGTATGCGTGGCCTTCCCAAGCTTGGGAAGAAAGCAAATGGAGTTTGTGGACCTTGCCAACAAGGAAAATAAACCAAAGCCATGCACAAAAAGGGCAAGTATTTCTCCACCAAGGCGCCCCTTGAGCTTCTCCACATGGATCTTATGGGTCACATGCAAATCGAGAGTTTAGGTGGAAAGAGGTACATTTTTATTTGTGTAGATGATTTCTCTAGGTACACATGGACTTATTTTCTTAGAGAAAAATCCGAAACTTTTGATAAGTTTAAAATGCTTTGTAATAAAATTCAAAATTAAATGAACTCAAACATTAAAAGCATAAAACGGATTAGAAGTGACCATAGGAGGGAATTTAAGAATGCTTCTTTTGAAACCTATTGTGATAGTGTAAGCATCTCCCATGAGTTTTCGGCTCATAGGACACCTCAACAAAATGGAGTTGTTGAGAGGAAGAATAGGGTCTTACAAGAGATGGCCTGTGTAATGTTGCTTAGCAACAATGTTCTTAGGAACCTATGGGTCGAAGCCGTCAATACGGCTTGCTATATAGGAAATAGAGTTTTCCTAAGGCCCGGTACTAGGCAAACCTCTTATGAGTTATAGAGAGGTAAGAAGCTAAATCTTAGCTACTTCCACACTTTTGGAAGCAAATGCTACATTTTAAATGACCGTGATCAACTTGGCAAATTTGATGCTAAGAGTGATGATGGTATCTTTATTGGCAATGTCTTGAATAATAGAGCCTATAGAGTTTTCAACTTGAAGACTCGAACCGTCATGGAATCATCTAATGTTGCCATTGATGATACAAGGCTCAAGTCTAATGACCTTGAGGAGGAGGTTGCTCTAGATGATGATTCTCCCTTGGAGAAGGTTATGGAGACTCCTAATGTTGGGACGTCCAACCTTGATAAAGAGGCCACTCAACCTCTTGATAGAGTTCCTTTAGTGGACTCTAATGAACCCGCTCCATGGGTTAGAAAACTACATAACAAAGATGATGTTATTGGAGATGTGAATGAGGGTGTTAGGACTAGGCGTCAAATAGCTAATCTCATTAGCTTTACATGCTACACCTCTCAAATTGAACCCCAAAAGGTTGATGAAGCCTTAAATGATGAATTTTGGGTTCTTGCCATACAAGAAGAGCTAAATCAATTCGAAAGGAATGAGGTTTGGACTCTAGTCCCTAGGCCTAAAAGCACACATGTCATAGGCACTAAGTGGATTTATAGGAACAAATCCGATGAGGATGGCAACATAGTGCAGAACAAGGCTAGATTTGTAGCACAAGGGTACTCTCAAATTGAGGGTATCGACTTTGAGGAGACTTTTGCTCTCGTTGCCCGTTTAGAGTCCATTAGGATTCTCTTGTCCATTTCTTGTGTACACAAGTTCAAATTGCACCAAATGGACGTCAAGAGTGCCTTCCTCAATGGCTTCTTGCAAGAGGAAGTGTTTGTTGAACAACCCAAGGGGTTTGTGGATGCTCACCACCCCAACCATATTTATCACCTCAAGAAGGCTCTATATGGGTTGAAACAAGCACCGAGGGCTTGGTATGAGGGCCTCACTCAATTTTTTGTTGACAATAACTACACAAGGGGTAGTGTTGACAAGACTCTATTTATCAAGAAAGACAATGATGAGCTCTTTATAGCTCAAATCTATGTTGATGATATAGTGTTTGGCTCCACCAACAACATCAAGGTTCAACAATTTGTTGATGCTATGTCTCTTGAATTTGAGATGAGTCTTGTTGGTGAGCTTAATTACTTCCTAGGTTTGCAAATTAGGCAAATGAATGATGGGATTTTCATAACCCAAGCCAAATATGCTAAGAACCTAGTGAAGAAGTTTGGTCTAGAAAATTCCAAACATTGTGATACACCTATGAGTACCACTTTGAAGCTAAGTAAGGACGCTAGTGGTAAAAGTGTGGATCAAACTCTATATAGTGGCATGATTGGTAGCTTGCTTTACTTGACCGCAAGTAGGCCCGATATATCTTTTAGCGTGGGTGTGGGTGTGTATGGGAGGTACCAAGCGAATTCTAAGGAGTCCCATCTATCTTCCATTAAAAGAATCATTCGCTATGTGAATGGGACTTCCAACTATGGGATTTGGTTCTCTTTTGACACTAATGCTAGTTTTATAGGATTTAGTGATACGGATTGGGCAGGAAATTGTGATGATAGGAAAAGCACATCGGGCAGTTGCTTCTTCCTAGGCAACAACTTGGTGTCTTGGTTTTGCAAGAAGCAAAACTCGATTTCCTTGTCCACGGTCGAGGCCAAGTACATAGCCGCGGGGAGTGGATGCACACAACTCCTATGGATGAAGCAAATGCTAGTCGACTACGGATTCAACCAAGGTACTCTAACCTTCTTTTGTGATAACATGAGTGCTATTAATATTTCCAAGAATCCGGTACAACACTCTAGAACTAAGCATATTGACATCTGCCATCATTTCATTAGAGAGCTTGTTGAAAATAAATGCATAGTACTTAAACATGTGGGTACTAATGATCAACTTGCGGACTTATTTACTAAACCTTTAGATGCTACTCAATTTAAAACACTTAATAGATCTATTGGGATATGTCTTGTGGAGTGATGTGTTCTATGATTGACCCCATATGAGGAACTCAAGCAAAGAGAGCTATTTTGCATTCTTGTCTCTTACAATAAATTTGAAATATCTTATGCCTTTTCTTTTAATTGTTTGAGTAAGCTTGATTGTACATATGTATATATGTTTTCAATTCAATAAGTGTGAACCTTGCTTGTCTACAATCCATGTCATATTTATGTTCAAACATGCATTTTTGGACTAGGAGATCTACATAGGAAGTATGATTTGAATGACCTATAGTTATCTCCATGTCATGATGATTCTTTTATAACATGCTATTGTCAAATGAAAAAGCATGAATTGATGATTGCATATTCTTAAAATGCAAAACTTGTGTGAAAAAGCTAATGAGACTCAAAATGAATAAAGGATCTTGTATCCGTTCAAAGGACTTAAAAATCCAAATGTCTCTCTTTCTTTATTGGTTGAACATGGCTACTATCATACAGATATCTTATCCGGAAAAATCAAATAGGGTGTAAAGTCGCTCATGCCATGTTTCACTTATAAAGTTGGATATAGTTGCTCTTAAATTGAAATCAATGAAAACTATATATCCTTGCTTTTCTCATGACATTGGTGAAATTGGTTTGAATTCTTATTTGAAACCTTTGTCATTTGCTTTGCCAAATACCATTGTATTTTAGACTTGAATGCTACATGTCTTGTATGCAAAGCATGTTTGTTTCACACATTTTTCTTTAAATAAATCTCCTTGTTTCTCTCCAATTAATTGAGATGCATAAAGTGACTTATATTGATTATGCAAATATCTTGTATGCTACTATCTCTCTTTGTTAGAAGTGACCCGGTTGGGGACTACTCCTTTGCCTATATCATGACAAAAAGGGGGAGTAGAAGTGGTAAGGGGAGTTGCAAATTGTGCATGTTGGGGAGAATACATATTGAGGGGGAGCATTGCATTCATATTCATTGCATGATGTTGTACTTAATTTTTAATGCAAATGCTTGTTTTATACTTCACATGATCACCTCACATACACTTGCTTTGGAAGTGTAATCGTTTTGTTTTGAAGGTTTGATAATTCTACAGAGATTGAAGACTTGAAGTTTTATTTTCTTATCTCTTTGTAATGTAGAATATCTTTGCTTTCCCGTTGCTTCATTTTTCTTGTGAGGATCTTTGTGAGAGGTGGTTTTGTCACGAAATAGCCAAAAGGGGAAATTGTAAGGATTCCCATTCTTTGATTGGCTTATTTCGTGGACAAACCATATGTGGGGTTTTGAAATGTAAGAGTAGCTTAGGCTCTCAAGACCTCAAGAGAAGAAGCACCAAGAGTATATTTCTTGTGCTTGCTTTGCTTTGAAGAGATATAGTTGCACACACACACATTCCTTGCTTATCCATACTTGTGTATTTTTATGTGTCTTGATATATGTGCATACATGTTTATATAATATCTCTTCTTGCATTTATTTTACTGATTGCATCTTAGGTTTAGAATGCCATGTCATTTTAGCCTTAGTTTGCATTGTGTGTTATGGGCACTGTTCACCCGCCTTACAGGGACTCTACGAATAGCGGCCCAAAAGGGGAAGAGCAAATTTGCTCTTAATCGCTTTACACCCGCTCTACGTAGAGCGGGTGAACAGCGGTGCCACTGGTGATTTTTTCACACCTGATGGTTTGCCTAAAAACCGCTCTATGAAGAGCGGGTGAAGGGCGGCTCTCAAAAACCCGAGAGCAATCGCCCCAAGGTCGCCTGGTTTCCGCCCTACGTAGGGCGGTCATGAAGAACATGTTCTTCGCAAACCCAAGTGAACCGTTGTACACCCGCCCTACGTACAGTGGGTGAACAGCAGTCAAGGCAAATTTCTGCCAACTTTTCAAAACGACGCCATTTCACTTTGAGACCCTATATATATGTCTTCTTCATATCTAGGTCGTTTTTTGAAGAGTTCAAAAGCATATTTTCACTTAGCATATTTTTCCAAGAGAAAAATTTTACCAAGAACTCACCTTTCTTTACTCATTCGATCCCGGATGAGGTTTGAAAGAAGGTGGCCTACTTTTTTTAATCACATTATAAGAATGTGTCGTGGCGATGTCCTAATATAGTAGGCCTTCTTCTTAAAAGACTTACGGTTTTGGAAAGGGATTATTTGGAAGAAAAGTTTAGCAAGGAAGAAGCGTGTATGTGTTATCCGGTTGCGACGAAAACAAAGCTCCAAGCCCTGATGGATTTAATTTAAAATTTATTAAGGAGAATTGGGATGTCATTGAGGGAGATTTTATGATTTTCATTGAGGCTTTTCATAGGGACAGTTCCCTTGTTAAGGAGATGAACAAAACGTTCATAGCCCTTATTCCTAAATGCATCAAACCGACAACTATGAAGGATTTTAGACCTATTAGTTTAATGTATTCCTTATATAAAATCTTGGCAAAAGTGTTGGCAAATCAATTGAGGAGGGTTATTAGTTCAGTGATAGGAGAGACGCAAATGGCTTTCATGAGGAATCATCAAATATTGGATAGTTTCGTTGTGGCGGAAGAGATTATCCATCTCTAGAAAAATAGCAAGGAGGGAGGCCTTTTGGTGAAATTGGATTTTGAAAAGGCTTATGATAGCCTGGATCTTTTTTTTTTTTTTTTTTTTTTTGGACAGTATGTTGGGTGAAATGGGTTTTGGATGGAGGTGGCGTCATTGGATTAGGAATTGTATTTCTACGCCGGAGCTCTCGGTGTTGGTAAACGGAAGTCCCACGAGACAATTCAGGTTCAAAAGGGGTCTTCGTCAAGGGAACCCTCTTTCTCCTTTTCTCATTAACGTCACGGTGGAAGGATTGAGTGGTTTATTTAGAAAGGCTGCCAATTTGGGGATGATAAGAAGGGCGATTTTTGGAGATGATACGATCCATGTATTGCACCTTCAATTTGTAGACGACACGATTCTATTTCTACAGCCAAAATTAGAGTATTTCATGAATGCAAGAAGGATATTGAGATGTTTTAAATTGGCATCGGGCTTGAGACTTAATTCTAATAAAACTTGTGTTGTTAAGGTGGGAAAAGTTGGGGTGAATAAGGTAAATTGGGCTGTGAGTTTCAGGTGCACAAGGGCGACGTTTCCAATCTCCTACTTCGGTCTTCCATTGGGAGGTAGGTCGGATTTGAAAATCTTTTGAGCTGATTTAGTGAGGCGCATTGAAGGTCGCTTGGCACCTTGGAAAAAGAAGTTTCTCAATAAAGGTGGTAGGTTAGTTCTCATCAAATTTGTGATGGCTAGTATCCCTATCTATTATATGTCAATTTTTAAAATGCCCGTTTGTGTTGCTCAAAAGATTGAAAGTTACAAAGTAACTTTTTTTGGGGTGATGGGGGGTGAGAAGAGGAGAATTCACTCTATTAAATGAGATGTGTTATGTAAAAGCAAATTTAAGGGAGGCTTAGGAATTGACTCTATTCTTCACAAGAATAAAGGCCTCCTAGCCAAGTAGGCATGGAGGTTTGGTGTGGAAGTTTTACCCTTGTGGAAGAAAGTGATTTGTGTTAGATATGGGGTTCCGACGGACATTTTTTGGCGGGATTGAAGTTGTGGTGCTAGTAGCTCGGCTTTCACTAAAGCTGTCGGCAGCTTGTTTGCTCAGGGGTCTAAGACAGTTGAGATTTTGGAGATGGGCTAGAGAGTGGTGGTGGGAAAGGGGATAGAAGTCATTTCTGGTTCGATGTGCTAGTGGAAGGATCCTCGTTGAAGGTGGTGTTTTCGATGATATTTACACTTGCTGTCAATAAGTCAGGTTGCATTTGAGATTTTTGGAGGTTGAATGGTTCTTCTCATGAATGGGTGATAGACCTTCGGAGACCTCTGTTCGATTGGGAGAAGGATCAATGGGGCTGTCTTATAGGTTGCCTGAAAAATGTCAAGCTGCAGGATTCTATTCAGGACACTATAGGATGGTCTCATGACCAAAAAGGGAACTTCTCTGTTAAGTCATTTTGGAGGTGTTTAGAGTGCGACCAATCTAGGGAGAATGAGAACTTCATAGGTGTTTGGAAAGGGTGGTGTCCTCCTAAGGTGGAATTATTCACTTGGCAACTTCTTCATGGTAGAGTGTTAGTCAGAGACATCTTAACCAAGTTTGGTCTGCACACATAAGCTAATTTGGAGTGCCCTCTATGCAAGGAAAAGGTTGAAACCATTGATCATCTTTTTCTTCTTTGTAAATGGTCTTGGAAATTGTGGCAAAAATGCATGCTGTGGTGGGAAGTGTCGTGTTGTTCGTCCCCTTCTGTGTCAGATTGGTGGAAGGGTTGGGTGGGTCTTTGTGCCAAGAAGAAGTTTATCAGAGCTTGGAGTTCCTTGTTTTTTATGGTCATCTGGACTATATGGGAGTTTAGAAATAGTAAGATTTTCAAGGATGGCGAGGCAGACATTATTCAAGCGGAAGATATGGTGCGTTTTAGAGTCGCTTGGTGGTTTAAAAATCTGGGGAAAGGGGTCATCGAAGCCCATCACTTCGATGCTTTTGAACATAAACTCTGTTTCACGGACAAGTCTAAGTCTAAGAATCCAAGCTCGGTGGAATGGATTCCTCCGACTGTGGATGTGTTGAAATTTAATGTAAACGGTTCGGCTAGGGCGTTCAATTCTCTTGCAGACTCGCTAGCTAAAAAAGGTTATTGGTCTGGTGGAAACGTCTTGACTTGGAGCAATATCTGATTCTCTGTGCTGTGTTTTTGTGTGATTTCCTTCGCTGCGGGGTGTGCAGTTTTTGTTGCTCTTTTTTCTGCTCTATTTTCTTATTTGACTGGGGTTTTGGCTTTCTTTGTTTTCTGTTTTGCTTGTGTTCTGGCTCCGGCCATAGAATAAAGTTTGTTTTTAAAAAAAAAAAAAGAATTTCATCCCTTATTTACCAAAATGCCACTCATTGGATTAAATAGCCATTAGTGTAACGGTGTTCGCCAAAAATGACCATTTTAAAACCAATTCCCCATCTAATGGTTATTTTGATACTGGTGACCCAAATAGATGGCCACCAGGGTAATTATCCATTTTTAATAAGATAAAAGTAATTTTTTTTTTTTTTTTACTTTTTCTAAAGGGGTTTTTACAATTTGGTCCCAACTTAATTGAGAAACATCACTTTTTTACTCCTTAATTCATATTTCATCGATTTGGTCCTTATATAATTGAAAATCAATCAAATTAGTCCTACCGTTAGTCAAAACCATCAAAACCGTCACTTTGATTAACGGTAGGACTAATTTGATTGATTTTCAATTATAAAATGACCGAATCGATGAAATTTGAATTAAAGAGTAAAAAAGTGATGTTTCTCAATTCAGTTGGGACCAAATTGTAAAAACCTCTTATTATTAGATATGCCTATATTAAATGATACTATATATATATATATATATATATATATATATTTCATATAACATAAAAATAGTTACATTTGATGTGGCCGTGACACGTGATATAAAATAAATGATACTATATTCTTAAGAATTTTTTTTCATATTCTAATATATCTAATTATACAATATAACATATAATACTAATAATATTTATTAAATATATATATATATATAATCTTATATTTCAAATTTATGATATATATAATAGTCTGAACTTTTGAAGTTCATAAGTCATCAAATTACGCATTAAATGTTACTATTAATAATAATCATATTTATATTTTAAATTTCCCATATTCTAATAAATAATTATAATTATAATGGGTGGAGATTCAATATGAAAATTTGGAAATTTAATTTAATTTATTTTTTTAAATTTTCCAGATCCCTTCGAATATGAAAATTTCCATATTTTAAGAAATTGGTTATTAATATATGTTATGAACCTCCGACATATATGTTATGTTATAAACTACAACCCCAGAACACACATACTGACTAATGGGATGGAATTGGAATAGTTGTGACTAAATAACCATGACTTTCAAATATTTATTATTATTATTATTATTAATACTAATTAAATGATATATTTTTTTTTCATATAACATTTAATAATAAGGGGTTTTTACCATTTGATCTTAACTTAATAGGGAAACATCATTTTTTTTTACTCTTTAATTCATATTTCATCAAGTTGGTCCTTATATAATTGAAAATCAATCAAATTAGTTCTACCGTTAGTCAAAGATTTTGACTAACGATAGAACTAATTTGATTGATTTTCAATTATATAAGGACCAACTTGATGAAATATGAATTATATCTTAACATACGATATAAGTTAGAAAAACAAACAAACTGATTTATCTTAATTTAATATATAAGAGACAATATGTCTTATAGTGAAAAAAAACAAACAACCCCTAACACTTAATTCAAGAATAAACTCTAATAATATTATTCAACTGATAAACATAAAATAACTAAAGACATGATTAGATTAGGTAACAATATAATCTTATTTAATCTAACAATTATAAAAAATATTCCTAAAAATCGAAAAACTAGCTTTATCTTTTAAGAGAGTTTCTCCTTACAATCCACAAATTATCTATTTACACTCCGATTTAAATTTTTTATTAATGACAATTTTAACCTAAATTAAAATTACTAAACAAGACAAAAAAATTCTAAAGACACTCCAAACTAATTAAATTAATAATAAAAAAAAACTCTCTCCTAAATCATTAGGTTAAATACTAAATCTGTTATTATCATATTAAACACTCTCTCCTAATCTCTCTCTCTCTCTCTCTCTCTCTCTCTCTCTCTCTCTCTCTCTCTCTCTCTCTCTCTCTCTCCATTTAAAAAAAAAAAAATCCTATCTCCGTATATAGTTTCTCAATCAATCTCTAATTAATAGTTAAAGAAAAAAAAAATCTTATGAATATTTTGGTATTAAAAAGTCAATAAAATACCTTGTTTAAAAAAAAAAATAGATATATAAAAACTTAATTTGTTGCAACTAGAGATTAAACTTAGAATTTCTAAAACTAATGAAAAAGTTAAAGTTCTTTAGGCAATTACATACCTACAAAAGCAACAAAAAACATTTTCATATTTCGATTTTTTTTTTTTTTTAAACAGGGTACTTGTTTTTTGAGTTCCCTTTTTTTTTTTTTTTTTTTAATATATATATATATATATATATATATACGATTCCTAAAAATCAAGCTTATTCGTAAGTTTTTTTTTTTTTTTTTTTCCTTAACATTTAGTCTTGTTTGAGAAAGAATGGAGATAGGAAATTAAAGATTTGTGTTGGAGGAGAGAGTTTAATATGGTAATTAAAAATTTAGGAGAGAGAAAATATGTAATATTTAATATAATGGTTTAGGAAAGATAATTTCTTTTCTTTTTTTATAATAATTTAATTCAAAAAAGGATACTTCTCGGATGAATCCAATGGCTATGATGGTTCATCCTAACTTTTATTAAAATAAAATGGAGTGTCTTTAGAAATTTTATTTTTAAAATAGAGTGTCTTTAGAATAAGAGTGTCAAAAGATAAAAAAGGATAATCTTAGAATAAAGGGGAGTGTCTTTAGAATTTTTTAAAATTTAAATTTTGAGAATGAAGTGTCTTTAGAAAAGAAGTGCAAAAAGAAAAAAATGGATTGTCAAAAGAAACTCTCATCTTTTAATTATTCGACCTATTTAATTTAACAATTATAAAAAACTATTCCTAAAAATCTAAAAACTAACTTTACCTTTTATTTATTTGACTGCAAATAACGATCTATCTTTCGTTAAGTTTTGAATGTCGTCTTGAGTCTATATCATTGGTTTCATTTAAGTTTTGAATGTTGTCTTAACTCTCAAGAAGGGGAACTTTAAATAATATAAAAAAAATATAGTAGATATACATTTTTATTTTATGAAATTTAAACAAAAATGAGATTTATGGAAACATAAACAATTATTACATTTGGTATACGTTGGGGACAAATATCGGTGTTCTTTAAAAATTAAAACTCTAATTAAAAGCTTTTTCAATAAAAAAAATATTTTAAACAAGAAAGAAAATATATCATCAACTATGTTAATTCTAGCGATAAAATTTAGATTTACAAAAATGGTTTCGACAAAATATTTCTGTTATCGTGAGGCAAAAAATTGAGAGACATATCTAACAATAATGTTACTTTGTCCAAATCTGGTGCCCAAATGATGTGACCACATTATAATCCATTCATTTAAATTGTATTAGATTTGTATGATTTCAATGAATGGATTACATTGATGCCATATCATTTGGACACCAAATTTGGAGAAAGTAGCATTACTCTGTCTATAAATGTCATTTTGATGCAACAAAATTAAATTGAGGTTTTTTTTAGCTTAATTGATTAAATTGGGGATATAATAAAAGTATTTTAATTGATAAAATGAGGTTAACCTAGTGGTATGCCCCTCACACCCACACCGTATTATTAAGATCAAACAATACATGTGCAACACGTATATCTACGACTTTCATAACAGAGACAACTACCCCTACAAACCAAGGTGAAATTTTTTCACACATTCTTGTAAAATACGTATGGTGGGATTTGAATCCGTTACCGCTAATGTGGAAGGGAGACACACTAGCACATAGGCTAAACAATGCCCATAATCTAATGAATCAGTGAATATCATAACTTCATTTTTGTTATTCTACATTAACTGGTTCCAAGACTATGAGTTCATAACTTCATTAAATTACTGAAATTTAATGGATTTAGCAAATATACAAGATATAGGTTTTAGTTATAAGAGTGATTTTTTTTTTTTTTTTTTTTGAAAGGAAAATATATTAAAGGCAAAAGCCAAACTGCAAACAAACAACAGGAATGGTCTGAGCAAAGACCCCGAAGCAAGCAACAATAAGCAAATACAAAACCCACCACAAACAGCAGCCTAACAAACCAAGAAGCATCAAAACCAAGCGGAAACACCACACAGCAGAAAAGCAACCCAAAAAACCCCAAAACGAAGCCTAGACGCACAAGGGTTTTCAAAAATGATAATGTTGATCTTTCCCAACTACTAGTTTTAGTATATATATATATATATATATATATATATATATATAGAGAGAGAGAGAGAGAGAGAGAGAGAGAGAGAGAGAGAGAGAGAGAGAATTTTCAATGATGATTTTTACAATGCACACTTTAAGTATCTTTGATGAAATTGCATATAATCAAATGTTTTTCGATGAGATTTTTTGTATGCATCCTAAGAAAATTAAAATACATATTCAGTAAAAATTTGAAATTTTTTTGGATTTGATAACTACTTTTTCTTATATTTCCCTATTTTTAAATGTTTTACCTTCAAAAAAATCGGAAAAAATTAGTTCTTGTATCCGAAATTTTTTCAATTTTTTTTTTCCATAAATGTATTTCAATGTTTTCACCATCCATACAAAAAATCAAATTAAGATTCAATGTATTCCATGCAATTTCATCAAATATGCTTAAAGTGTGTAAAAAGTCCTCATTGTAAAATTAATATATATACATATATATATATATATATATATATATATATTTGAAATATTTTAATTTTAATTTTAATTTCAAACAAGATAAAGTTTTCCTAACTATATAATGGTTCAAAATTAAATTTTTTTTTTTAACAGCAGTTCAAAATTTAAATATAAGACAAGATAAAGTTGATCTTTCCTAACTATTAGTTCTAACCATATATATATATATATATATATATATATATATGAAACTTTTCATCTCAGTGCACACTAATAAATATTTATTAGTGCGTTGTATGTGGACCATTAGATTCAATTGTTTTGACCCGGTCTGTATGCACTTGTTAGTGCTTATCCATAATCTATATCCCACATGCAATGTACTGATCAGTGCGCATTGATGAGAAACGGACTATATATATATATATATATATATATGTATATACCCCTGATATAAAATTATATACAAACCCACTTTTCATCCTTTGGATCAAAATCCAAAGGTTGTTGTGTAAGTGGTGGGCTAGGAGAGAGAATACACTGAAACTGAAAGGTGTTTGATAGAAATGCTAAAGTGTTTGATAGAAGTATTGAAAGAGAAAACTAAGATTTAAAAAAAATTATAGGTAAAAAGCTTACAAAAATTTCTAGGTCCATGTAAGGCTTCAAAAAATTTGGGCACAAAAGCTTTAAAAAAAAAAAAAAAAAAAAACCATTGAAGGTTAATTTCGGCCTCCATGGAGGTCGAATCTGTTCGCCCTCCATTGAAGGTCTAATAGACCCCCATTGGAGGTCAATGAAGAAGGCAAAGAAAAAAAAATTATGAAAACTTTTTTATTTGTCCAGTAAGTCTCGGAAATTATAAAAATACCCACTAAGTTTCGGAAATACCTAAATAAGTCTCAAAAATACCAAATATGTCTTGAAAATACAAAATAAATCTCAAAAATACTCAAATAAGTCTTGAAAACACCCCCAATAAGCCTTAGAAACACAAAAATAAGTTTTATAAATACCAAAATAAGTCCCGGAAACACCAAATAAGTCTCGGAAACATCAAAACAAGTCTCGAAAACACAAACATAAGTCTCCCAAAAAAAAGCACATGACTTATTTTTGTGAGTTTGTTTTAAAGGTATTTTTGTCAGAACAACACTTTATGTACTATTAAAACTCAAGTTATTAAGTTGATGATAGTCATAAATGTAAGAGAGTAAAAAGTGATATAAAATTTTCGAACCCACCAAAAATACGTGTTCAAGTCGAGTCAATCTGTTGAGACGAGTCAATCCGATTTATAAAAAAAAAAAAAAAAATGAAAATCGAGATTAAGTGAGTCATGGATGGTTTTGCCTTGCCAAAAACCGAATCGATCCGACTAAACCGAGTAAATATTCTATGTGTATATATATATATATATATATATGTAATTATAACTAAATATAACTAAATATATGGTTTATTTTAAGTACTTATACATATATATATATATATATATATATTATTAAATATTATATTTATATTATATTATTAAAGTTAGCGACTCTAAGGTGGGGGTTTCGTGGATTAATAGCTGTGGAGTGGGCAACTGGAAGCTTCTTCATATTATTCTGGAAATTCGCAGCCCGCTGGGGGTTTTGGGTCAGGCTCAGGTCGAATTCAGTCCTAGAGACTCCAATGTCTTTGCTAATTTACTAGCTAAAAAAGGGTATGCGGGTGAAAGGGACCTGTTAGAATGGACCTTGAACTGATTTGGGTCTGGGTGGTCTCGGTTCTGCCTGCTCTTTTTGTGTTTTCTTTTGGTTGTGTTGTTTCCCTGTTTTTTGTATTGTTCTGGTGGTGGGGTTGTGTAGTTGGGCAGGTTGGTATTTTTTTTTGTCTTTGTTTGTTTGGTGCTTGGTCGTTTTCTGGTCGTTTGGAATAAAGTTGCTTTTCAAAAAAAAAAAAAAAGAGTTAATGAATTTTGTTGTTGTTATTATTATTATTATATAAAGTATTAACTAAAATATAAATAGAATAATTCACCAAACCCTACAATCTAACTCCTGATATCTCTCACAATCACCCTTCAAGTCTCATCTCACCATAAACCCTAGAATCGGCTCATAATCAGCCTACAAGGCCCATATTGTGATTGTTATTATTATTACAGACTATGTTTTGAATTATGATCGAATGTATTATGGATTATTTGGACTCCCATTTAGATTATAAAGTTAAATATTTTTTGTAATACTTGGAGTTGTTGAATTATGGTCCAATTAAAAGGCCCATCTAGTTAAATAGGTAAAATTTTCATTGCTAGAAAGGCCCATTAGGCCCAAAACCGTATTAAACCAAACCAATTCGAACCAAAAGCAATGTGTTCAAGTCGAGTCACCGTGTTGAGACGAATCAATCTGATTAAAAAAAAAAAATGAAAACCAAGTGTAAGTGAGTCATTGACGATTTCAGCCAAAAACTGAATCGAATCAGCTCGTGCCCACCCCTAGTTTTAACATATTTCCATTTGGTTTGAGATATGGACAACTAGGGTTATTATCAATATTATTTTATAATTTTATAAGTACTTTTTAATATTTTTGTGAACCATTGGATTAGAATCCAATGATTAATTTATTAGAATATGTATACGTCTCTAGTAGTTTATTGTTAATTTTTTTTTTTTTGGATTAATTAAGTGGCTTAGTATCTCTTCAAAAATAAAATAAAAAATTAAGTGGGTTAGTAATTTAAATTAGGTGTATTTTTTAACATTTAAAATATGATGTTATTTGTTATTTAAGCTCTTTAAAAAAAGACTTAATTTATAGTGCTTTTACCAAAATATAGGTTTCGATACGGCTTCTTATGTTGATTAGATCTTATATATATATATATATATATATATAAAGATGAAGAAGGAAACAACCCAAAAAAAAAAAAACAAATATGATAAATTGATGGCCGTCGTATATGTTAATGCATGCAAATCGAATACAAGAAGAGAACACAATACAAGATTATATTAAAAACATAAAGCAACGAGAAGAATACAATAAAAACATAAAAACATAAAGTAGTCACACCCACACTACTTGACATTTTCGATGTCCCAACATATTCCCAAAATTATGTTTAGATGAAAATAACATCGTCAAATTCTCACATGAGACTGTGATAACTTTTTTATTAAGACTAGGACTGCTCCAGCTTTCTTTCAATATTGCCTGGATCTTTACGTTGAAATTTAGAGCTTTAGTTTTGATCAACTCGTCTTCAATTGTATTGGCAACTTGCTTACAAACAGACATCGGCAAGGCATTGATGGTGGTCATCATCAAGATTGTTTCTCTTCGTTCATGCTTAAAGGGTTTGATTGAAACATCGGAAAGAAAATCATTTCCATAGAAAACATTAATATGAAAAGAATTGTAAAATATAAAATTTTTTTTATTAGGGTTTCTTATAGAGAATGTGAAATTCCATATTGCAGTTAACAAAGTAATATCCCATTTAGGGGTTATTAATGTAGGGTTGAAAACAGATAAGAGAAAAGGATTGACCGAAGCTGACCTGACATCGAATTCTGGTAGATTATTTTCAGTAAAACATCCACTAAGGTAAGCCCAAAAAACCGTTACGACAATGATAACCAAAGAGGCAAAAATTTGAAAACGATGAGAATGACACCATGCCCTAACCTTCTCTAGGGTTTCATGGAATTTCCATGACTTGAACTTCTCTAGGGTTTCATGGAATCCAGACAACCTAAATTTGTCTAGAGATCCAAGGTGAAGCAATGTCGTAGCCTTTTCTAGCAACCAGCCCATTTCTGCACAGGGAGGAGAAGAAGAATAAATTTATTTTGGAGAATTTAAAGAACTATTTATGCGACTTGTATATATAAGTGTGACTGGGTGAAATTTTAGTTAAACTAGGACTAATGATATCATTTGTGATAGAGAATATATATAGAGAAATTTATTTCAATTAATAGTTAGGTAAGATCAGTACTTTATCTTTTAGAAATCAAAATTTAAATTTAAATGTTTCAAAATATATAAATATATATATATATATATATATATATTAAATGGGTGATTGTTAATCATTGGCTGATTCTATTATAGTTGTTCACAAAAACCGATAATTAAAAATTTAAGTATAAATCATGCTGATATAATTACATGTAACACTGTAAATTAATATACGTACATTTTTTTTTAATTTTGATAAAATGTATGTTGAAATTCTCTATAGCAGTCAAATCCATATCTCAAAACCAGAGGTTATGCCAAAATGGAAATGGAAGTTTGTTAAAACTAGAAGTCGGGAAAGATCAACATTATCTTGTTTGAAAATAAATAAATAAATTTGTTCAGAGTTATTAAGTGGTTATGCGAGTCATCCTTTTCAATTTATCTTGTTCAAAAAAAATTAAATTTCGCCAAAAAAAAATTGGATATAAAAAGTTTAGTTTTTTTTATAAAAAGTATTCATAATCGTATTTTCAATTTATTATTTTTTTCCATTATCCATCCATTAGTTTTTTTCATTATCCATCCATTTTTTTCTTAAAAAAAAGTAATAACAGAAAAAAAAAAATGGATGGATAATGGAAAATATTAAAAAAAAAAAATCGCCAAAAAAATTGGATATAAAAACTTAGTTTTTTTTAAAAAAAGTATTCATAATCGCACTTTTAATTTATTATTTATTTTAACTTTATATTTTCCATTATCAATCAATTAGTTTTTTTTTTTCTGTTTTTAATTTTTTTTACAAAATAAAATTTTGTTGTTAATTTATATTTATAAACCATTTTAATATTATTTAATTTTGAAACTCAATAAATCATTTGACAAGGGTAAAATTGTATTTTGATACATATAATTAGAGTTGACCGTTAGTATTTTGTTCAAATAGACTAAAGTGATGTATTTTGGAAAAACAATAGACTTATTTACTAATATGATAAAGACGTTTAAATAAGTGACATTTCGCCAAAAAATAGGGACTTTAGTGAAATTACCTATTTATTAAGGATCAGGAATAGTTTTATCTTTTTAAGATAAGAATTAGTCAACAACGGGTGTGAGCGTCAATTAATAGGTGCAAGAGGGCAAACCTTAGGGAGGTTAAGTGCAATTTGCTCTATATCTTAACATACGATATAAGTTGGAAAAACAAACAAACTGGTTTATCTTAATTTAATATATAAGAGACAATAAATGGTCGTTTGTTTTTTTCACTTAAAACTTAATGGGTCTGAATCATAATTATTAAGTTGTTTTGTTTGTTTTTTTAAGTGGTCAAACAACTTAAAAATACCAAAAAAACAACTTAAAATTAAAAGTACAAAATCCTAACTTTTCACTTAATTGCAAATCATTGAATTGCATTAAATGCAATCCAAAATCTTTTCTTCCGATACTATCCTCCATATATAACATATTTCCAATTTCATCATAATTATATATGGTATAAAAATCTTTATTTTAATATATACATTATTTTAAATAGCTTTAAAAATAAAAAAGAACCCTAATCACTTCTCATATTAGTGTTTAATATCAACACTTTATTATGATATTAGGGTGATGTATTTATATAT
Organism: Acer saccharum; assembly: GCA_030490815.1. NCBI lineage: Eukaryota > Viridiplantae > Streptophyta > Magnoliopsida > Sapindales > Sapindaceae > Acer > Acer saccharum. The sequence goes on along the minus strand of CM059866.1, from coordinate 64,769,239 downwards.
ATATATATATATATTTTTTGAGTGTTTTGTGTGAGTTTTCCTACTGCCTCTTTTATTTTTTGAAAAAAAAAAAAACAAACAAAAATGAGAAGGGGAACTTTAAATAATATAAAAAAAAATATAGTAGATATACATTTTTATTTTATGAAATTTAAACAAAAATGAGATTTATTGAAACATAAACAAGTATTACATTTGATTGGGGACAAATATCGTTGTTCTTTAAAAATTAAAACTAATTAAAAGCTTTTCCAATAAAAAAATTATTTTAAACAAGAAAGAAAATATATCATCAACTATGTTAATTATAGCGATAAAATTTAGGTTTACAAAAATGATTTCGACAAAATATTTCTGTTATCGTGAGGCAAAAAATTGAGAGACATATCTAACAATAATGCTAATTTACCAAAATCTGGTGCCTAAATAATGTGGTCATATTATAATCCATTCATTTAAATTATATTAGATTTGTATGATTCCAATGAATGGATTACATTGATGCTATACCATTTTGACACAAAATTTGGAGACAGTAACATTACTCTATCTATAAATGTCATTTTGACGCAACAAAATTAAATTGAGGTTTTTTTTTAGATTCATTGATTAAATTGGGGATATAATAAAAGTATTTTAATTGATAAAATGAGGTTAACCTAGTGGTATGCCCCTCACACCCACACCGTATTATTAAAATCAAACAATACATGTGCGACACGTATATCTACTATCATAAAAGAGACAACTACCCCTACAAACCAAGGTGAAAATTTTCCACACATTCTTGTAAAATATGTATGGTGAGATTTGAATCCATTACCACTAACGTGGAAGGGAGACACGCTAACACATAAGCTAAACAATACCCATAATCTAATGAATCAGTGAATATCGTAACTTCATTTTTGTTTTTTTTAAACAGTTGGAATTTATTAAAGGCCAAAGCCAAAGGAGCAACAAGGGAGCCACAAGAAACAACACAACAAAGCAGAGGCAAACAACACAAAGCCCCGCAAAAACGACACAAAGCAAGACAAAGCCAGGAACAAGAGGCCAGCAAGAAAAAAACAGACAGTGAGAACACCAGCTCGAACAGCACCAGACCTAACCAGAAATCCCACACCTGAAAAACCGATCCTAACTAAGCCAAGAAGACTGACAGCGAGAGAGAAAACCACAGCCAACTCATCCCAGAAAACTCCACTCCATGAAATCCCTTTGAAAATACCTACAAGGTTATACTAAACAACCTTAAGGGGGGGGGGGGGGGGGGGGGGTGTGAATAGGTTGACACACTAGTTTTAAAAACTTTTTCGTGACTTATGTCAAAATCTTTGTGAGCATACATATTAACCTTAAACATGATTGTCATGAGAAAACAATTATCACAAGTATGCTCAATTCACCACCCTTAGTCTACAAAACATATATCAATAAACAATGTATCTCTTTTACATATATCAATAAACAATGTATCTCTTTTACAAATATATTCAATAATGAGCAAATTTAAATTTAATCAATGAGTACACAATGTACATTTTTCTAGTTTATGATCCAAAACATGACACCACACAAAATGATGCATGAGCATATGAAATGTATGGATAAGGTACACTTCATGAAGATCTAGACATAGGCAACAAAGTTCATAAAACAAAGTTGTCTAGACCTTAAACATGAACAAAAATCTAGAGCATGCAAAACACCAAAAACATGTCAAATCCTAGATTCTATACATGTTTCTAAAGTTTGAAAACAAAGCATGTTCATTAAGCATATAATCAAGACTTTAGAACTCAAACAACAAAAATGCTAGAATCACAAAATGTATTCAAAGAATATTCTAGCAAGTATTTAGAGCAAGGATATAATGAATAATCAATTAAATCCTAGTTAGCTCTAAACACAAAATCAAATGTGCTAATCCTAAAATTTATTCAATTAAAGGATCCAAGCACATGCTAAGGTTATTAATCATAAAATGAATCAATCAAGTCACAAATAACCCTAGATATCAAGCTAAGCACAATACAACTCTCAATCATGTGAAAAACTAGAATAATAGAAAACTAGTTCACACTTGTCTCTAATTAGCCTTGATTAGCTTTGATTATGAAGCTATCTTTTCAAATAGCATTCATCATACATACACATACATATAGAAAAAGAAACCCCAAGCAAATTGAAGGTTAAAAAGAAAGAAACCCCAAAGATAAGACCAATACCTTGGATTCACGAGCTTCGATCGCGACTGCGTTGGCTTGGGCCTGCCCTTCCACTCGCGGTAGCGGGCCTTGGCTTGGGGTTCCTTCGGAGGATTCTGCTCCGTGGGTAGCGAGGTAGGAGCGATTCCCCGATGGGTCGGCTTGATTCGTGGATGATCTCAACCTCATGTTGGTCAGACTGACTAGGATGCTTTTGATGGTAAGAGAAAGACACACTGCGTGTGAGTTTCCCACAGACGGTGCCAAACTGTTATCCTGAAAATCCGTCGGGGGCTTTCCCGGGATAACCTGGACCGCGGCGTACGGGGTGAGCCGCAGCTGGCCCCGGACCGGGTAAGGTGAAGTCCCCTTGGTCCGGGTACCAGGGACCGATACTGCTTAGTAGGACCGGTCCTACACTATAGAGCAGAGGTTGAGATGGTATACCGATGTGTGGAAGGCAGCTTATATATGTTTGAGGGGGTGAGCGGGTGTATCTTTTATTGCTTAACCATGGGATACATTGTTCATCAATTCATATACAACATTCGGCTATTACACAGTGCTCACAAGCGGGATAAGGATGCAACATGCAAAGGTCCACGCTTAGAAAAGATAAAAGGGGGATTCATCCCATAGGCGGTACACGGGAGTTTTGACTAGGAGGGATAGTAGCCAAGTAGAACACACATAGGAGCTTTGGCTAGGCGGGGTAGTAGCCAAGTAGAGAAAACATAGGAGCTTTGACTAGGCGGGGTAGTAGCCAAGTAGAACACACACAGGAGCTTTGGCTAGGCGGGGTAGTAGCCAAGTAGAACACACATAGGATCTTTGACTTTCTAAAGGGGGCCTCCCTTCCCTCTATAGGACGTAGGGGTATTTATAGGGTCGCTGGTAGGGGGTAGGTGGAGGTCGTCTATTTAGGCGGGAATCCTCGGTTAAATCTCCACCGTTCCCTCATATCCATAATGGCGGTTTCAGGGAATCAAGGATCAGGATTGCGCCCTGCTGGCTTTGCCTTGGCGCGAGCATCAGTGTTGGTAGGTGGGGGCCCTAGTTCCCAGGGCGCAATGGGCGGGACTAATCCTAGCCACTGATATAGGGCAGAGTCGGGGTTAACACACGCCTTAGAGGGCTCCGATCGCTCCACCTAGGCCTCAGGTTCATATCAGCGCTTCTGTAGGGCTGAGGTGGTGAAAAGGTGGCATTTCTACGAGCTTTCATTAGTCGTAAGGGGTCTTCTTGGCAGTAGCAGGTCATTATCAAAGTTCTGGCTTGGTAGGGGATAGTGTCAGCGCCTGTCCCGCTGCACCCTGTCAGGCGTTTCCTTCCACCATTTCCTTCTTCATGCTTGCTGCATTTCTACAAGTATTTTGCTGAGGAAACCAGCATCCCTTTGCATGTAAGGGACATTTGACCTTCAATTAGGGTTGAGATAGAACGTCATCCAGCCGTTGGTGTAACACGGCCAGTAGGCGATCTCGACCGTTGGGTGCTGTTTTTCCTTAATCGTGCTTACTGCTTCCTCATTAATGAGGCGACATTGGTGCCTTGCAGGTGTTCCCAGCACCCTTTTATCTCGTGTGGGCTGGAGGCAAGGGCTGGCGTCAGCCCTTACGGAGCAGGACACGCTGGTGAGCTCCTAGGGGTTCTTCTAGAGGGGATCGCTCGCATCGTAGGAGGGCGCCATGGGGAATGAGGCAGGGGTCGCTGTGGAGAGCATGGCCACCGAGGCGAGTCCGCTGTTGGAAGAAGTGGTCCTTCTTGTTGGGTGGCGGAAGCGGGAGCCGGTTCTCAAATGGGTAGAGGTTCTGGAGGCGGGGTCTCTCTCACCCCCACCCCTCCTCCCCCCTCCCCCCTCATTTTGGTTCAGGCGTCCTTTCTTCGCAAGTGTTCTCCAGGGAGGGAGGCTGGTCCTGGGTTGCGTAGCGCTCAACCCTAGCGCGCCTGCGCGTAGGCGCGGTCGAAGGAGGGCCGGCCCCTTCTCCCTAATAAGCGAGCTGGGTTGATTAGGGGTGCTACCGTGATAGACAATGTAGCGGTTCTCAAGTGAGATAAGCTCTTCCTTGAATTAATTGCCTAAATTTCCGGTTAACATTGGCTATTAGGGGTATTTTCGTAATCTTGACCATACACGAAAATTTGGTAAAATTAATTAAAATATATTCACCCCCCTCTAGATAGTATATTACACACCGTTTATTTGTTTCAATTGGTATCAGAACGGGTTCCTAGACATACTTAGGTGATCCTTTGCTCTCTTTGGTGTGTTTTTTGATCATTTATACATTTGCATTCATTCATAAACACTATGAGTGGAAACGGTGGAAATGGTGGTGGCAACGAGGGTGCTTCTAGCACAAGGCCTCCTCTTCTTACCAGGTTGAATTATGCCTCTTGGAAAGGCAAGATGGAGTCGTACATATGTCAAATCCATGACTGAGCTTGGATGGCGGTTGAAGACGGCTACACATCACCCATGATGACTCCTACAGGTGGAGGAGAGAATGTGCTCAAGCCTAAGGCGCAATGGAACGCGCAAGAGTTTGAGACATCAAAATGGAACAGGAAGGCGATGCATACCATCCTATGTGCAATGGATAAAAATCAATATAAATTGATTCAAAATACTATGATAGCTAAGGAGGCATGGGACATCCTAGAGATTGCACATGAAGGAACCGAAGTGGTAAAGGACTTTAAGCTTCAAGTCCTCCAAACTCAATTCGAGATGCTTAAGATGGAGGAGAATGAGTGCTTCAACGATTTCGAGATCAAGTTGATGGACAAAGTCAATCAAAGTCATCAACTTGGTGACCCTTACTCGGATAGAAAGATCAAGCAAAAGATTATGAGATCGCTTCCTGAGAGGTTTGAATCCAAGGTGACGACTTTAGAGGAGAATAGAACATACAAGGATATGAAGCTGAGTGAGGTGATTGGAAGACTTCTAGCTTATGAGTCTAGGAAGGGTCTTACCTCCACACCTCCTAAAAAGCAAAAGGGAATTGCTTTGAAAGCCTCCAAAGTTGAGAAGGAGGAGAATGATGACTCGGATGAAGAAATGGCTCTATTGATGAGAAAGTTCAAGAAATTCTACAAGTCTGAGAAGAAATGTTTTGGATCCAAAGGTCAAGACTTGAAGAAAAAGGCTCGCTTCAAGAAGTTTGAGTCTAGGCAAGAGAGGACTGAAAGGAAAGGGGTCTGATGCTTTGAGTGTGGTGGCATAGGACACTTTGCCCCCGATTGTGCTAATAATGTTAACAAGAAGAAAGGGAAAGTGATAGCCGCCACATGGAGTGGAAGTGATGACTTCAATGAAGGAGATGAGTCTTCAGATGATGAAGAACTCATGGCTAACTTCATAGCCTTTACCTCTTCTCACAAGAGCAAGAGTGCTAGTGGAGAAGAGAATGAGAGTCAAGTGGAAGTTGACTCAAGTGATGATTGCTCTTCATCACAATCCACAAATGGAAATGTGGATATGATGGATCTCAAAGACTACATGGAGAAATTTGAGAGTTCAAGGTTAAAGAACCAGAGGGAAATTAGGAGACTAAAGGAAGAAAACCTAGAGCTCTCAACTCAAATAGACTAATTAAGTGAAGAAGTAGTGAGATCAACAAAGAATGAAGATAAGCTAAGAGAGGAGTTAGTCTTGTCTAAGAGGAATGAAGAAGGTTTGAAGAGGGAACTTGATGAAGCTTTAGAGTCACTATCTAGGATGGCTTCTAGCACCAAGAAGCTTGACCACATGCTTGGTGTTAGAAAGAGTCCGTACGACAAGAGGGGTCTTAGGCATGAAGATGGTAAAAAGATCTCAACCTTTAACAAGACCGTGTTTGTCAAGAGCTTAGGCAAACAAGTAGCTTTATCGGTGTAAACTCCTAGGAAGAAGATTGATCTAGGACAATGTTCACAAAGTGCACAAGTGAATGTGGCTCTAAGAAGACAACCTCAAGCCAACATTCCTCATCATTTGGCTCATCAAGGAAAAAGACCAATCGTGCAAACTCATCCAAGGAAGCAAGCTAGACCGGTTCAACAATGAAGATGGATTGAACCCACTCAACCACAAAGACATGGGAAAGCTCCTATGTATGCACAAGGACATGGTATGATTCCTTACTTTATTCCTACATGTCATTTTTGTGGATTTGATGACCATATTAGACCAAGATGCTTTCGTTATATTAAAATGTGGAAAACTAGAAGCATGATTGAGAAGAAAAAGAATAGAGCCATGATGCATGTTCCTAGGAATAAAAAGATTGATTTGCATGATTATAGGACTTTTAGAGCCCATATACCAAAGACCACTAGGAAAGAAAATGTTTCACCTAGGTGGATTAGAAAGAATGAAAATGTTTGCCATGTTGCTCAAATAGCCTTGAAGGCAAATTCTTCTAATTTTTGGTATTTAGATAGTAGGTGCTTTAGGCACATAACGGGAAATAAAAGTTTCTTCGAGAATCTTGTCATGGAGGAAGGAGGAAGGAGGAAGGAGGAAGGTGGAAGTGTCACTTTTGGTGATGGTTCTAAGAAAAGAGTAAGAGGGAAAGGAACCATTTCCATTCCCGGATTACCTTCCTTGTCCAATGCTTTGTTTGTTGATGGCCTAAAATCCAATTTGATAAGCATTTCTCATCTAAGTGATGAAGGACTTTCCATCTTATTTTCTAAAAATGATTGCTCTATCCTATTGCCCAATGGACAAACCTTGCTGAAAGGTATGAGATCTAGCGACAATTGCTATTGTCTTGAAGCTAATATAGTCTCAAACAATGTGTCCTTGGATGAGCAAGTTGAGTTGTGGCATGAAAGACTTGGCCACATGAACTTTCAGGATTTATGAATCCTAGGCAAGTTGGAGTGTGTGCGTGGCCTTCCCAAGCTTGGGAAGAAAGCAAATGGAGTTTGTGTACCTTGCCAACAAGGAAAACAAACCAAAGCCATGCACAAAAAGAGCAAGTATCTCTCCACCAAGGAGCCCCTTGAGCTTCTCCACATGGATCTTATGGGTCACATGCAAACCGAGAGTTTAGGTGGAAAGAGGTACATTTTTATTTGTGTAGATGATTTCTCTAGGTACACATGGACTTATTTTCTTAGAGAAAAATCCGAAACTTTTGATAAGTTTAAAATGCTTTGTAATAACTTGAACACACGCGGGAGGCAGTCTGGAAAAAGGAGCGCTTCATTTTTGCCTGGCCGACCTGCCCCAAAGATTCCTCAAGTGGTTGCTTATGTCAATTCATCCTCGGGCGACGAAGGTGATGCAGGAGTTGAAAAGGCGACTCGAACCCCCCCACAAGATCAGGTCAGGGCCAATGCTAGGGATTCTGTTGACTCTTTTCGGGCAACATCAGCTGCAGAACTTCTTGAAGCTGGCGCTGGTGGCTCGGGTCCGTCGGTCCCACCTGGCAAGGCTACCCCCGAGACTATATTGAAGGCTATGGCTTCAGGCCGGGCCTATATAGGGGAGGATAGCTGGAGTCGCTTCAAGGTCGACCCTATAACAAATCTTCTACACAACTTTTTCAACAATGCCTCCTATGTAAGTTTAATTTTTAAATTGGCTTCTTCGTTCTATGACTCATCATCTTCTTATTTTCACTTTATTGTGTAACCTGATTGCAGATGGTGGCTGAGATGTCAGAGGTCTGCCAGGCCAGTCAGGCTCAAGTTGACAGGATAAAGCGCTTGGAGGCCCAGTTGAAGGAAAGTGAGGATGGCCACGCTCGGGCCGAGCAGGCTTACCGGGAGAAGATTAGAGCGAACCAAGAGTTCATGGATCAGTGTTTGGCGAGTCAAATGGAGGCCGAACAAAAAGCTTCTCTGGCTATTGACGAGGCCACCCACTTGAAAGACCTGCTATCTTCTACCCATGAGGCAATGCTTCGAGCTAAACAGAGAGTTGAGTAGGCTGAGCGCAAGACCCAGGACTTGGAGCACCAGGCTTTGACCTTAAATCCCTATCAAAGGAGGCCAGGCTGGAGTTGGAAATACAGGTCGTATATCGCTTCAAAAGGTCTCCAGCCTACGATGCCTTGCTTCTCCGAGAATTCCAGCGCGGGATGGTCTCAGCCGGGGAATTCTTCAAGATGAAAAATAGGGCAACTGTACGTGCTAGAGCCAACTGGGATCTTTCTATCCAGAAACATGTAGATACATCCCTGGAATCTCTCCGGGTCCAGATAAAAGAGTGGCATGCGTACTGCCGAAGCAAGGGAAAAATGCCACACCCAATGCACTTGGAGGTTCCGACTACTAGTGCCTTTTCCACTTTTCATGCCTTTTAGAAGGCAGGGATTGATGGCGAGGATCCTGATGTCAGGCCCGTGCCTGGAAAGGACTACAATGATTGGGTGGGTGATGAGGAGGATGTGATTGTATGGCCCTCCAATGAAAGTCTCCTGGACGAGTATGTAATGGAGCCCGATCCGAGCGTTGGCGGAAACAGCTCTCAGCCACCAGAGCCATCTTCTTAGTTCCTGACTCAAATAGCTTTTGTAATGAGCTTTCGCGTGTACCTGCAATCTTGTATAAAATCTTGTCTAATACGTTCTTTACTTTGATATTTTTATCCGCTATCTTCTTCCAGATTGCCTTATTAGAAATTCTCGTAGCTTCATCCTTTGTTTTGGCCGAATATCTTATTAACTGGCGATCGTGATAATTAATTTAGCTGAGTATCTTATTAAGTGGCCATCATAATTAATTCAACCAAGTATCTTATTAACTGGCAATATTTTAATTCGGCCGAGTATCTTATTAATTGGCAATCTTTTAATTCAGCCGAGTATCTTATTAACTAGCAATCTTTTAATTCAGCCGAGTATCTTATTAACTGGCGTTTGGATTTCAGCCTTATGTTAAAGTTACTTTGCCCCGGCGTTACGTCGAGGCTCACCACGACCATAAGCTAAGGTCCTTGCACATGTCATCTAGGACGTCTCCCGGTTTTGTCTGTGTAAGGTTTCGCTGAATCGTTGGGGTAATATATACCGGCCAACACGGCTGCGCATCTCACCAGCCTTTCTGGCGACGCTTCAAGCACTTTTCCAGTTATCCTGGTGCCTCGGTTTTACCTTTTTACTAAGAGGTGCATTTGTACCATCTTAACTAGGTGGGCACGCTACTTCAGTTTTTCACCCTTCGAGCACTATTACTCGCTCTCTCGCGGTTTCATAGCGTCCGAATTTTATTCTTTTTCAACGTTTATTTGGTCAGTCTTTGAGTGACCGCTATTATCCTCTGATCATGGAATTCATTGTCTTCAACAAATAATCTTTTTATTAGCAACTGGACTTTCAAATAGTCAAACGATAAAGTCTGGACATATATTCAAAAGCATGCAAAAAATGCAAAATTAAAACAAATTAAAGCAAAAGGTGAGGATAAACCCCTTAAGGATAGAAAATCTTGAGGTACTGTGCGTTGCATGGTTTGGGTACTAGACTACCCTCTGGTCGGGTTATCATGTAGGCTCCATGCCCTGCAATTCCTTTAATGATGTATGGCCCCTCCCATTTGTCGGCAAGGGATCCTATTGATTTGTCCTTGGTGTTTGGGGATACTCTTCTCAGTACCAGATCTCCGATCTGGAATCTACGCACGCGAACCTGAGAATTGTAATACCTCGCAGCCCTTTGTTGGTATGCTGTGTTCCTTACTTGTGCTGCATCTCTGACTTCTTCCAACTCATCTAAATTCTGCTGCAATATGTTGATATTGTGCTCTGGGCTATAAACTGAACCCGAGGAAAGGTGAAAGTTATTTCTGCTAGGATAACAGCCTCTGTTCCAAATGCCAGTGCGAAAGGAGTCTCCCGTGTGGACGACCTCACAGTTGTTTGGTATACCCATAGTACTTCTGGCAGCTTGTCTGCCCAACTGCCCTTCCTTGCCTCCAACTTTGCTTTCAGTGTGTGCTTGATCATCTTGTTCATAGCCTCAGTCTGACCATTGGTTTGAGGATGGGCAAGTGATGCGTAGTAGTTTGCGATTTTATACTCCCTGCACATCTCCCTCAACTTGTTGTTGTTGAATTGGGTTTCATTGTCTACTATGATAATGCTCGGGATCCCGAACATGTATATTATGTTCTTTTTAACAAAGTTGGTGGTGTTTGCCTCGGTGATGTGCACGAGTGCTTCCGCCTCCGCCTACTTGGTAAAGTAATCTACTGCCACAATAGTGTGCTTCGTGCCTCCCTTAGTTCCTGTAGGCATTGGTCCTATTAGGTCGAGGCTCCACATAGCAAAGGGCCAGGGTGAGGTTAAGCTTCTAAGTAGTTCTGGGGGTTGCCGAATGTCGTTTGCTATTTTCTGGCAAGTTTCACAGCTCTCCGTGAATTGCTGCGCCTCTTCAAACAAGGTCGGCCAGTAGAATCTTTGCCTAAGTACCTTATGCTCTAGGCTTTTACCCCCGATATGGTTCCCGCACACTCCACTGTGAACATCTTTTAGGATCTTGTTGGTTTCTTCGCCAGCAACACACATTTGCAGTACTTTTGAAAACCTTCTTCTGTATAACTCACCTCTCAGAATTGTGTATCGGGTCGACCTGTATTTGATGCGCTTAGCTTCCACAGCATCCTCCGGTAATATGTTTTCCTCCAAGTATCTCCTGAGTTGGATTGTCCAGTCATCCGGGCTTTGTCGAATTTCTACTATCATGATTTCTGTGGATTCTGCTGTACTTGACTTAGTCAAGTGTGCCACCGGTATTGTTTTAGACCTGATACAAGTGGTGGCCGAGGCTAACATGGACAAGACATCTGCTTTTTCGTTCTCTTCCCGTGGGATCTGAGAGATTTTGTATTTCTTGAATCTTCTAAGCAACCTTTTTGCAATGTTTAAGTAGGTTATCATGTGCTCATCTCTCGCCTGGTACTCGTCCAGTACTTAGTTAACCACAACTTGTGAATCGCTGAAAATTTCCAACTCAGCTGCTCCCAATGCTATACAAACCCTCAAGCCGGCCAATAAAGCTTCATACTCTGCTTGATTGTTGGTTGCTTTGAAGTCAAACTTCATGGCAAATTCCACAGCATCTCCTTCTAGGGTCGTTACGACTATTTCTGCCCCGCTGCCATGGGTGTTTGATGATCCGTCTACATGCAACTTCCATTGGAACTTATTCACCTGTTCGTTTTCCATCATTCTTCTTACTTTGGCATCCGGCTCGGTGAACTCTGCTATAAAATCGAATACTACCTGCCCTTTGATTGTAGCTTTTGGGGTGTATCTGATGTCGAATTCGCTTAGCTTCACTGCCCATTTGGTCAGCCTTCCTAACAGTTCTGGCTTTTGTAAGATAAGTTTCAGCGGGCTGTCAGTGTATACCTCTATTGTATGTGGTTGAAAGTAAGGCCTTAATTTCCTGGCTGCTGTGATCAGGGTGAGCACTACTTTCTCAGCTGGTAAATACCTGGTTTCCGCTGGCAGCAATGCCTTGCTGGTGTAATACACCGGTCTTTGTACCCCTTCCTCCATCTGAATCAGTACTGAACTTGTCGCCACTTCTGTGACCGAGAGGTACAGGTACAAGGTACAAGGTTTCTCCGACCACCGGTTTTGAGAGAATGGGTGCTCGTCCTAAATACTCTTTCAACTTCTAGAAGGTTGTCTCACACTCTTCACTCCATTCGAGCCCATTCCCCTTTTTTATTGCCCTAAAGAATGGGGCGCACTTATCTGTTGACTTTGCTATGAACCGGTTGAGCGACGCAAGACATCCTGTCAGCCTCTGTACATCCTTCAGTATCTTTGGCGAAGCCATTTCTTCCAATGCCTTGATCTTCTCAGGATTTACCTCAATTCCTCTTTGATGTACTTGAAAACCCAAAAACCTTCCTGATGGTACCCCGAACACGCATTTATTCAGGTTGAGCTTCATCTTATATCTCCTCAGGACGTCGAAGGTTTCCTTCAAATCTTCTGAGTGTTTCTCCACCGTGACACTCTTGGTCAGCATGTCGTCCACATAGACTTCCATGTTTCTCCCAATTTGCCGAGCGAATATTCTATTCACCAACCTCTGGTACGTTGCCCCAGCATTCTTTAGTCCGAACGGCATCACCTTGTAACAATACAATCCTTGATCCGTAGTGAAAGCTATTTTTTCTTCATTTGCCCTGTTGATCCGGATCTGATTGTATCCCGAGTAAGCATCCATGAAACTCAGTAGCTCGTGTCCTGCTGTTGCATCTACCAACTGGTCAATCCTTGGTAATGGGAAACTATCTTTCGGGCAAGCTTTGTTTAAATTCGTGAAGTCTACACACATCCTCCATTGATTGTTCTTCTTTTTGACCAGCACTACATTGGCCACCCATTACGGGTATTTGACTTCCCTTATCGACCCTGCAGAAAACAACTTCTCCACTTCTCTCTTAATTGCAATGCTTCTTTCTGGGTTGAACAGTCGTCTCTTTTGCAACACTGGGCAGAACTCCGGATTGATGGAGAGATAATGCGATATCACCTTTGTGTCTATCCCGGGCATATCCTCGTGACTCCAAGCGAACACATCCCTGTAATCCTTCAACAGCTTGATTAGTTTGGTTTTGATGTGTTCACTTAAGCTTGTCCCTATTTTTACTTTTCTACCCAGCTCATCTGAGTCTAACACCACCTCTTCGGTCAGCTCATCTTTTTTGGCTTTAGGCTCTTCTCTGGGGTCTAGCTCGAATTCCTTCGGCATATCTGCTTGCTCCTCAGATTCATTGGTGGCTTGCTCGACTGATACTATGTATACTTGGTGTACTTCCCTATCCTTGTAGACCGACAAATTCGCCCTTCACGCCATCTTTTGTGATCCCTTGACCACTCATACTCCATACTCCGTTAGAAACTTCATCATGAGGGCATATGTCACCGTTACTGCCTTAGCCTTATTCAGGAATGGTCGACCCAGCAAGGCGTTGTATGGCCAATTCTCTGTGTCCACAACCACGAAGTCAAATAGCACTGTCCTCTGACAAGGGGCCTTCACGATCTTTACCAATAGTTTCACTGTCCCGAGCGATCTCACTTCTACTCCGCCGAATCCTCTGAGTGGGGTAGGAAAGGGTTGTAGGTCTTTTCTATCTAGTCTCAACTAATCATACACTTATGCATTTAAAATATCTGCTGAGCTTCCATTGTCAATCAAAATCCGATGAACCTCACTGTGGCCAATCCGAGCATCGATTACCAGTGCGTCGTTCGGCCTTACATCTATCCCATGTGAATCAGCCTCTGTGAATATGATTGGATCACAGCCTTCTTTGATCCTTTTCGGGTCTGGTTCAATAGAATTGACATCGAGTCTCTTCGGGCTTCCATAGCTTTCTGAATTTCCTGAGTCCTCTCCCTGTTGCTTCTACCAGTCGTTGGTCCGTCGAAAATGGTGTTGATCGCTCATTCATCTTCAGCTCTCTTAGGACTTAACTTTCTCCCTCGCTCATCCCGTCGGCTATCCTTCTGTCCGTCTACCTTGTCGGCTTTCTTTAGGACAATATCCTTCAAGTGCCCTTCTCTGATGAGGGTTTCGATGTGATCCCTAAGCTGAAAACACTTGGATGTCTCATGTCCATTCTCTTTATGGAACCTACAATACTTGGTGGTATCCCTCCGAGCAAAAGATAACTGCTTAGGTAGTTCTTTAGGCATATTCTTTTCTTCCAGGATTGCCAATATCTCTTCTTGGTCTTTCTTCAACGGGTTGTAATTTGTGTATCGGCCCTGGAACTTTTGGCGCGGCTGATCAGTTTTTGGATCATATGCCCGACGACCGTCCCGACCATCCCGTGTCTTATTCCTCTGCTTATCACCTTTTGTATCTTGCGCCTTGGCTTGATCTTTCGTTTTAGATCCTTCCGGACAGCCACCATGCATGAAGTAACCCCCTGTCACAATTTCCTCCTTTTCAACTAAGGCATAACCCCCAGCCATGTCCATCATGTCGACATAACTAATTAAGCGAGCTCTTCTCAAATCGAAAGACAATTGGCCGTTTTGAAGGTTATTGATGAATCCTGCAATAATGGCTTCATCGGTCTCACTCCCGATTTCTGACACTTCCTAGCCGAACCTCCCTAAGTACTTCTTTAGTGACTCATCTTTCCCTTGTTTAAGCTGAGACAAGTGAGCCACTGACTTCTTCCTATGTACATTCCCGAGGAACTGCCTTGAAAAGGCTTTGCTCAGCTCGCTGAAATTGCTTATACTTGCTGCTGATAATCTACCGAACCACCGAGAATCTAGATCTCCAAGAGTCTGTGAAAAATTCAAGCATAGCAGGGCATCATTATGGATGTACTAGGCCATGGCACTCTTATACCTCCTGACGTGTTCCTTTGGATCGGTATCTTTTTTGAACTGCTCCACGTGTGGCATCCTAAACCTCTCTAGGAAGGGCATTCTTAGAACTCTATTGGTGAAAGGGCTACCGGACTCGTCATTTGACAACTCATTACGCCCGTACCGTCTGACTAAAACATCTATCTGTCGACAGTTGTTTTGAACTTCTCGTGTCAGACTCTGTATGAGTATGTCCCTATCTCCTTCTGGCTCCCCCATCACATTAAAGTTTTAACTGATGGTTAACTTTTGGCCTCTTTCCTCCAGCTCCGTATGTTCTCGATTTAGGCCATGCAACCGAACTGTGCCCCTTTGGCATTTGTGATGATAATTCTACTCGCTCTCTCTTGAGGACGATGACCTATCTCTCCGGTGAGTACGCCTCCTGGGTCGGTGTCGATTCTGGCCCGTTCGATCTGGATCAGACCTTCTGTCAAAATAATCCTCCTCTTTGTGCCCCCTGTTGCCTCGGGTTTACCTTTCGGATAAAGTCTCTGGCCTATCTGTAGGATCTCAGCCCGTCTTTAGGGGCACGTCAGGTGTTGGTACCACCACCGTAGAACGTAACTTCGTTGTCTGTCGATTCGGAGTGGGCAGATTTGAAGTTAAACCTTCCGTAGTGGAAAGGTCAACCCCCTGTCTTGCCGCATCAGATATGAGCTGCTGTAGAGAAGCTCGGAATCGTTGTACGATTCCTTCATTAGTTGGAGGGAAACGCTGGATACCAGCCAGGGCAATCGATTGATCTGCAGTCGTTAGGGTAACGTCTGCAGCATTAAGGGTAGCGTCATCCTCCAATTCGTTACCTGGTAGTCCTTGACTATACCTAGAATCGCTGTCGTCTCCTTCGCCAACCATTGTTTCACAAGAGTTCATGTCCCCCTCCTTCTAGCACCAATTGTTGACGGTGATTTTTTGTAGTCACTCAGTCAACGATCTGATGTTAGTTTATGAATGAAAGTAATTGAAAATAACAAGAACGAAAAGATTAACAATAATGAACAAAAGTACATGGTAAAACTCCGATGACCGGAGAAACATCCACGGGTTGTTGCCTTAGCAATGCAGTCGAATCCACTATGAATAATGTTAAAGAATACACACTCAGGTCCCTCTAGATATATAATCCTCGCGTAGCCCTTTATTTGTGTTTTACAGGGGTATTTATACATAATGTTATTAGGGTTTACGGGTATCACTAGGGTTTGATGTCGTGGTCCCCAAGTTCCGGGCGGCTACTAAGTCCTAAGAGGAATTGCTTTCCTATTTGGGACTTAGCACGCTTTCTGATTTGGCTGAGCCCACATCTGGGTAGGATTCTTACTCCTTCATTTGCGGGAAACATGTTTGCTTCCTTGTTGTACTCTGGGTAGTTGTACCATAGTTACTGTAGAGACGCTGATTGCTGATTTCACCTGTGTGTTCGGGATGTGATTGTTTGCAGCTATCTTCTTTATTGAATGCCGAGTACGCCCAAGCGGGCTTTATTGCCCGAGCCAATTCACTTGGCTGAGATTGGGTTGCTTTTAATCTGAGCCGAGTAGGTTGCCTTAGGGGATTCTGCTTATGTGGCTTCTCATGGTGATGACGTGTCTCTAATGGCGATTTTTACCTATAACAATCACGATTTGAGCTTCTTCGTTCCAAGCTAAATCTGGCTGTTTCACCCATATTCAGCTTGAGGGGGGATGTTAGAGGTAACAATAAAGAGCTGGTCAATGACCAAACTCAATGTCTTTCTGTATCAGCTCAATTAGCCTCACACTGCTCAACAAATGAGCTAGGAGGTACTGGAGGCTTTGCCACAACACCATCATGATGATCATACCATGATCTATCATGATGATGATCATCATCAGTAGATCTCCAACAAACTTATGGCGGGAAACTTCAACTTTAACAAAATGGATTTCTGGTGGGAATTTTCAATTGTAACAATATTGCCAAGTGGCAAATCTTATCCTTCTAGAAGTCCTTGTGACCACACGAATTAGGGGTGGGCACCAACCTGCCAACCCAACCCAACCCAACCCGACCAACTCGACCCAACCCGACTAGATTGGGTTAGGTTGCATTTGAGATTGGGTTGGGTTGGGTTAATAAAATAAAACCCAACCCAACCCAACAACCTGACATAAATAAATAAAAAATTAAATAATTTTATTTATTATTAGATTTATTATGAAATCTCATTTTTTTTAAATATTTAAAAAATTTACTCATTCACCATTTATAATATTATAAATGACAAATATAAATACATAATTTTAAATATTTTATACCATAATATACAATACATTTATTAAAAATATGCAATTATATTGCCTTTATCTTTTGTATTAATTGGCACATATTGATTATACTTTAAAATGCTTTTTTTTTTTTTCTTAGGATTTAATTAAGAATTTGGTAGAAAAAAGTCTAATAATTGTATATAAACATAAACTATTATGTTGGTTGAAATAAATAATAGATTATTCAACTATGAGATATTCGACGAAGTGATTATATTTGTAAAATGGATGGGAGGTTCAGATGGAGACTTTCCAAGTTGGATAAGTGGTTATATTTTTATTATGCAATAGATATTTAAACAATTTTTTATTATATATTGTGATTTGATTTTGATGTTTTTGAGAAACCTAAACTCTATGTGATATGATATTAGGGTGAAAAATTATTTTAAATTTGAATTTTGATATAACAAAATTTGAATTCAAATATATTTTTTCTATCGGGCTTAAAAAGCCCAACCCGATCAACCCAACCCAACCCGATAAATATTGGGTTGGGTTAGGTTGGGTTGGGTTGGGTTGGGTTAAAATTTACGTTGAGTTGGATTGGGTTGAAAAATTTTCAACCCAATCCAATCCAACCCAAAAATGCCCACCCTTAACACGAATTGTGTGAATATAAAAGAATGTATTCAGGTCATTCTCTGTAATGAATCAGAAATCAAAAAATGAAATACTCAGTTTTCTCTCAAAAATACAAAATGCCTTTTTAGCTTTTGCTCTCTGTTTCTCTGAAAATATCTTCTTAGTCTTTTCCTCAAACACCTCATATTCAATAGAAAACCTACGAGGTCCATATTTCGTTACAAAATGCGATTTTATCCAATTTTTTTAATTGAACTTCTTAAAATACTTTATTCTGCATCCTTGTAAAATTTAGGGGAATTATAAAATTTTCACAAAACATGCATTTTTATAGCAGTAAGGAAAATTTGAACGAAAACTTACGAGGTGCATATTTTATTGCAAGATGCAATTTTATCTTGCTTTTTTTTTTTTTTTCATAGAACTACTTAAAATAATTTGTTCTACCTAAGTATAAAATTTGGGATATTTGGGGCAATTCTAAAATTTTCGTAAAATATGTATTTTAATAGAGGTTAAGAGAAATTTAAGTGAAAACTTACGAGACGCGTATTTCATTATAGAATGTGATTTTATCCAGTTTGTTTTCATAGAACTACTTAAAACAATTCCTTCTACCTACATAAAAATTTAGTCTAATAACAATTTCTTACCGATGGAGACTCAGAATGTGATTTGAAAAAATCCGTCAAGTAGTTGCTAGAGTGCGACCCTAAGTCCCTAAGGGTGTCGAGACGTGGAGAACGTTGGCTACCAGCTACTCTAAGCAATTATTTGAAATCTACAAGAACAAAGAGGATCCTCTTTTTCTCCCTTCGAAATCTATGACTTTCTGCCAAGTTGAAGAGAATGGTGTTTTGTTGTGTTTTTCTATACTCTGCTTAATTAGTACTAATGTCGGTCCATTCTAATTTTGTGTTATCGACTTATCATATATAGGGATATAAGCATCTAACATGCAACTATATATTATTTATATATTATTTTTACATCATAACAAAAACCGGGGATGTAATTACATACCTTAAATCTCTATATGACCTTTCAAGAGCTTTCAACTTTCTGTTAGTAGACTCACCAAAAATCCTTGTGTGAGTCCCGTTAATCGTTTTTTTATAAATAATTTTATATACATGCATGCATATACATTATAATTTAATAATGTTTCAGTTGTAGTTTTTTGATTTTAAGAAAAATGAACCCCAAAAGTTTACAGAATCAGAAAAGACTGTAAGTCATTTAATTATGTGGATTGTTGTGATATGTGCTTTTGTGTTTTGCTTGGAACTGTGTTCATGAGAGATGATGATACTGAGTAGATGCAGCTCTGCATATATACTCAGATAGAAATTAAAGGGAAACAGACAAAAAAGGGATAGCTCTCACTTCCTGCGAAGATATTTGATTTTAACTTCTTTTTTTTTTTTTTTTTTTTGAACCATAAAATTTATTGAAGCCACAAAGGCAAAACACAGACAACAGCGGGCAAAGCCCATGGCACAACACCACCCAGCAACAAAAGCCAAAACCAAAAAGAACAGACGAAAAGGCCACAAAGCCACAGCAACGAGAAAACAAACCCCCAGGCAGAAAGCAAGCAACAAAACAAAACGCATCAGAGAAAGCAAAAAACCAAAAAACACCACGACAGTTTGCTTGGAACTGTGCTCATGAGAGCTGATGATACTGAGTAGATGCAGGCATGCAGCTCTGCATATACACTAGAATAGAAATTAAAGGGAAACAGACAAAAAAGGATAGCTCTCACCTCTTTCAAAGATATTGATTTGAAATAGGATAGCTCAATCACAAACATATCTTGTAAACATGTTTTTTTTGTCTACAATTTTTTTAAAAATTTTTTTTTTTTACTATTATAATGTGAAAACAACAAAACAAAAGAAACAAACAAACAAAAATCATCGGATGAACAAAGGATTGTTCAACTGATTCCAGCTGGTTTGCCTACTGAGTACAGGCTCTGCATTCTGAGAGAGAGAGAGGACATAGCTCCTCACTTCATGCATGTTCTTTTCTAGCTAATTGCATCTCTTGAGTTTTAATTCTTTGTTGCCATCAAATTCAACTATATATGTTGTTTCTATGACAAATCATCATCATCATCTGATCATACCATCGATGAATATTGCGTGTGTATATATGTTATACAATAAAATTTTATGAGGTGCATAGGCACATGATGTATGTACACTTTGTTAAAGAGAGCCAATTAACTCTTAACCCTAAAAATTTACTAAATTAAAGGATAAGATGATTGATATGATTAAACAACACAATGCAAGAATTTAGCATATATATATAGAGAGAGAGAGACCAAAAGATTGATAATAATTAATAACAATAAATACATCAACTTTAATTCAATTTCCTGAGTTGTTGGATTACTAAAAAGACTAAGAATTATAAGTGTGTTTTAGAGTCACAGACACCACAGAATGTTTTATTGTACGTGTTCATGCCAAAAGATCAGCTCTCATTTGAAGAAACGTCCAAATATTCAATGTATGCCATGGATTTCTAATGAATTGAAAACATATAATTAGCTATATGAGGCAGTGTTATAGTAGGCGCTAGGTGCTAATTAGGCGGAGACCCACCTTCTAGCGCCTAGGCGATTAGTCGGCAATTAATCGACCGATTAATTGGTCGACGAATTTAAGCCTATTTTTTTTATTTTCCTGTATAAAAATCCAATCTCAAACAAATTCCAATTATCAAATATAAACAAAACTCTTTCCAGGTATTTATAAAGTTGGTCAATTAGGGGTATAAGTGTAATTATTGAAGGAAGATTGAAGATATTGTGATTTTATAAGAGATCAAGGGGCGTTTCGTAATTTGCAACTCAAATCAGTGAAGAAACCACATCAATGAAATGGCAGCGTTTCATTAAAATGGGGCAACAGGCTAGGCCCAACACACGAGCCCAACGTTGGCCTACTTGACTCCTGCGTACACCCCAGACTGATGCTAAACGCACCCCACCTTCCTCACTTCATCTTCAACCTGGCGCCAGCCTCCATTGCCGAACAATCCCGAGCTCGTCTAGTCGACTGAAACGGCGATCCTGAGCCTTATTCCGGCTGATTTCAAAAGAACGGCGCCTAGCTCAATTACTCGGCCACGTGCCCAATTACGTGGAGGCCGCCTAATTGGTCCGATTTGCAATTTTCAAGGCGTTTTCCGACCGCCCAGCTGTATTGCTCCGACTAATCGGCCTAGGCAGCCGCGTTTTCGAACACTTATGAGGCAACTAAATAATAAAAGGCTAATACATTTAGTATGGGAGAAATTAATTAATTTTTGTATTATGTAAATTAAGAAGATTGATTTTTTGTTGTGAGGTTTCCCGATGATTTGATGAAAATATGTCTTACTAGTTACTAGTTACTTGTAAATTAAATATGAACCATAGTATATATATTGATCATCCGTTTATCTAACGTACTTTTATTAAGTTTTAAAGATGTTATGACATATCAACATTATTAACAATAGGTGATTAGGATATCATTGAATTGTTATGCAATACAAATTTTATGAGGTGCATAGGCACATGATGTAAGTACACTTTGTTAAAGAGAACCAATTAACTCTTAACACTAAAAATTTACTAAATTAAAGGATAAGATGATTGATCATATGATTAAACAACACAATGCAAAAATTTAGCATATAAAGAGAGAGAGATCAAAAGATTGATAATAAGTAATACTGTAACAATAAATGTATCAACTTTAATTCAATTTCCTGAGTTGTTGGATTACTAAAACGGCTAAGAATTACAAGTGTGTTTTAGAGTCAGAGACACCACAGAATGTTTTATTGTGTTCACACCAAATGTTTTATTGTGTTCACACCACAGAATGTTTTATTGTGTTCACACCAAACTATATATATATATATATATATATTGTTTATTTGTTTGGACTAGGAGGTTCTTTATTTATTAATTATAATGTGAAGCATAAAGTGACACAAAACCGGATGAAGATTCTCTCTCGTGCTTTCTGATGTATACAACTCTTTGTCTCTTCACATCATTAGAAATTAATTCAAAATCAGAAAAGATTGTGATGGACTGAGGGGTCAGATATATGATATCCTGTGGGCTGTTGAGATATGTGCTTTTGTATTTTGAAGATATATATATATTTTTTTTATAGAAAGATTAACCAACAGGTCCCTAAGAATTTATATAAACGTCCAAATGAATATGAAGTTACGAACAATGAAGAGGAGGATCTTTATTTATTTTATTATAATATGAAAACAACAAAACAAATTAAAGAAACAAACAAATGTAAACCATCGGATGAACAAGGTGTGTTCAGCTGATTCCAGCTGGTTTTCCTACCTGCTCTGCATTCTATCAGAGAGAGAGAGAGAGAGAGAGACAATAGAGACAAAAAGGACATAACTCAAAAAGGATATAGCTCCTCGCTTGTATATTTTCCAAAAAAACCCCTTCAATTCTAATTTGCTTCTTTCTTAAAATTTCCAAGAATAATATATTCTTGTCCCTTGTCTTCCTTATCCTTTAGTTATTTTAGGAAAAATCCAGAAATTAAATTGGCTCCTCATTAATCAAATCTAGCTATGAATTCCTCTCTAACCATATATGGTCATCAAACGAGTCAAATCTCTTCATGTCCTTTATAGTTAATTGCATCTCTTGAGTTTTAATTCTTTGTTGTCATCAAACTCAACTATGTGTGTGTATATATATATATATATATATATTGTTTCTATGAAAAATCATCATCAGCATCTGATTATACCATTGATGAATGCGTCTATATATGTTTTGCAATACAAATTTTATGAGGTGCATAGGCACATGTATCTACACTTTGTTAAAGAACCAATTACTTCTTAATCCTAAATTTTTTACTAAATTAAATGATAAGATGATTGATATGATTAAACAACACATTCTACTAATTATAACTATTGGATGCAAAAATTTAGCGTAAACAGAGAGGTTAAAATTAAGATTGATAATAAGTAACAACAATAAAGATAACAACTTTAATTTAATTTCTTGAGTTGTTGGATTACTAAAAAGACTTAGAATTATTACGTGTTTTTGGTGCAAAGAGTATCTAGTTTGGATCAGGATCCTCTATTATACGTACCGATCTTTTTCATAATCTAAAACACTTGAAAATAAAACTCTGCATTTAAAAATAATGAAAGTGAAAAAAAAAAATTACGATCGAAAGGTCCCTAATAATTTATATAAACAAGAAAAAAAAAAAAAATAAATAAATAAAACATTCAAAACATTCAAAAAAAAATTAAATCCTTCATTTTTTTTTATATGCCAGGATTGAAATCTAAATACTGGAAATTGACCCATTAACTATATAAATAATGTATGGTAGTTGAACACTATACATAGACAAAACAAAATGAGGCATTCATGATGGTGTGATGGGTGACAAATAGAGGGAAAATTTTAAGGATAACTCTCCACCCTCCACTTCTTGGGGAAAAAAATAAAATAGCGAGGTCTTTAATTTTTTTTTTTTTTTTTTTTTTTTTTTTAAACAATAGGAACGTACGTACGGTCTTTATTTGTTTTAGGTGACTGTCCCCTCTCTTTCTCAGCAAGTGACATGTGTTTGTTTATTTTTTTTGGTAATTACCTGTGGTTACTGACCATTTTTGGCTTAATAGTATAACACTAATAACCATTTCATCCAAATGAATAGCATTTTGTTAAATAAATGATGATATTAATTTATTTTAGATTTTTTTTTTGAAAATCAATTTTTCCTTTTTTTTTAAACAAATAATTATAGTTAGCATGTGTATATATGTACAGTCTTTCTATTATCAGTTCGAACTGATAAAAGTTATATTAGTTTCTTGTATGTGAGCCACTGGATTTAAATACTTTGATTGATAAGTGCATACAGCCAAGTCAAAGTATTTAAATCCAGTGACCCACATGTAAGGAACTAATATAACTTTTATCAGTTCGAACTGATAATAGAATTTCTGTATATATGTATAGCATATCTTAAACAAAATATTACATATTAATATACTTCAATTTTTAAACTAATTATTTATGTTGATTCCTAATAGGACAAGGATTTAGACATTAACTTTTTTTTCTTTCGGTACATATATTAAAAGCGCATTATGATTAACAACGTCAAAAATATTTAAGTAAAATAATTTACAATAGAAAAAGTAAACAGTCAAGATGAAAGGTTAAAAAAAAAAAAAGAAAAAAAAAGGACTTTATCACCCAAAAAAGACTTTATCACCCAAAAGTTAATGTCTAATATTATTATTAATCAATATATATATATATAATTGGTTTAAAATTTTTTTTTTTTTTTTTTGAATAATAATTGGTTTAAAAATTAAAGTATATAAATATGTAATATTTTGATTGAGATATGCTATACATATATACATATATATTAAATATAATTATTTGTTTTAAAAAATAAAAGTAAAAATTGATTTTTTTTAAAAAAAATCTAAAATAAATTAGTGGTTTATTTAAAGTCATTTACTGGTTTCAAACTTTCTTTTAATTACCGTTTTACCACTCTTCGGATTAAAAAAAAATAATCCAGTATTAGTGATTAAATTATCAACACTGAATTTCATTTAATGAATATTTCTTTCTAAAAAAAAAAAAAAAATTAAAAGCTCATTTTCATTAATTTTTTCTAGCTACAGTATTATATCAAGTACCATAAATTATTTTGATAATTTTTTTCCTGAAAAAATATTATTAGACAATGCACATCACATATTAACACAAGTGGGACAATCCATCTCTCATTCCATGTCAGTGCTGGGAGTTTGAGCAATGGCAAAGTTTGGAATACAAAAATAAAAAAAAATTGGAGGGGCCAAGATTTAAAAAGTTTAAAATTTAAAGACAATTTTTTAATTTCATAAAATTTACATGCAAAATTATTAATACTTTTTTGAGGTGTCAAGTATACTATTTGTGTGTGGATAACAATAACTTCGTTAAGGAAAAATTAGGGTTTTTTTTTTTTTTTCTTGGTTTAAACCATCCGGTTTCTAGGTGGGGCGGATCCACCATACAGTGCAATCAGCCCAGACCACACCTCGACTAATCCGGACTCGCACCGGGTCGAATTAGGGTTTTATTTTCAATTTAATGATATGCTATGTAAAATTGTAAATTAAAAATAGAGTTTGAATGTTATCTAAATGGTTTAAAAAGTATGTAAGGACTAAAAGGACACGAGTGTGCATGGAGTACGGACAGCTCTTTAATTTATTTTATTATAATGCGAAAACAACAAAACGAATAAGAATGAAACATGTCTGAACGAATAAGAATAAGAATGGCTTTTCTTGGGCATTCGCTCGTTCAAGGATTAATTGCACATATGTCCCTTGAATTTAGGTGTAATTGTATGTATATGCAACTTTTATCTAAAATTATATACACTACCTATACCGTTAGTTGTGCACCGTTAGAAATTAACACTTAAAGGATAAAAACATCTTTTACCTTTTGCTAAGATAAAATTATTTATGTAATACTTATTAATTAATTATTTAAAATAATGGATGGGGTAGATCTAATCACCTCCATCTATTAGACAATCTCCACCATTAAAAACATTTTCTTAAAAAAAACATAATAATTATAAAAAATAAAAAATAAAATTGAGAAAATAGAGATCTAAACCTCCAATCTTCATCGGTTTCAAAAAGTTTTTGTTTTTGTTTTTTAAGAACATAAAGAAAAAGTTGAGGAGATGGATGTGGAAAATTCTAGATCTCTCTCCTCCAAGATCCATTAGATGTTTGATGGGCGCTGGAGTGCCCTGCGCCCATCTCCATCACCTCCATCTTGGATAGAGGATCTACATCTGAGATGGAGGAGATGAAGATGGTCTCAGAGCAGATCGCGTCGGGCCCGGTCGGGGAGGATTTTTGACCTTTTTTGAATCTATAATTTTTTATTTTAGGATCAATCGGTTTGTAGTGATTTTTGTTGAATTTTAGTGGTGTGAGGGGTCAAGATGAGGAAGAAGACGTGGTAATGGGCATGTCAAGTTCGAATTTGATGATTGTGTATTGTTTAAAAAAGTCCTTTTATGGTAGATTAGTCAACTTGTTTGATGATTGAGTACTGTTTCAAAAGCTTGTTTATTTTATTTTATTTTTTATTTTTTTATGGTAGATAATTCAACAAGTTTGATGATTTGGTTTTTATTGTCAATTGTTATTCTGTTTTTGGGTTGTTCAAAATTAGTTGGTTGAAATTGCGAAAACATTTGGGGAGTGAGCAAATGCAATAATATAATTTGGTATTTGGGAGGTGAAGATGTTCGGTTTTGGGGGGTGAAGATGGTGAAGTTTGTTCCTAAGGGGTGGTGCTGCTGCTGGTCAATGGGGCAAGTTGTAGACTCGGACGTCTTGGGTTCAATCCCTGGCAATCACGTTTCTCGTAGGGCTACTAAAGGTTTACCCGGTTGTTAACTTCAGGGCCTCATAAAATTAGATGAGATACGTGCAAGCTGGCTCAGACACCCACAGATACCCAAAAAAAATAAAAAATGAAGATGATGAAGTTAGTTTTTGAAATCTGAAAATTTGGTGTGATGAAGATGGTAAAGGTGTTTGGTGTTTAGGTTGAGAAAATGCAGGAAAATAAAACAATTACCAAGAAAAATAATTGAACCAAAAAAAAATCCAAGGTATGTTTATTTTTCCTTATTATTTACTTTATTGTTTTAATTATTAATATGAAAATATAAAATAAAAGATACAATAAGTAATAGGGTTATTTTAGTCATTACATGCCAAGAATTTGGTCAACAGTTAGAGTCGATAGAAGTCATCTGATTGCAGGGGTATGTTGTGCAATTTTAGTTAAAAGTTGAATATACATGCAATTACACCTAAACTCAGGGTGTTTATGCAATTAGCACTGCCACCTAGCCCTAGGTTTGATTTGAAAATGACTAATTATTTATATATATATATATATATATATAGCAGTAATGCACCGACTTATTGTTATTTATTTTCTTCTCTTTTTCTCTTTACTTTTCTTATCTGCTGTTGTAGTTTTCTCCGACTATCAGAAAAATGTTGATTTGTTTCCCTTTTTATTTGGGTATATTTGCCTTAATCGTTGGGTCGTCGGTGGCCCCGAACATCGAAGAAGTTCTTGGTTTATTGGTTACTATTATTCTTTTTATGTGCAGTTGTTTCATTATTTATTTTCGTTGGGCATATAGGAATGATGCTGATCTATCAAACCGTTTACTTCATAGAGTCAACACCATTTCACTCTATTCGTTTGCTTTGTGGTATCAAGTTAGTTATCCCGTACCCAATATGGCAAGTGCTTTAGTGGTAATTTGTGGTTTACTGCTTGTCATTATTGGTATGATCTTTCTGTTTGGAATTCGCCCATCGATGTATAGCTATGGATATTTTGATCTTTTTATCAATTTATCCGGTAGTTATTTAACGGAGTATTTTCCAAATCTTCCAGATGGTTACTCTCCTCTCGGTATACTATGGATCTTTGCATGTTGTGTGGTTTTTGCTATGAGAAATCTATTTCCAGATATTATTGAGCATGTGGTCACAAAGTGTTTTGGGAAAATAGTAGATTTTGAGGATAGAGCTATTGACCAAGCTATTGCTAGAAGAGCTGGTAATGCTAATGCTCTTGGAATTAATCCTCCGGTTGAGGTGGAAGATGATGGCCGTGCTGGTGATATTGTGTAGCAGAAAAGGCACCTTCTTGTTGAAGTAACAAAAATATCAAGAGAGAAACTGTGACCACGGTGCTGTTGAAGTAACAAAAAGAAACTTTTTCTCAGATCTACCTTCTCTAGTCAAAAGTGTTCTCCAGAAATCGTTCTCTTTTGAGGTCTTTTATTATTTTTAGTGTGTTTTTTTAGAATATATTATGTGGGTCAGCGATTATAATTGAGTGTAGTGTTGAATATTTTAAATATGATGTTCTTCTAGATTGGCTTGAGTTCTGTTTCAAATTTGTAGTTCCTGTTTTTAGTTGAATTTAAAATATTTAAAATATGATGTTCTTCTAGATTGGCTTGAGTTATTTATTCTGTTCCAAATCTGATATGAAATTTGTAGTTCATGACTTCATGTTTTAAGTTGAATTTAATATATTTTGTTTAAAATAAAATAAAAAACTGCACTCTGAAATGATAAGTCGACCACTGGACTTCTTGTGGATTGGAATACACCACACATGCCACGTGTCCTTTACTATTTAATTAAATTCGGTCCATTCATGGAAATTAACTTAAAATAAAAATTTATTAAGATTTGTTATAATCTTATAAACAAAGTAATATAATATAACCAAAAAGATAGGAATAATGACCCATAATGGAAGTGTAAATAATGGTGGTGAGATAATCATGTCCATTTCTTATTTTTCTGGATTTTGTCAAACTTTATTTATTTATTTATTTATTCTGTAGTTATTAATTAATTACAGTATGGCGGTGGCAGAATTTTGAATCTGCTAAAATTACTGGTGAGTGGTGACTGACCAATTCAGTTGTCAAAGTCGATAATGTTTACATGGTTTATTTTTTCCAGCCACTTCAACTACATGTCTACATCAGATACCTTGTCAAACTCTGAGTTGTCTTGTCACAATGTATTAGAATCTGTGCGAGCATTATTGTTTTAGACTTTAAATTAATGATGTTCTACCGAAATATAGGTTTCAATTCGTACAGCTTCTTATACTGTAATTCCCCCAACAAAAAAATAAAAAAAATTCTAAGAAAATAAACTCTTATGTTAGATAGAATTTTTATAAAAATAAAAATAAAAATTAGGATCCTCTTTTTATCATGTTTTTCCTTAAATTTTCATAATCTAACACTTGAGTAAAATAAAAAA
This sequence comes from Acer saccharum, assembly GCA_030490815.1. Classification (NCBI taxonomy): domain Eukaryota; kingdom Viridiplantae; phylum Streptophyta; class Magnoliopsida; order Sapindales; family Sapindaceae; genus Acer; species Acer saccharum. The sequence goes on along the minus strand of CM059866.1, from coordinate 64,740,863 downwards.
TACATAGTTAAGATTTGATCACATTCTTTTTATTCTATTTATCTTCAATTTATAATATAGATTTTGTTTTTCTTTACAAATTATTATCTTTTATTATAAACTTTTCGATAAAAATACTTTTAATATACAATAACATGCCAATTTAATCAATGAATGATAAAATTCCCAATTTAATTTTGTTGCATTAAAAGAGTCATTTATAATCATGTGTCAATTTTTTTGCCTCACCATAACAATTTAAAGAAATATTTTGTCAAAATCATTTTTGTAAATCTAAAGTTTATAACAAGAATTTACATGCATACAGTAGTTGATGCTATTTTTCTTGTTAATTAATTAATTTATTTATTGAAAAAGCTTTTAATAAGAGTTTTGAAGGACGCTGATAAATGTCCTCAACTAGATGTATTACTTATTTATGTTTTAAAAAGTCTAATTTTTGTTGAAATTTTCAATTCCTTATAAAGGCGTTTCTAGTTTTTAATTTGATAGAAAGGGCAAATTGACTAATATTTAGAGTTTCAAAGGGTTGACTGATTATTATTGAAAATAGAGGGATCGGTTTATCTAATATGGAAAACTACAAGGGGGAAATGATAATTTCCCTTCATTTTTTGTTAAAGTTACCATAATGCCCTTCAAGATAATGGTTAATTTTTTATTTTAACGGAAAAAGTTACGGTATGGGGGTGTTTGACGAATACTTTGGTTTGAAGGAGGAGAAATGGCCAATAAGCAAAATACAAGGGAGAAAATGATTCTTTCCCAAAAAATAATAATCAATTTAATTTATAAATATTTCGTATAGTATTTATTATTTAAATCCCTATCTCAAACCCAAAAATTTAAATCGTTAGGAAAGACCAACGTTATCGTGTGTTTGAAAATTAAATTTGAAAAATTAAAATTATAATATCAAGGATTATGCTATTGCCATAGAGAAATCAATCCCTCGGCCGACCCATTCGCCTCCACACCAAGGCCTCTAGTAAGAAGGACACCACCGAACGATCTTATAGTTTCACTGTTTCATCTCTTGTAACTAGGGATGGCAATGGGTTGGGTTTAGGTCGGGTCCTACTGGATCCAGACTCAGACCCGACAAAAAAAATTAGACCTAGACCCAAGATAATTTTTGGGTTCAGGTGCGGGTCTGGACCGTGGGTCTTAGGAAGAACCAGACCCGACCAAGGACTCATGAAAATTCGCGGGTCTGGGTTTGGACCCCTGGACCCATGGACCCACGATCCAAAAAAAAAATAATAAAATACTAAAAATATATAAATACTTAAATATATAAATAACTAAATAAAAAAATAATTAAATAGATGACATAAAAGGGAAATATTATTATTTGCATTCAATTTCAATTTCAATTTCAATTTCAAATTCTTCAATATTTTTATATTTTTTTAAACTCACTTACTATTCGGGTCTACGGGTTCAGGTCCGGGTTCGGGTCTATGGACCCGGACCCAGACCCAGACCCAGACCTGGACCCGAATCGGGTCTAATATTTTGGACCCAAACCTGACCCATGACCCGAATGTGAGGACCCAAACCTGACCCACACGGGTTGGATCGGGTCGGGTCGGATCTCACGGGTCTGGGTCTAATTGCCATCCCTACTTGTAACATAAGCATAAGTGCATAACTGGTTTAAACTGCATGATCCAACTTCTTATTGCCCTCATCTTTATAAACTGAATTATCCTTCTTCACAGTCAGAGTCACTCGCTAAAGCCTTGCCTGTCTGTCGGCCCGATATGTCACCAATACCTCTTGACCCGGTGAACCGACCTTGATTTTCCTTATCAGACGAAACCCTATCTGTTGAAAAAGTTATTGGGCCTTCACCTAGGTCTTGATCTTGGCTCACTTGAGAGATGGCTCCCTTCTCCTGAGCTATGTTTTTATCCCCATCCACAATTGTGCCCTCTAAATCTCCCACCTCCATTTGACAAGAATTGGGCCTGTCATTTGACTTTCCATTGAAGCTTTCTCCTCTCCAGATATGGAAATTAGAAAATAGCCCCTTTCTTGAATCAAAATCCAGCGAAGAGGAGCTAAGATCATCATCGTTATTCATCCCATATGCCCCACTTCTATTTTTGTCAATAACTAGCTTGTGGGCATGGTTCGGTTCGGTTTTGGCCAAAACCGTATTGAACCGACATATATTCGGTTTTTAAAAATATGAATTGGTTTGAACCGTTTGAACCTGAAAACTGAATTGAACCGAACACCTTTATCTTAGTTCGGTTCGGTTCAATTCGGTTTTCGGTTTATTGGGCTTTGAATGTTTTTTTTATATGTTTTTAAATTTTTTGGGCCTTTAAGTTGCATTTTTGACATTTAAACTTAAACTTTTTTAAGAAAACCTAATATATAAAAAATAAGCTAAACAAAATACAACCCAATTTTCAATCCAAATCTAAAATTTTAATCATATTCGGTTCACATACTCAATCAAAATATAAAATCTTCATAACTTCAATAAAATAGAAGTAAAAAAATACAGTAAATATTATAGTCCAAAATAAAACATCATTTCTTGGTGTTAAGAAAAATTCTTAGTGCTATGTTTTCAAATTACATAAGAAAAATTCTTTGTCCTTTCTTCCTTATTGTTTAGTGTTATTTCTCTTTTATTTTATTTTATTTACTTGTTTGAATCTTTATTTATTTATTATAATGTGGAGCACAAAGTGACAAATTAAAGTACTAATTTCCTCTCTTGTTTGCTTTCTAATGTATAGAACTGATCTCTCTCTCTCTCCATGTAATTAGAAAATCCTTCAAAATCGTGAGAAAAAATTGTGAGGGTGATGCTTTGATATTCTGTGGAATGTTGGGATATTGTATTTTTGAAGATGTGTCACGTGAGAGAGATTAAAAGATGGATAATTTATTGAAAGACTATTCCAATTCCAAGGGTTTTTTTTTTTTTTTTTTTTTTTTCTTTTGAATTTTCCGTACTAAATAAATCTGTAAGAACAAACCCCACAAGCAAATATTCTTGACATTTTGATCTCTTCCTTTTTCTCTCCTTTTTTTTTAAAAGAAAAAAATAGCTTCTTTTTTTTCTATATATCTTTTAAGACATTTCTAATTTTTCTAGTCAAACAAACATTTAAATCCAGAAGAAAAAAAAAATCAAATAGAACATGAGAAATAGCTGAACATTGAGCAAATAAAAATAAAAATAATAAATAAAAAGAAAAAACAAATAAGTTTCAACTAAACTTAAAGCAAATTAAACTTGTCTATTAAGACAGAAGGAAAAGTAAACTAGCATTCATTAAAATTACTAAAAACATCAAATTACATCGTTAAAGAAAAAAGAAAAAAGAAAAGCACAATAAATTAAAGATTTTTTTTATCTTCATTTCTCTCTTTTCTAGCTGCCAAAGGAGACTACACCTGCATATATATAAAAATATATATATACATAATCAACCAATGAAGAAAAAAAAATTAAGAAATTAAAAAAAAATAAAAAAAATATAGAATTAATGCAAAACTTACCTTAATGATGATTGTGGATGGTTTCAATGAATGCCTTGCACCTGTTGTACAATCTCCCTAAAAAATTAAAATAACCATCTAATGCAAAAAAGAGCAAAATAAGACTCAGAGCAAACACATATTGCATCCTATAGGTTTTCTTTATAGCATTGATTAGAAAATTTGACAACATTGCCACGACGAAATCAATGTGTCCAAAATCCCAGTAGGTTTTCAAAATGCCACTCAAAATTACCAATGCAAAGATTGTATACGTTAATGTCTCGGCAACCTCACCTTTTGTTGGGGTTTTATACTTATATTGCAAGTGCATCGTAACAAAGAAGAAAAATAAAGTGGCTACCAGATTGAACCATTTCAGTACCGTCAGCTTCAACTTCTCTTTCTCTTTGGCTCGTTGATTAGGATCTGCTAGTTGAATAGGAGGTTGTGGATTAGCCGGTGGAATCACTTCTTGTGTTTGGTGGAGAAAAACGACAGCAATGGTGTTGACTCCAAGTGCCAAGATAAATATTAAAAGCGCATATCTTCTACTTTCCTGGTGACGGAATGTTGGTGGTGGTGGTGGTGGTGTTGGTGGGGGTGCACATTTTGGTGGTGGTGATGTTGGTGGTGGTGAAGCAGCACAAATAAAGAATGTCGTTATGATGAAGAAACTGAAAACTAATTTAAGATGAGCTCCCATTTGAAGAAACTTCGAAATATTCAAAGAAGAACTTGTATCTTCGTCTTTTTTTTTTTGTGTGGGTAAAATAAGAGCTGTGTTGGAGTTTATTCTTTTTTTGAACAGAATGAGAGAGCTTTATTGAAGACGAAAAGCCAAGCAACAGCAAGGCAAAGAAACACAGACGCACAGCTGGCAGTCTCACAACTGTTTTTGCAATTCTCACAGCCTCACAGCCTCACAGCTGTTTTGCTTTGTTTGCCTGGTTTTGTCCAGGAGTGTATGTGAGTGCTAAAAGATAATAGTCTGGTCGAGCGGCTTGGAAGTAAAGTTGGTGATTATTAGATTAGTTAATATTTTAATTTTATGTGGGTTGAAGAATTCCTAATTAATCTTCTTTCATAATTAGATTCCTAATTAATTTTATGTTGTTTACTATAGATAATATAATTAGCTTTAAAATGATAAAGATAGTATACAAAGCAAAGCTAAGTGCACCAATGTTGTGTTTTTGAGTCTGATGTACTGTAAATATTTTATTTGGTTACTCAGATAAATGTGGGAACCTGCAATATAAGTTTCGTTTGTATTTCTTATTACTAATTTTGTATAAATTGTTATATGAACTTTTATAGATAATTTGAAGAAATATTACTAGGCAAATTTCAAATATTCGAGAATATAGTGATTGATAGGATTTTAGAAGTATTTATATTTATTATTGTTTTCTATGATAACAAATATCATAATTATAAAAAACTCAAAAAGTTATATAATATATATGCAAATCAAGCATGTGCCTTGTATGTACCACCAAAACTAGTCGTAAAAAAAAAAAAAAGCTTGAACCGGTGAATAGTAACCCTTTGAATTCTAGACCCCAGAGATTTGTTTGTCATGAAAATTACTTGTATATCTTTTTTATAGATTGAAATTATAACATTTTACTTTCTAATTGTAAATACGTAATCCTAGCGTCTGATTTTTTTTGCATTTTTCTTTTATTTTTATTGTATTTTGAATTACCTATATATCCTAAACAATATCAAAATTACCACAAAGGATGAGTAAACTACTTTCAACATACTTTCCATACAATGCAGCATATGTGTATCAGAAATTTCTCATATAAATTTCTTCTGTTATTTCTTAGTTAAAGTAATAAAAAGTCTAATGACAATTGACAAACCTCAAGCCTAGTATTTTATTATAATGTGAAAACAACAAAATGAAAGAAATGAAAGAAACCTAAACAGTAAACTGATGATGAACAGGTGTATTCAGAAATCAGAATTCAGAGCCTGTACTCTGCATTCTCAGAGAGAGAAACACAACAAAACGAAAGAAACAAAAGAACCCTAAACTGATGATGAACGGGTGTGTTCAGACTTCAGACTTCAGAGCTGTTGAGAGAGAGAGAGAGATAGAAAAGGAAAATAGAGACAAAAAGGCATAGCTCCTCCTCACTTCTTGTAAAACCCCTTCAATTCTAATTTCCTACTTTCTTAAAATTTCCCTTTTGTTATAAGAATATATTATTCTTCATGCATGTCTTTCCATGTCTTCCTTATTGTTTAGTTAAAATCCAGAAATTGGCTCCTCATTAATCAAATCTGATGAATTCCTCTCTAACCGGCCAGCTCCCTCTAACTATAGTCCTTTTATATTTGCATCTCATGAGTTTCTTAATTTGTTGTCATAAACTCAACTATATATTGTTTTTTTGACAAATAACCATCTGATCATACCATTGATGCATGCATGTATGTTTTGCGATACAAATTTTATTAGGTGCATATGCATGCACAGCATCAACACTTTGTTAAAAAGCTAAACTTTTTGAATGTCTATGGAAATTGAATTACCTTCAATTAAGGAAAACAAAATTAATAGAGTATTTTTATATATATATATATTTTTGAAGTAAAGCAAATTGTATAGTAAGTTGATTTTTTGAATTGTAGTTGAATTGCCTTGATATATTTTTTATAGAAAGATTATCTATTCAAAAAGTTGTTTAGGTTATTTATTACTTTTAATTAATCAAAAGGTCCCTAATAATTTATATAAACACAACAAAACATTACAATGTATATGATATTCATATTTGAATATTTGTTAAGTTTTCTTAGAAAACGAGAAAACGTATATGAATTAAAATCCAATTTTGGTGAAAACAAATTTCGTGCGGTAGATAACCGGTGACGTCCCTACATGAAAATAAGTTTCGCGATCCCACACTTGAATCGTCTTATATATATATATATATATATATAAGATTTCTCACATACAAACCCTCGAATAAGTTGTTATACAAACTTGCTTTTCAACCCTTGGATCAAAATTTAAAGGTTGTTATGTTAGTGGTCGGTTAGGAGTAGCTAGGGATGGAAAAAATCCTTGACCTGCCCAAACTAACAAGGATCCAATCCGTTTGGGACGGGTTTGGAGCATTTAAAACGGGATTTAGATTAGGTATATGTCAAATGTTGTTGACCCGGTTTGTAACCATGTTAGATATGTGTCGAACCACCAGGCCATGACTCAATCCGCCTTGGTTGACTCAGTATTTTTATAATTATTTTTAAAAGGAAAAACAAACTCTAATCTTTTTATTTATTTGTCTAATTGTATTTTATGTTTAAATTTAAGGTGTATATAATTTAGACGTTATATTCTATTAAATTTAAGTTTATATATGAATTTTAAATATAAGTTAAACTTTAAATTTTAATATTTATTTGTCATATATGTTTAAATTTTAATATATTCATGTTAAAATTTAAATAAATATTTTAATTTAAGTGTATTTTTAAATTTGATTGAATATTAAAATTTAAATTCTTATCGTAAAATTCAGATGTATGATAAAATTTGTATGTTTAATTGTTTGAACATTTTTTTTAAAAAATGAAACGGATTAGATTGGGTCAAGTTCGGGGCGGAAACAAAATCCCGTTTGGGTCACGGGTTAGGATTGGGGTAACTTGCTAGTGATTAATAGGATTTAAGAAATATTTATACTTATTATTGTTTTCTATGATAACAAATATCATAACTATTAAAATGTTATATATATATATATATGCAAATCAAGCAAGTGCCTTACATGTGCCACCGAAACTAGTTGTCATAAAAAAAATAGCTTGAACCGGTGAATAGTAACCCTTTGAATTCTAGACCCCAAAGATTTGTTTGACATGAAACTTACTTTTATATTTTATTATTTTATTTATAGAATGAAATCAGTACTCTGTACTTATATGAAGAATATAACATTTTAATTTCTAATTGTAAACACGTAATTCTAGCATCTGATTTTCTTTTGTATTTTTATTTTATTTTTATTGTATTTTGAATTACCTATCTATTCTTTAACATTATCAAAATTACCACAAAGGATGAGTAAACTACTTTCAACTTACTTTCCATACATTGCAGCAAATGTATCATAAATTTGAAATTTGTCTTATAAAATTCTTCTGTTATTTCTTGGTTAAAGTAATAAAAAGTCAAATGACAATTGACAAACCTCAAGCCTAGTATTTTATTACACTAGGTAAAATTGACAATTGACCCTCCGATCATTGACTAACGGTTGACTACCATTAATTTGCAATAACAGAGGATCAATTACACTTTTGCCCTTACCAACTACATTAATTAATTAAATATAATGAAAAATGAAAAAAAATATAATGATTAAAAAAAAAGAAAAAATATTTTAAAAAATCCATTACCACATTCGGATTGCAACAAACAAATCTTATAAATAATTAATATTTTCTTTTTGTAAATAAATATAATAAAAAAATTTCTAAAAAACAAAAGAAAATTTTGGGAAGAGATCTGAAAAATTCTAGATCTCCTTTAAACTCCCTCAAAGGGTAGAGATGGAGCGGTGGACTCTAAGATAGACCCGCCTGATTTTGACCCTTACACCACCACAACAACAATTTGTCGATGGAGGAGATTGATCCATCAGATCATCTAATGGATGTGTCTCATCCATCTCATTGTCGTTGCAAAACGCCAAAAAAAAAAAAAAAAAAGTTATGGCCTCCACCGCCACAAAGATGAGAGGCCCACCGCGAAAAAAGATGTGGAAGATCTGTCTGACTGTCTTCTCAATTATATATATGTATTTTTTTAATTTTCAATAAATGAAATATTCAAATATTATTTATTTTAGGGATAATTAAAAGATAAAATAACTAAGGGCATTTTAGACATTTATACTAATAAGTTGGTCAATAGTTAATTCAAATGGAATTCAACTAACAGTAGGGAGGTTTATGCAATTTTAAGCAAAAGTTCAATATTGGTGTAATTAGGTTTAAACTCAGGGGAGTTTGTACAATTACCCCTTATTATAGTGTGAAAACAACAAAAATAAAAAATGAAAGAAACGGAAGAAACGTAAACAGTAAACTGATCTGATGATGAACAGGTGTGTTCAGAGTTGCTACCTGCACTCTGCAATTCTGCATTCTCAGAGAGAGAGAGAGAGAGAGAGAGAGAGAAATAGAGACAAAAAGACCATAGCTCCTCACTTCTCCAACCATAATGCTCCTTCAATTCTAATTTCCTTCTTTCTTTAAATTTCTCTTTCATTATAGGAATAGTATATTCTTTATCACTTTATGCATTTCCTTTCTTGTCTTCCTTATTGTTTTGTTATTTTAGGAAAATTCAGAAATTGGCTCCTCATTAATCAAACCTGATGAGTTCCTCTCTAACCAGCTCCCTCTAACTATGGTCCTTTTGTAATTGCATCTGATTTTCTTAATTTGTTGTCCTCAAACTCAACTATATATATATATATTTTTTCTATGACAAATCATCATCATCGTCATCTTATCATACCATTAATTATGCATACATGTATGTTCTGCATTACAAATTTTATAAGGTGTATATACATAATTCGCTCTTAACCCTAATTTTTTTTTAAAGAATAAAATGATTAATGAAATAACACATTCTACTAATTATAATAAGCGTTGGATACAAAAATTCAACCTAAACAATGTAGCAAATGAAGTTGTCCTTACAGTACAAATAGGTGTTGATATTTTGCATTATCATTTTTTTTTTCAATTCACCAAAAATCAATTCAAATTGATTAATTTAAATTTTTTGTGTCTTTTCATTGGCTGCATCTAGTTCCTTACGGTACAAATAGGTCGATCTTTTCTTTGGCTGCATCTAATTCCTTTTGTTCAAATTTTTTCAGTTTGCTGCTTTACAGCATCCACAATGGTTGCAAAATGAGACCCACTTTCACTAGACCCATTTTGAAACCCATCAAGTTCTTCCACAATGGTGAAAAAAGGGATCCAAAAAAAGGGACCCAAAAGTGGGCTCCACCCAAGTAGACCCAAATTGGGTTCCAAATTTGGAACTCAATTTGGGTCTTGCCCAATGATTGGGTTGGGTTCCCAACACCTCCCAATCATTAGGTTGGGCTTATATATATATATATATATATATATATTTATATAATTTAAATTAAAATATATAACTATTAATTTTAATAATTATATATAATGAAAAAATATAAATAAATTTAATATATATATTTCAATTATTTAAATTTAAATATATTATTATTAACTTCAATAATTATATATATAATGAAAAAAAATATAAATAAATTTAATTTCAATTATAAAATTTTAGTTCAATTTTATAATTTAGTTCAATAAAATTAAAATAATTTGAATGAAAACATTAATTTTTTGAAGGTTTGGAATCAGAATTAGAATCGAAATCGAAATCGGAACCGGAATCGGAATTGGAACCGAAACCGAAACCAGAATTGAAACCGAAATCAAAATCGAAACCGAAACCGAAACCGAAACCGAAACCTAAGCCGAAGCCGAAATTGAATCCGAAACCGAAACCGAAACCGAAACTGAAACCGAAACCGAAATCGAAACCGAAACCGAAACCGAAACCGAACCATCAGAACCGGTTTTGGAACTGAACCATCGAAACTGGAATCGAAATCGGAATCGGAATCGGAATCGGAATCGAAACTGAAACCGAACCATCAGAACCGAAACCGGATCGGAACCCAACCGAACTGAAATCGACGTCATGTCTAATCTTATACAATATTTTGTTTTAAATATTTATTTTTATTGTTGATGTAATTCGGTTGTGAAAAAATCATTTTAAATTAATCATAATTTGTTAAATAATTATTGAATATATATATAATATTTTAAAGAAGAGTAATGATTGTTTGGAAAAAAAGTTGAAAAAGTAGATCCATTTTTACTTTTTCAATTAAACACTATTGTGGGAAAATGAGACCCAAATAAATAGGACCCAAATGAGAAGACCCATTCTTTAAAAACAAGACCTATTTTTGATGATGTGGCATAAATGGGTCTTGTGTTTGGGTCTCCACCATTTTAAGAGCATCCACAATAGTGGTACTATTCAAGACCCACTTTTTGAAGACCCACTTTGGATCCACTTTTAGTTCCACAATGGTGAAAATTAAGACCCAAAATATGAGACCCAAATGTGGGGCCCACCCAAGTAGACCCAAATTGGGTTCCACATTTGGAACTCAATTTGGGTCTTGCCCAATGATTGGGTTGGGTTCCTAACACTTCCCAATCATTGGGTTGGGCCCCTAAATATATATATATATATATATTTATTTATTTATTTATATAATTTAAATTAAAATATATAATTGTTAATTTTAATAATTATATATAATGAAAAAATATAAATAAATTTAATATATATATATATATATATTTCAATTATTTAAATTTAAATATATTATTATTAACTTCAATAATTATATATATAATTAAAAAAATATAAATAAATTTAATTTCAATTATAAAATTTTAGTTCAATGAAATTAAAATAATTTAAATGAAAACATTAATTTTTTGAAGGTTTAGAATCGGAACCAAACCTTCAAAATCGGAATTGAAACCGAACCTTCAAAACTGGAACCAAAACCGGTTTTGAAGGTTCGGTTTCAAAACCGGTCTGAAACTGAAACCGAAGCCGAAGCGAGAATCAAAACCGGAATCGGAATCGGAATCGAAACCGGAATCAAAATCCAAATGGAACCGGAACCGGAACCGAAACTGAACCATCGGAACCGAAACCGGACCGGAACCCAACCGAACTGAAATCGGTGCCATGTCTAATCTTATACAATATTTTGTTTTAAATATTTATTTTTATTGTTAATGTAATTCGGTTGTGAAAAAATTATTTTAAATTAATCATAATTTGTTAAATAATTATTGAATATATATATATATATATATATAATATTTTAAAGAAGAGTAATGATTGTTTGGAAAAAAGTTAAAAAAGTGGATCCACTTTTAGTTTTTCAATTGAACACCATTGTGGAAAAATGAGACCCAAATAAATGAGACCCAAATGAGAAGACCCATTTTTTACTATTCAAGAGCCATTTTTGGTGATGTGGCAATAAATGGGTCTTGAATAGTCTCACATGCTTCTCGAATCTCGTGTGATAATATTTTTTTTGTTGTACTAATTTTTCTATTATTTAATTTAAGTCATTTAGTACGGTAGACTGTAGAGTACTGTGCTGTCTCCATATCACCACACAAAGACAACCGGGCCATCTGTTTATTAAAAAAATATATAAAAAACAATATTAAAAAAAGAAAGTTAAATACATTTATTTCAATTAAATTACAAAATTGTCCACCAGCAATTATAGGGTTCAATAGGGCAAAGAAATATCAATAAGAATAGTTTTGTAATTTTGTATCAGTGTCTTGTTTTCTATATATATATAAGGTGCTGATATTGACACCAATAAATATGATAAACACACCCATATTTTAATAAAAATTTTAATTATAAAAATATCTCAATATAAATTTACCAATAAGGACAAATTAGTTTAATTAAAAATAAACCAAATACTATGTAAACCCATTAATTACACCAATATCTTAAACCATATCTCTTTATTAAAAAAAAATTAAAATGATAAACCCTAATGATCCTAGATGTATAATGTAACCTACATTGGTTATACTGAGAATGTAACCCTAGATATATAATGTATTTATCGCAATCTCAAACCCTACCACCAAAAAAAATAAAATAAAATACTAAAGTCTATGATCCTAGATGAAATCCAATAACAAAATGAAAAGTAAAATGAAGAAATGATAAAAGAACGCTAATGCTAGACAACCCAAAAATTTAGCCCAAATTTCAACTCAAATGATGTGGCAAGTGATTTTTTCATTAACCACATCATCTCATGTTTAAGAAATATACATATGGATATATGTTAAAATGATTCCATTTTGATGGCTTGGTTATGATATCATATGCCCCATGAAGGTGCCCTATACTATTTGTCAATCTCCTCATAAAGCAAAAGAGCATGGAATGGTAATTGATCCACAGTTTGTAGCCATTTGTGAAAGAAAAAAAAAAAGGGCACTAAATCTAAAGATCATAACATGTGATCAAAAGGCCTTTAAAGGTTTCCTCTGTTGGCACTACTCAATGCCCACAACTATCATGATGTTCCCCAAATTGCTATGTTCCAAGAGCAAGTTCTGGACAGATGCGAGATTTCTAGGTCCCACACTCCCTAAGAACATCGTAGCTCATGACCAGGAAAAATACGTGAGCATACACGAAAGCTATCCACAGATGGTGAATCACTCGTTGGTTTCGATTAATTATTTCTTTATATATATATATATATATATATTTATTAACTATCAATGACTGCCATTAATATCTAAGCTCGTAAAGAATGTAGAACAAACAGATCAAACAAATCGACAGCGACACACAAATTTTCTTATCATATCATAAAGATAACAAAAAATCTCAATCCCTTACTCTTCACAAATCCAGAAATTATATTATCCAAACTCTTCACAAGCCTGCATTATATCAAAAGATTAATTTTGTTTTTATTTATGTTTTTAATTCTGGAGAACTTAAGAATTTATCATTTATGAAATTGGGTGTGTTAATAACTTAAGAGGGTTTATAAATAAAATGTATTAAAATGAATCCATTCATTTAAATAAGGGTATTATTGGCATTAAGATGGGTGTTTATGGTAATGATTTAAATTTAAATTTTAGATATTGGTGTACTTATAAATATAAGTGTGCTTATTATATTTATGGGTGTCAATATCCGCACCCATATATATATATTCTGATTTTGGTCCCTTTTTTAGTGTGAAGGGTACGGTCGTTTTGTAATTTTAAAATTACATTGCACCTCTAGGTTTGATTTGAAGGAGGGCTATTGGGTCAATTTCCTAACCAGCCATTATATATATGGCACAAACTGACTCACTGACTGGTGTGAATTCATTTTGGGTTTCATTTCTCTTTCGTTTTCCTTTGTAATTTCGGTTTTATTTCTCTCCCTCTGAAAATGTTGTTTCAATTTGGGTTTTACTGGGTTGTGGCTGCCATAATCATTGGCTCGGCTATAGACCATAGAGTCGACCAATCTCTTGATGTTATCGTTATTATGGTTATTGTTGTGTGTAGCTGCTTCATTGCTTGATTTCGTGGTTTATTCCATGGAGATGCTGATCGTTCAAACGATTTGATCCATAGACTGAACTCGATTTCACTTTTTATGCTTGCTCTGTGGATTCAAGTTAGTTTTCCAGAACCGACTTGGCCAATTGCTTTAGTCTTACTTGGTTATATACTGTTTGTCATAATAGGTATGATCTTTTTGTTTGGAAATCGTCCATCCATGTATAGCTACGGTTATTTTGATTTTTTTATCAATGTATCATGTAGTTATATAACAAGTTATTTTCCAAAACATTTTTATCCGGACGGTTTATTATGGGCTTTCGTTTGTTCTTTGGTTTTTGTCCTGAGAAATTTATTTCCTGATATTGTCGAGTTTGTCGCCACAAAGTTTTTTGGGAAAATAGTAAATTCTTAGAAAACGGCTGCAAGAAATGCTAATGCTAATAATCCTGATCCTGAAAATAATAATGTTGCTCCTGGAAATCTCCCCGTTGTTCCTGTTGTTGTTGTGGATAATAATGTTGCTCCTGGGAATCTCCCTGTTGCTCCTGTTATTGCTGTGGATAATAATGTCGCTCCTGGAAATCTCCCTATTGCTCCTGTTGTTGCTGTTGAAATGGTGTAACAGAAGATGCAGAGGAAATTGAGATCACAATTATGTCTGTTGGTAGTAGTTTATTGTTAGTTTTTTTTTAGATTAATGATGTGGGTTAGTGATTAAAATTGAGTGTAGTGTTGAATATTTTAAATATGATGTTCTTGATGTTTTCCAGATTGGCTTGAGTTGTTCCAAATCTGATATCAAGTTATCAACTTTGTAGTTCCTGTTTTTAGTAGAATAAAGGTTGTTTTGTTTAAAAAAAAAATGCACTGAGTGCATTGGATTTATTGGAATACTATACTGCTGGAGTCACTACTCACTGGACTTGCTGTGCATTGGAATACACCATATATGCCACGTGTCATTTACCAGTTGCATCATCATCTGATAGTGCCTACGCATGCCCTTTGCTATTTAACTATTTAATTATGTTCTGGAAATTAACATAATTTTTTTTTTGAAGAAACAGCAAATTCATTAATAATAATCAGTCAAAACGATACAGACCAAGACTGATCAAACTTCCCAAAACAGAATGGGACCAGCACAGCACCACAAAACCAAGGACACACTAATTATACAAAACCAAAAGGAAACAATACAGAAAACCACAGCAAGCTTACACTACATCACCACAGCAAAATAATTATTAAGATTTGTAATAAATTAACTTAAAACTCATAAACAAAGTAATATCCCAGGATGCACGAACCAAAAAGATAATTACAGACATACAGTATAGTGGTGAGAGAATTATGAATCTGCTAAAATTAATGTTGACATGACAATATTCTTAATTTCTGGCTACTTCAACTTCTGAAACTCTGACTTTGTCACCTTAATTATTTTTCTTACTTTATTTTCCACTTGAGTGGTCTTGTCAAAGATTATTAACATTCAAGTTTAAAAGTAATTCAGTAATTGAAATTGAGTTTCAATTGGCTTCTCCATATTATTTGGAGATCGAGTGATAAATATTTCATTTTTCAAAGCAAATCATAATATATTACCTTCAAATGAAAAGGTAAATTTTCAGTTTTAAAGTTTTGAAAAGTAAATCCTAGTTTTATTTTTTCTTTGAAGTATTAAGTAATCCTATTGGTATGCCTTTAGGTTTTAGGCCTAGTTCTAAAGTCTTTTGAAATCCGGTGTTGTTTAGGATTTAGAAACGGTTGGCTCCTTTCAAATCTATTTTATCTAGTATTCCAATGTATTTCATGGTTGTTTTAAAAGTCTCCACTAGTGTGGCTCTAGCTACTGAAAAGCATCAGAGAAGCTTCTTTTGGGGTGATGATGTTAAGAAAAGAAAGCTCCATGCTATTGATTGGGGAACCATGTGTAAAAGCAAAAGAATGGGTGGGCTTGGTATTGAAGGATTGCAGATAAGAATAATGATTTGTTGGCAAAATGGGTGTGGAGATTTGACATCGAAGATGAATCCTTATAGAGGAAGGTTATTCGTGCGAAGTATGGGGTTCTAAAAAATAGTCTTTTTTGGAAGTGGAATGTCGGCTCTTCTGCCTCTCCATTTGTTAAAGTGGGAGCAGCTTCTTTTGTGTGTTGGTTGGAGTTGCTCTTAGCCCTTTGAAGGTCTCCTTTTACTCATTTGAGGTTCAGAATTCATCAAAGATAAAATCTTAAAAGTCACTTTTCTTTTCGATCTGGTCACAATATGAATCCAATTTTTTTTTTTTTTTTTAAAAAGATAGTTTATTCAACCAGGAGCCATAAAGGCCCAAAGGAAAAACGGGCAAAGAAAGACCCGCAGACCCACAGCTAGGCCAAGCCAACCAAGACACAACGAGGAGGCAAAAAGGCACAGCACACCAACCACAACAGAGAGCAAAAGGAAACAAACGCAAAAGCTCAACAGAGCAAACACACAACCCATCCCAGAACACATCAGAAAACAGAGCCACCACAAAACCACATGAATCGAATTATCATCACTTACATAATTCATTTCTCGTAGCATGGGGTCTACTTGACTATGATTAGAATTTGAAGCATGAATATCCTAGTCTTTTAATATTTATCCAAATTAATTTTTCATCTTCTATCTGCTAAAGTGTTAATCCCATCAAAAACTTGTTATTATTATTATTATTTTATAATTTTATAACTTTTCAATTTTTTTTGTGTGAACCATTGGGTTAGAATCCAATGATAATTTATTATAGCATATGTATAAGCCTCTAGTAGTTTATTGTTAATTTTTTTGAGATTAATTAAGTGGGTTAGTAATTCAAATTAGTTGTATTTTTTAACATTTAAAATATGATGCTCTTTATTCTTTCAAAAAAAGACTTTTAATTTATAGTGCTTTTATCAAAAGTATAGGTTTCAGTACAGCTTCTTATGTTGAATAGATCTTTTATATAAAAAAGAAAAAAAAAAAAGAGAGAGATTAAGAAGGAAAACAACTAACAACCCAAAGAAAACCAATATGATAAATCGATGGCATATTAATGCATGCCAATCGACTCCAAGAAGAGAACACAATAGATATATTAAAAACACAAAGCAACAAGAAGAATATAATAAAAACGCAAAGCAGTCACTCCCACACTACTTGACATTTTCTACTCCCCACCATCTTTCCAAAATTAGGTTTAGATGAAAATAACATCTTCAAATTCTCACTTGAGTCTGTGATATCTTTTTTATTAACACCAAGTAAGATCCTTTCGTTCATTATTGCCTGGATCTTTACGTTGAAATTTAGAGCTTCAGTTTTGATCAACTCGTCTTCCACACTACTTGACATTTTCTATTCCCCACCATCTTTCCAAAATTATGTTTAGAAGAAAATAACATCTTCAAATTCTCACATGAGGCTGTGATATCTTTTGGATTAATACCAAGAAAGATCCTTCCTTTCATTATTGCCTGGATCTTTACGTTGAAATTTAGAGCTTTAGTTTTGATCAACTCGTCTTCAATTGTATTGGCAACTTGCTTAGAAACAGATGCTGGTAAGGCATTGACTGTTGTCCTCATCTGGATTGTTTCTTCTCGTTCATGCTTAAAGGGTTTGATTGATACACCAGAAAGAAAATCACTTCCATAGGAAACATTAACATGAAAAGACTTGTAAAACATAAAAGTCTTTTTATTAGGGTTTCTTATAGAGAAAGTGAAATTCCATACCGCAGTTAACAAGGTAATATCCCACTGAGGGGTTGTTAACGAAGAGTTAAAAACCGAAAAGAGAAAATGATTGACCGAAGCCGACCTTACATCGAATTCCGGAGGATTAATATCGTCATAATATACAATCTGAAAAAGGCTAAAAAACATAAAACAACCCAAGAAAAACATAAACAAATAAGCATAAATTTCATAACGATGAGAATGATGCCATGCCCTAACCATCTCTAGGGTTTCATGGAATTTCCATGTCCTAAACTTCTCTAGGGTTTCATGGAATCCCCACAACCTAAAATTGTCTAGAGATTCTTGGTGAAGCAATGCCGTAGCCTTTTCTAGCAACCAGCCCATTATTGCAAAGGGAGGAGGAGGAGGAGGAGAATAAATTTATTTTGGAGAATTTAAAGAACTATTTATGCGACTTTTATATGTGTGTGTGTGTAAATTTGTTAGAACTAATAGTTAGGAAAGATCAACTTTATCTTGTTTGATATTTAAATTTTGAACTAATAGTTAGGAAATATCAAATATTTCAAATTTAAATATTTAAAATATATATAGTTATAGTTAGGAAATATCTTTTGTGTGTGTGTGTGGAAATCTGTTAGAACTTATAGTTAGGAAAACTTTATCTTGTTTGAAATTAAAATTATTTAATTATTTCTAAGATATATATATATATATATATATAGTAATTTTCAGATGAGGACTTTTATAATGCACACTTTAAGCACATTTTAATGAAATTGCATGGAATATATATATATATATTTTTTTGAACAGCAAAGGCAAATTTAAAAGGGCCAAGAAAGACCAAACACAGGATAACCTGAGCTCCACACAACGTCAAGAACAAGGGCAACAAGCTACAAAGACAGAGGGAACCCTCCACAAAATAGAGGGCTGTATGGAATATATTGAATCTTGATTTGATTTTTTGTATGGATGGTGAAAACATTGAAATACATTTATGGAAAAAAAAATTAAAAATTTCGGGTGCAATAACTAATTTTTTCCGGTTTTTTTGAAAATAAAACATTTAAAAATAGGAAAATATAAGAAAAAATAGTTCTCAAATCCAAAAAAAAAAATCCAAATTTTGACCAAACGTGTATTTTAATTTTCTTAGGATGCATACAAAAAATCAAATCAAGTAAAAGTAGTTCTATAAAATGGGAAAACGATGTAAATGTGTTTGGTTGTAGTTTTTAAAATGGGTAAAATAATTGTTTGAAAGGAACGATTGTGATTTGTTTGGAAATGGTTTTGAAAATAGTGAAAAACAATAAAAAAATTGTTTCCAGCTTTATAATAATAACTTTAAAAAAGTTGTTTTTGGTTTTCAAAAACAATTTTGTAAAATATGTAACCTAACAACATTAAAGTTGTTTTTTGTTTTTAAAAACAGAAAACCATTTTAAAAAAGATTCCAAACATCACCTAAATTTTCAGTTTTAAAGTTTTGGAAAGTAATCCTAGTTTTATTTTTTTCTTTGAAGTGTAAGTAATCCTAGTTTGGGTACGTCAATTAATACATTCAAGCATGATGCATGTATGAAAACCAAATAATCAATAAATACAAAATAAGATGAAGATCAAAGACTAGACGGGACAAAAATTAGTTCTAACGTTAAAAATAAAATAAAATAATAATAATAATAATAATAATAATAATAATAATAAACGTTAACGTGTTAACAGATTTCCAGTTTGGCAAATCTCTTTGATTTGAGTCTTGAGATATGGATTTATCTATTGTATAGTTACAACTAGGGTTATTATTATTATTATTATTATTATTTTGAGGAAAGGGCACCTGAAAATCTGGAAAACCAGATCCAGGGCAAGGTTACAACCATTACTGGGACTCCACAAATAAATCCACTCAGGCACCAGCCCAGAACAGAGTCCCATCACAGGGAGAAAAACTCCCACTCACAGGAGGGAATACAACTAAACCAGAAAATAACAAACAAAACAAACAAACGAACTGAAACCGGTCTGGAGGAGAGACCATGTCGCCGGAGAAGACCCACCAGGACGCCGTCGACCAAACCACGACGCCGGAGATGCCCAATCGAAACCCCAAACAACCATGCCTATCAAACCCCCACCAGCTTCGAACTCGTCACCGCAACACTCAAAAACAAACACATAAACTAACAAAAACTAAACTAAGAAACTAAAACTGAAATAAACACACACAACCGACTGAGCGGAACACCGATCGGAGGGGAAGTCCGCGTCTGCCGACGAGCGCCCGGCGGAGAGGCGTGGCTGGATCGCAACACACATCCACGACACCCAACACTCAGCAACCGCCAAAACACGCTCTAGATCTGGCCAGGAACACAAGGAACGGCCGATCTAACCGCTGCCGGAAGGCGACCGGAAAAGAACCCACTCGGAGGCAAGAGAGGGACAGCCGGACGCGCTCCAGGGCCGTCGTAGCAGCCGGAGAAGACACCCATCCGGATCGGGTCGGCCCAGCACGAGGGAGGACGAACGCCCTTCGGGGCGCCTTCGCCGCCGACTCCCGCTGCCTAAGCAAGGAGCCGGCGACGGACGAGGAAGGCGGTGAGAGAGGAGGTTGAAAGCGGTGGAAGTTTGTAGAGAGAAGGCAGAGCTTCTCAATGCCATAGTGTTAATGAGCATTATTATTATTATTATTTTATAATTTTATAATTTTTCAATATTTTTGTGATCCATTTGGGTTAGAATCCAATATTGATTAACCATTTAGTTTTTTTTTGTATTGTCTAAAGTGCCCCTTCTCATTTAAATTTCCAAATCCATCACATAGAGATAGAGGGGTGATAAAGGAGTAAAGACGACATTCAAAACTTAACGAACTATAAACCAATATGTCCACTGTAATTGTCACATGAAATGATCACAAAAATTATAGGATAAATCAAAAAGAATTATGGTTAATTCGAGTGTATTATAAATCTGCTAAAATTACTGGTTACCGACTAATACTAATTATCACATTTGATGATGATGTTGACATGATATTCTTTCCGGCTACTTCAACTGCATCACATACCTTGTCTGTTTACCATGAAAATTACCAAATAATCAATAAATACAATGTTAGATTAGTTCTGACAAATTTCCATTTTGGAAAATCTTTGGTTTGAGATATGGACAACTAGGATTATTATTATTATTATTATTATTTTATAATTTTATAACTTTTCAATATTTTTGTGAACCATTGATTAGAATCCAATGATTAACAATCACATTACGGTATTAGAATAGGATCATGATCCTCTCATTTGTCCTTGTTTTTTCTTGGCATTTTTCAGGTGTAATTAAAACACCAAGTTGCATGAGAGAGAGAAAAAAGTGATCAAATCTTGACTATGTATTTTTTATTTTGCTTAGGTGTCATTAGATTATGAAAAAGTCAAGGAAAAACAAGACAATGATAGGATCTTGATCCATTAGAATATCTGAATATGTAAACGCCTCTAGTAGTTTATTGTTATTTTTATTTTATTTTTAGATTAGGCGTGTTGTTTAACATTTAAAATATGATGTTCTTTATGTTTTCAAAAAAAGACTTTAATTTATAGTGCTTTTAGAGCATCTCCAAGGGGCTCCCTAAACCATGTCCTTAGCTAAAATAAGGAGTGAATTTGGTTTTAGAGCACTCTAAGAGCATCTCCAAGGGGCTCCATAAATCCCCTCCTAAATAGGGAGCTATTTTGGTTTTAGAGCACTACAAGGGGCTCCCTAAATGGCTCTCTATTTTAGAGAGCCTCTTGGTGGCTCTCCAAATGTAGAGAGCTCACTATCTTCTCTCTCTTATGTTTTTAATATTTTTAAATTGATTTTGTTATTAAAAAAATGATATCATGAGAGCATGGTTATTAAATACAATTTAAAACAAAATAAATTTATTTATATTTTAAATTTAAAAAATATTAAAATATTAATGATTAGCTATAATAGAGAGCATGGTTAGAGTGACCTCATAAGAAGTTGTTAGCTAAAATAGCATTTGAGCTAAAATAGCTAAAATTTAGCAAAAATTTAGGGAGCATGGTTGGAGATGCTCTTTGGGCTCCCTAAATGGCTCCCTATTTTAGAGAGCCACCAAGAGGCTCTCCAAATGTAGGGAGCCATTTCAAGCTCCCTATCTTCTCTCTCTTACTTTTTATTTTTTATTTTTCCTAAGTTGATTGATCTTCTCTCTCTTATTTTTACAATTTAAAACAAAATAAATTTATTTATATTTTAAACTTAAAAAATATTAAAATATTATTGACTAGTTATAATAGGGAGGATAGTTGGAGTGATCTCATGAAAAGTTGATATCTAAAATAGCTTTTTAGCTAAAATTTAAAGATCATGGTTGGAGATGCTCTTACCAAAATCCAAAATATAGGTTTCATTGTTTCAATACAGCTTCTTATATATTCTGAATACAGCTTCTTATATTGAATAGATTTTTTATACGAAAAAAATAAAGAACAAGAAGGACAACAACCCAAAGAAAAAGAATATGATAAATGGATGGCAGTAATCGAATCCAAGAAGAGAACACAATACAAGATCTTATATTTAAATATATATATATATAATAACATAAAGTAGTCACACCCACACCCAGAGACGTACCCTTTTAAAAAAAAAATTGAAAGTTGTAAAAAAAAAAAATCAATATTAATATTTTCTTTCCAAATTAAATCAGTAGACATGAAATGTAGATAAAACTAATAGAAATAATGTAGGTAAAAGTTAAAACTAATGCTTTCAATTCACGTATAACGAGGCTTGATATTTTTTTCCTTCTTTCTTTAATAATAATTTTCTATTAAGAATATTATGAATTTAAATTTTTTATTTCATATTGAAATTTAGGATTATTGTAATTTTTAGTTTATAGAATTTTATGAGTAATTTAATTATTAATTAATCTAATTTTAAATTTACAAACTAACAATATAACTTTTTGGCTTTTAATTATTTTTTTCTTCTAGATTTGTGACTTGATGCTCCATCAACAACAATAAAGTTTATGAAAATTGAATTTTTAACAAACTCGTGGTTGTTTACTTTGAACAAATATTGCACATAATATTGATTCAAAGTTTGTAATTAATAAATTTGATATTTTGAAAAATTATAACATACAACTTAATTAGTGTTTGATTTTTTTTTTTTTTTTTTTTTTGAACAGCAGAATTCATTGAGCCCAGGGGCAAAGAAAAACAAGCCAAGAAACACCTCAAAACAGGGGAAACAGAGGCGCCCAAACGAGAGCCTGCAGGGGGCAGAAACAGCAAGACAAAACCCCAAAAAACCACACAACAAAGAAACAACAGAAACAACCCGACAACACAGGCCAAAAACAAAAGGGGAAGAAAAACAAAAGAGAAAGCAGTCGTCAGTCCACCTCCCACATAACCCAATCCCCCTCTTTAATAGAACCTTTCTTCTTCGCCAGAGAGTCTGCAAAATAGTTGGTAGACCTCGGATTGTAGACCACATTGGTTCTGCCCAAAAAGCTCAACAGAGAGCGAATATCGTAAATAAAATTGACGTGCTTCAAGCTGCCAATACCAGACCCATTCACCCAAAAAACAGCCACCTTCGAATCACTTATGATGGTGATTTGTTTCCCAACAAGGGTTGGCGAACCAGCACACGAAACACACGCTTGATGGATAGCCATGATCTCTGCCGTATTGGCATCCGCTGAACCAATAAATCTGGAAAAAGAACCCAAAACCTTGCCATTGTGGTCACGCATGACCCCTCCAATACCTGCATCACCCGGACTTCCCCTAGCTGAACCATCCACATTGAACTTCAAAGCTCCATGTGAGGGAGGGGTCCAATCACTAGCTTTGACAGCCTTCCTAGGTTTCAAAACCACACAGCTGTCTGCAATATTTTGGAGCATAACAGAAATGGAATCAGAACAGCCATCAGCATGGTGCTTGAACCACCAAACCACTCTGAATTTGATGATGTCCACTGCTTGAGAAACCCTTTGAGCTGAATTCTTGAAAATCACTTGATTCCTACAATCCCAAATAGTCCAAACAATGTCAAAGAACAAAGTGTTCCAAGCTCTTCCTTGACTCGCTTTCGGACTCAAACCAAACCACCTAAGAGCCCACTTCAAGAGAGTTTTATTGGCACACCAAGAAACACCCCACCATTCCATACAAATACGCCAAACTTCAGAAGCCCATTTAGAGTGTAAAAAAGATGATCGATCGTCTCCTCTGTACACTTGCACAAAGGACATTCGAGATCCAAGTTTGGAATGTAGCCAAAGTTTTGCATCACCTGTCTAACCATAATTCTACCCCTAAGCAACTGCCAAGCAAAAATCTCGATTTTGTGAGGACAAATTCCTTGCCAAACCCAAGACGAATCCACCATATCAGCTCCCACATCCGAATCCTCCAGGCAGCGATGAAAAGAGCTCACAGAAAAAATGCCTTTAGGAGAAAAAGACCAAGCAAGAGCATCCGCCACAAACCTCCGAGGCTTGAACTGGTCCAGCCTACTAAGAAAGGCATTCCATTGCTCCTTTTCCCAGTCGAAAAGTTGTCTCCTCATAGGCACTTTCCACTCCCAATCCTGCCCATCCCAAGAACCAAAAGAAACAACCGAACCAGCCTTCTTGGAAGATAGCGCAAAAATCCTAGGAAAAGCATTATTGAGAGACATTTCCTCTCCCCTCAACTCCTTCCAAAAATTGACCCTCCTACCATTACCCAAAATAATTTTTAGCCCATCTTTCAAAACCTACGCAGAAGAGGAACCTGTGACAAAGAGGCTGTTCACAGCCTTTACAAAATAAGACCCCGAACTAGAACTCTTCCAATCCCAAACAATAGACTCTCTTTGAACACCATATTTTGCACAAATTACTCTCTTCCACAGGGTTGACTCCTCATTTCCAAACCTCCAAACCCATTTAGCAAGTAAACTTTTGTTTTTGTCCTTCATCCTCCCAATACCCAACCCCCCTTTTTTCTTACTTTTACACATCACCCTCCAATCAACAACATGAATTTTCTTTTTTAGAGTCTCATCACCCCAAAAGAAAGAGCGCTGAATTTTTTCCATGCACTTGGCAACCCCAACCGGCAAGTTAAAAACAGACAGGAAATAATTTGGGACGCTTGACAAGACTGCTTTGATGAGAACCAAGCGACCCCTTTTGTTTAGGAACTTCTTCTTCCAAGGCGCCAATCTATTCTCCATGCGCCTCATAAGGTGGTCCCATAAAGATTTGGCACGAGGTCTGGCTCCAAGGGGAAAGCCAAGATACGAAATAAGGAGGTCCGCCCTTTTACATCTAAAGGCTTCGGCCCACTCCATACTACCAGACCCCTTTTTCCCCACTTTAACCACACATGATTTGTGGAAATTAATTTGAAGATCGAAAACCAACTCGAAGCCACAGAGGATTCTCCTAGCATTACGGACATAATCTAAGCTAGGTTTGAGAAAGAGAATAGTATAATCCGCAAATTGCAAATGAGTTAACTGGACCTCATTATCCCTGAAAACTACACCTCTCAACAAGCCCAAAACTGCAGCTTTTCTGAGTAAACTACTGAGACCTTCACCAACTATATTAAAAACGAACGGGGACAAGGGATCCCCTTGCCTTAGTCCTCGCTCAATCCCAAACTGAGACGAAGGGCTGCCATTCACAAGGATAGAAATTATAGGAGTGGTAATGCAACTCTTCATCCACATTCTCCACCTCTCCCCAAACCCCATTTTCATCATCATTGAATCCAAAAACTCATGGTCGACACTATCATAAGCTTTTTAGAAATTGAGCTTGATGATAAGACCACCTTCAGAATCCTTCCTCCACAAATGAATCACCTCCTCCGCTATCACAAAACTATCCGTAATCTAACGATTCTGGACGAAAGCCATCTGAGTCTCCCCTATGACATAATTCATGACACTTTTCAATCGATTAGCAAGGACCTTGGATAACACTTTATACAAAGAGCTCACTAAGCTTATGGGTCTAAAATCTTTCATAGATTTAGGATTCCCGCATTTTGGGATAAGAGCTATAAAAGTATTATTCAAGTTTTTCACAATAGAACCATCATAGTATAACTCATTAATAAACTTCCCAAAATCATCCTGAATTACCCCCCAATTAGCTTTAATAAAATTTAGATTCATACCATCCGGTCCCGAGGCTTTATTTCCGTTGCATCCACTAACCGCATCCCAAATTTCCTCCTTGCAAAAGGGTTTTTCAAGTGATTCTCTTTCCTTGTCTGTTAAGCGCTTGAGCTCCAAATCAGATAACTCCAAATCAGATTAGTGTTTGATTGCATATGTATTTCATGAATCTTTTATAATTTGTTTGGACTTTGGAAGCATTGAGCATGTTAACATAATCTACGATATTAGGAGTTCCTTAGAGATGCTCAGTGGAACGAAGGTTGTGTTTGATTCAAAAGTGTTCAATTCGTTTGCGGATAGTTTGGCGAAGATGGGGTCGAATGGTAGGGGGGATTTTGTTGATTGGAGTGAGGTTTAGGGAGTTTTTTGCTGTCTTTTTGCTGGCGGGAGGTTGGATGCAGCTGCTGTTTTAAGCTGCTAACCTCTGCTGTTTTTTGTTTTTTTCTGGTGTTGTTGCCCTTGTGCTGGGCTGTTGTTTCTCCTTAATAAATTTGCCTTTTCAAAAAAAAAAAATAAATAATTTGTTTGGACTTCTTATTATTATTAATTTTTAATGTACTTGTTTATAATATACATTTTACAGGGCACGTTATGTTCTCTCGACTAGGTATATCTTAATTTTTAATTAATGAAATTTTATATTATTGTCAATTTTTAGTTAAAATTTTTTATTCTAACTCACCATGGTGTTTAATTTTAGTTACGTACCTGCCCACACCCACACTACTTGACATTTTCTATGCCCCATCATCTTCCCGAAATTATCTTTAGATGAAAATAACATCTTCAAATTCTCACATGAGGCTGTGATATCTTTTTGATTAATACTAGGAAAGATGATCCTTTATTTCATTATTGCCTGGATCTTTACATTGAAATTTAGAGCTTTAGTTTTGATCAACTCGTCTTCAATTTTACTAGCAACTTGCTTAGAAACTGATACTGGCAGGGCATTGACCGTTGTCATCATGAGGATTGTTTCTTCTCGCTCATGCTTAAAGGGTTTGATCGATACACCGGAAAGAAAATCATTTCCATAGGAAACATTAATATGAAAAGACTTGTAAAACATAAAAGTTTTTTTTATTAGGGTTTTTTATAGAGAAAGTGAAATTCCATATTGCGGTTAACAAAGTAATATCTCATTTAGGGGTTATTAATGTATAGTTGAAAACTGAAAAGAGAAAATGATTGACCGAAGCTGACCTTACATCGAATTCCAGGGGATTATCAAATTCCGGGGGATTAATATATACTGCTTGGAAAAAGCAAAAAAGCATAATACAGGCAATGATAAAGGCAAACAAAGCAGCACGAATTTCACGACTAGAATGATACCACGCCCTAACCTTCTCTAGGGTTTCATGGAATTTCCATGACCTAAACTTCTCTAGGGTTTCATGGAATCCCCACGACCTAAATTTTTCCAGAGATTCATGATGAAGCAATGCCGTAGCCTTTTCTAGCAACCAGCCCATTATTGCAAAGGGAGGAGGAGGAGGAGATCGAAGAATAAATTTATTTTGGAGAATTTAAAGACCTATTTATGCGACTTACATATAACTGGGACTAATTGTATCATTTGTGATCGAATATATATATACACACCAACACTAATATAAGGGTTCAAAAAAATCGAAAATTTTATAAATTTCTAAAAAATTACCCTAGCTGCTGTAACTATATACATATTTCGTATAGTATTTAAATCCCTATCTCAAACCCAAAGATATATGTCAAAATGGAAATTTGTTATCGTGTGTTTGAAAATTAAATTTGAAAATTTTAAATTTAAATATTTATATCAAGGATTATGCTATTGTATAGTTAAATGGGTGATTGATATATAATTATTGGATTCTAATCTGGTGGTCCACAAAAATCGAAAATTAATAATTACCCTGTAAGGCTGTTAGTATACGGATTGTTAACAGAATTACAGTAGTTAAATCCATATCTCAAACCTAAGAAGTTATGCCAAAATGGTAATGGAAGTTTATCAGAACTAGTAGTAGGGAAAGATCAACGTTATCTTGTTTGATTTTTAAAAAAATAAATAAATCACTCTCGTAAATGAAACAAATCTTGTATATTATATTAGCTAAATCCATTAAATTATAGTGATTCGATGAAGTTATGACATATGAACATCTTATTCTTGGAACCGACTAATGTAGGATTACAAAATGGTAGGTGTAAAATTAAGATTATGTGTAAATATTATGCTCTTTACTATATCGACATATATAGGGTGGTTCTTTAGTAAGGACGTCCAACAACAATCACACATTCACATTGGGTGTGGGTCCAATATGAATGTGTAGTTGTGGTTAGATGTCATGAAATTATATATATATATATATATATATGGTTTATCTATTTTCTTTATAATGTTTACTATTCTTTTTTTTTTTTTTTTTTTAATATCATGTATTGTTTAGACTTTAGAGTTCTTATGCTGAATTGATTTTATTTAATATTTAACATTATTTATAAATAAATAAAATAGTACAAAGATCATCAAAGAATCGAAAAAGAATAATAAGCCAAATTCATACTTAAATAGTCTTACGGTGTACAAACATAATGGCATGTTCACAGATTAATGATTTATGTCCTTAAATTAATAACAACGCAAATTACAACAACTCTACGGGCCAGTTTGGTATTGCTGTAACTTTTATAATAATCACTGTTAGCTGTGCTGAAGGAATAATTAGCTGTAAAGTTAATCAGTAGATGTTTGGTTAATTATACTTTTAAAACTACTGTATAGCTCAAAAACAGTATACATATGTTTGGTAATTTTATTTCAAAAGTGCTGAAATTAGTTACAATGACTAAAATAGACATAATTTTAGAACCTCATTTTATTTTTTTCATTTATTATATGTATTAAATCAATTTTTAAGTAGAATATTTAAATTAGAAAACAAAATCCATAAGAATAATAAAAATATTTTTAAAAGATTTTATAAATCAAATCAATATTTAATTAGAATCTTTAATTTTAAGATGAAATAAGGTATATAAATGATTTTAATTTGATTTCATAAGGACAATAATGATATTTTAAAAGATTCATTAAATGCTGAAATAAATTATTCCATAATCACTTTTAAAAAGTAACCCCCTACCTACTTCTCAAAATCACTGTCAAAACTTGCCAGATTATGAATTAATCACTTTTGGAAGTTTTACCAAACATTATTTTATGCTAAAATTATAAAATAAGCTGATTTTAACTTCTCAAAAGCAATACCAAACTGGCCCTACGACTTTCAGAACTTAGACGTCATTCAAGACTTATTATTATTTAAAATTTCAATTTTCAAACAAGATAATGCTAATCTTTCCCAACTATCAGTTCTAGCAAATTTCCATTTTGGCTAATCTCTTTGGTTTACCGTATAGAATCTGTATAGTTATTATTATTATTTTAAACATAGAATATGTATATATAGCTACAAGTACAACTAGGGTTGACGAGATGAGGTTGGTCTGGTGATAAACCCCTCACATATACATCAAAGAGGTCGTGGTAAACCCCTCACACCTACGCGAAGCAGCGGCAAGCTTGAAGATAGAAAGTAAATAAACCCCTCACATGTACACCAAAGAGATCGTGGTAATCCCCTCAGATTGCGTTTGGTAAATGGTGATAGGATTGGACTATTTTTAAGAGATGAGATTGGATTGGATAGAATTGGATTATTTATAGTGTTTCCAGTGTTTGATGCAACATGAGATTGGACTAAAATAATACTATGTTGTGTTTGGTAGAGGAAATATGGGTTTTGTCACTTTTTTAAGTTGGTGTTTCAAGACTATCACCACATTAATAACTTATGTTTTAAAGGCACCAAAGTAAGTGACTTCAAAAAATACCCTTACTTTACTCTATTTTTTTTTATTTACTTTTTAGTTTTTCTTTTTTTTGATTTTATTCTTTCATTTTCTTCATAGAAACAGACCTCCATTGGATTGTGTGGCGCTACGCTGACACACACAAAGGTCGAGCTTAGAACAACAATCCAGTGTTTTCGAGACTTAGTGATTGTGTTCCGAAACTTTGTGATTGCTTTTCGAGACTTTTGGCTTGTTGTTATGTGCTCCTCTATTTCTTTCTGTTCATCTTCTCCAACACTGAATCCCCAATTCGAAACCCTTCGTTTTCAAAGAAAGTTACATACTTCGTTTTTTCAGAGAAATCAAAAGTCGCTATTGTGTTTAGTCGTGGTTGTCGATGGCGATGTACATGTGTTCATGGTCCACTGTTGTCGTCGGTGTATGTGTGTTCGTTGATTGGTCGGTGTACGTGTGTTTGTCGATTCGTCATTTCAACCTCCATTGATGAAGGATTTTGAAAGAAGGAAAAAAAAAATGGTGAAGAAGGTTACTGTGGGGGGCATTTTTGTCCATTCACCATAATAAGTATCATTTAAACTCAAGTTATTAAAATGGTGATAGTCTTAAAATGCACCATCAAAAAGGTGCTAGAAATTTTTTGAACTCATGTTTGGTATGTAATGGGATTGGAGAAAAATAATGTAATAATAAATTGTAAAAATAAAAAGTTGTTTTAAAAAAAAAAAAAAACGAATAATGAATAATTGGATCTTTCCCTTCTCTCTCCTCCCATCTCTTTCTCTCCTTTCTCTGGATCTTTCCATTCTCTCTACTCCATCTCCATCTCATCTCGCCGCTGAGTTCCTTCTCTTTCTCTTCCCCTTTCTTCTTCTTCCCATCTCTCATCATGGGGTAGTGGCGATTTTGGTGAATGGGTTTCTTTTTGGGTTTAGGTTGGGGGTGGTCGCCGGCGATAAGAGCACTAATCTCCTTCGGTGAGATGAGATCAGCTAATGAGGGTGGTTGGGTGCTTTCAATTCTTGGGGATGATGATTGGATTTGAGTGTTGAATTTTTTTGTATTTACTTTAAATTTGATTTTACAAAAAAAATTAAAAAAAAAAATTGGTGGATAGTTTGACTTTTTTTTTTTTTTTTTTTTCAATGACTTAAAATCAGTGTTGAATAGAGTTACAGGTGGGGAGTTGGGTGGATTCGGTTTCAAATTTTTTTTTTTTTTTTTTTGGTGGGTTGTCAATTTCTGGGTTTCTATTTCTTGTTAGTGGTGGTAGTCTATGGGAGCTAATGTGGGAGTTGGGTGATGACTGGTGTGGCAGTCATGGCGGTGGTCTTAGTTCATCTGAAATTGTTTTTTCTGTTTTTTTTTTTTTAATTGCTTGAAGAAGAACAGTCAAGAGGGGATAAAATAATCTCATTTATTTGGAGGGGTTTATTTTATCCTCCTCTGATGGGATAAAATTAACTAAGGACTAAAAATAGTCCTGTTTGCCGGACCTCACCAAACATGGGATTGGACTATTCCCAGTCCTATCCTGACCAACAAACACACCCTCATGGTACATGTATAAAAAATTTACCACCATACCAACCTCAAAAGTAAATATTGGTTTTGGTAAAAAATTTGAGATCAAAATTTATTTAATATTCTCAAAATATCAATAATAATTTAGGATATTATTTATATTAATACCTCTAAAATACGGAAAATATCAAGAATATATATATATATATATATATATATGTGAAATAGTATCCATATATATTTCTTCCTTCCATAGAAGAAATATTTCGATGAGACATATATGTATTAAATCATTTACACCGATTAATGTTGCTTCACATGCATCTAATGCATAAACGGAATTTTTATAATACATACATGATACAAACTTTTGCTGGAAGATTTTCAATTCGACGAATATGGGCACAGAAAAAGAGAGATAGATTCCACGCTGGCAAAAATTTATGGATCATAAGCTTGGAATTAAAAGGATAACCAATAAATTAAAAAAAGTTAATATATATACACACGACATACAGTATCGTTGATTCGAAACTTCTTCTTTTTTTGATTGCGATTCGAAACTTCTTCTTAAAACGATTTTTTAATGTGTTATATGGATATGCCTGGTCCAACTGAATCATACAATATATGTAACCAATCATATAAGAGATGTATATAACATGGTGAGGGGTTCAAGTGTCATTACGTACATTTGAAAAACATCTGTGAGAAGTTTTTTCCCAAACTGTTTTTTTTTTTTTTTTTTTTTTGAACATTAAAAGGAGCAGAAACCACAACACCAAAAGACAAACCAGTACACCAAAGAGCTGCCAGACAGAGGAGGCAGCGACAGACAGCCAAGAGAAAAGAAAAACACAAAACACAGCAGCACAAAACTCACAAAAAGCGAGCACAACAAAACCCCTTCAGGAAACAACAAAAACATTATCACACCATTCAACAAAATCCCCACTGTTACTCGAACCTAACTTAGCCAGCCTGTCTGCAAAATGATTGGACGATCTTGAGAAAAAACTTACCGACCCTCCCACCAGCTGCAACTTGCTCCTAATATCATATATAAGATTAACATGATTTACGCTACCAATGCCTTCCCCATTGATCCAAGAGACAGCCACCATGGAATCACTTGCAATCTCTAAATTTCTTCCCATAAAAGCTGAAGACGAACAGAATAACTCAATAGCTTTGTGAATAGCCATGACTTCAGCTGAATTCGTATCTTGAATACCGACAAAGAAGGAAAACATACAAAGAACCTTCCCCTTAGAGTCCCTCAGAACCCCTCCTATCCCGGCAGGCCCAGGCTTTCTGAGAGTCGACCCATCAACATTGAACTTCACATCGCTGTTCGGGGGGGGGGGGGGGTGCGGGGCTGGTGGTGGATCCAAGCAACACTCCTCTGCCTCCTAACCTTTTTAGAGTCAAAGCACAACTCACTAATATATAGAATAAGGATGCTTAACGGCTCCTTTGACCCAAATCCATGGTGTTTAAACCACCAAACCATACGAAACTTCACCATATCGATCGCTTGCACCATGCTAGCCTCTTTCTCCCTAAAAACAGCCGCATTTCTCATCTCCCAAGTCGTCCAAACAACTGAAAAAAATAACAGATCCCAGATTCTGGAGAATTTAGGAGACGGGCATAGACCATTCCAGCCTTCCCACCAACCCCTGATGCTGACAGAAGAGCAGCTAGCCACCCCCCACCAGGACATAAAATGAGACCAAACTCTCCAAGTCCAAGAACACTGGAGAAAAACGTGGCTCAGAGTTTCATTTTCTGAGTTGCACAGCTTGCAACATTGCTGCACCCCAACACCAAAACTCTGAAGAACATCAGAAACCAGAATTCTGCCTTTGAGAAGCTGCCAGGTTAGGAGTTCCACTTTAGGAGGGCAAATCCCTTTCCAAGGAAGATTCGACTTCTCATTGTTTCCCAAATCTTCAACCTCAAGCCTCTTACGAAAAGAACTCACCGAGAAGACTCCAGAAGCGATAAAACTCGTAGATATCTCGGAGTAGGAGAAAAACTTGTGTGAAATTAGTGAGATTGTCTAATGTAACTGTGAGTATGTGACATATCATGTAATTTTAAAAGTTCCAAAATTTATTTTTATATTTCCCCAAGCAAATTATGTTTACATTGCACTGTTGCATTAGAGTTTAGACACCATCCCACATAGAAGTGGTAGACCTCTTAAATACGATCGTTATCAGATTTCAAAGAATATATATAAGGAAATTGCATGAAGTAATCCAAAATTTTATTGCTTTATTGTTTTTAACTATAAATTTATATTTAATTATACTTATCACCTTTAACCTTGAACAGACAAGATTACCCTCTATTTTGTTTTTACTTCATCCACCCAAAAATAAAATTTGAAAATCAACTGGCATGTAACTTGAAAATCATTGACATGTAAGTTGAAAGTCAATTGACATGTAATTTAAAACTTAACTGACATGTAACTTGAAAAATCAACTCGTATGTAACTTGGAATTAAATAGCATATAACTAAGTTACATGTCAGGTGAAGTAAAATTTAAGGATAATTTTGTCCAAAAGTGGTCAAAATTGATGAAAACAATAAAATATAAATCGGTGGCTAAAAACAATAAACCAACAAATTTTTTGGCTCATTATGAATTCACCCATATATATATATATATATATATATACATACGGTCTTGTTCTGATCAGTGCGCACTGATGTAATCACATCAGTACCAATGCATGTTGACCACTGATTATAGAGAAGTTTTGATAAGTGCATACACTTTGAGTTAAAATATGTAAATCTAATGGTCCACATCCAACACACTGATGAAGTTATATCAATACGCACTGATTTGAACATATATATAGTTTTTCTATTGTCAATTCGAACTGATATAAAATATATCAGTTCCTTGCATATGGGTCATTGGATTTAAATGCTTTGACTTGGCTGCATGCACTTGTCAGTGCATCTTTTAAATCTAATGGCTCACATGTAAGGAACTGATATATTTTATATCAATTTGAATTGACAATAAGACTGATATATATTAGTGGACTATGTAATTGTTTTTGTGCTAATTAAGTTGTCATTATATTAGGAAAAAAATTAAAATATAACTAAAGATCGAATCCGAATCTGAATCCGAATCCGAATCCGATCCCGTGAATAATATTTTTCCTATTATAGTAGTGGGTCCCAACTTAACAAGGAAATAAATGGCCCTCACATTATTGACTTATTGTGCACGTAAACCCTATTAAGAAGGAGAAATAAACTCTCTTCTCTCTCTATCTACAATTTATCTCCCATAATAATTCACCACCTTTTGCCTCTTCTCACGCTCTGCCTAGGGTTTTCTATCTTTTCTCTCTTTTTTTCTCGACTCTCTCTATATCCAAATAGAGAAAGAGAAAAAAAAAAACAACAAAAGGGTTTTTTTTTTTTTTTTTTTTTTTCTCGAGGAAATTTTTAAGAGAGGAGATTTAAAAAAAAAAAAATATTGTCTTTGAATTTTCTTAATAATAATAACCACCACTAACAACAACAACAATGGCTGTTTCTACGGTTTGTTCTTTCAATGTTTTCGTCGTCATCGCTTTCATATACGCTGTCTTTTTACCCATCGCTCAAGGACAATCCGCTGCTCCGGCTCCTTCGCCCACCAACGATGGTATGTTTGTTAATTTATTGCCATTTTTTTTTTTTGGAAACAAATAAAAAATAACTAACGATCTGAATTCTGGAGTGAAGTGTTTTTTCTGCTGCAATACAAATGAGATTAGTTAATAATTTTTGTTTTATAATTTTATTTGCTTAAATGTTCATTGCATTATTAAGTTTGATTAAGGGTGAAGGGTCCCTTTGATTTGTAACTTGGACAATGATTCTTTGTTTTTGTAACCAAAAAAAATTGTCAACAATCTGAAGTATGATTCTCTGGTTTTCAAAACATAAAATATCAACATTTTGAATGAAAAATGTTTTTCGAAACAGTTTTTTTTTTTTTTTTTTGGTTGAATTGTGGAAGATATATATACATTAGTTTAACATAATTTTTATAATTTTACGTGATTGTGTTTTTTTTTATTAATATATATTTCTTCATTATTCCCTTTTTCATTGTAATTTTTTTTTGTTTGGACAATTTATTCATTGTGAATTTAGAAACAAGAAATTAATGTTTTGTTCATAATAATAAAAGGTTTTTCGATGCAATATCCTTCACAACTAACTGACGATTTTTTATTTTATTTTATTTTTTAAGTATAAATTTAGGACTTGGTGAAGGGGATGGGATCACCGGACTTGAACCCATGACTTCAACAAGTTTTTAATAATGTTTGATAAAATTGTTTTGTTTATTTACAAAACATTTTGAAATTAATTTTTTTTAAATTATTATTATTTAATTGCTTTTTGAATTCTTTTATGGAATTTGTAATTTATTTGTGTTTTCACTTTTCAGGCACTTCCATTGATCAAGGAATAGCATGCTTTTTAATGTTGGTGGCATTGGTGCTCACATACCTCATTCATTGAATTAAGGACCCACATTTAATTCTTTGATTTGTTTATGGATCATGATTATTATTAGTTGATTGGTGATTGACTTGATCATGATCATGATTAGTGTGTGTGATTTATTTAGCTAATCATGATTAGTGTACCCTGATTATATAGAGAGTTCGATTTAGAAGTTTGTTGTCTTAATGTTTTTTTTTTTTTAAAAGGCAAAAATTTATTGAAAGTCACCAAGTCAAGGGACAAGCCACACCAAAAAAACAGGGGAAACAACCCCCACAAAACAAACCAAAAAAAAAAAAAAAAAACCAAGCACCAGAACCCAGCACCAAACAGCACTACAACCTAAAAGCCCCAAACAAAGTGAAAAAGAACAGGAGAGAAGCAGGGAACGACCCAACTAAGAACAGAAATTGATGGAATAGCCATTAGTTTAACAATATTTGCTAAAAATGGCCATTTTGAAACTAATTCCCCATTTGATGGTCATTTTGATAGTGGTGGCAAAAGTTGATGGCCACCAGAGTAATTACCCCTAATTTTTTTTAGATTAACTATGTCGGTTAGTAATTTAAATTAGGAGTGTTGTTTAACATTTAAAATAT
The DNA here is from genome assembly GCA_030490815.1 of Acer saccharum. Classification (NCBI taxonomy): domain Eukaryota; kingdom Viridiplantae; phylum Streptophyta; class Magnoliopsida; order Sapindales; family Sapindaceae; genus Acer; species Acer saccharum. The sequence goes on along the minus strand of CM059866.1, from coordinate 64,704,634 downwards.
GATGTTCTTTATCTTTTCAAAAAAGACTTTAATTTATAGTGCTTTTACCAAAAAATAGGATTCAATACAGCTTCTTATGTTGAACAGATTTTTTATATGAAAAAATAAAGATCAAGAAGGACAACAACCCAAAGAAAAAGAATGTGATAAATGGATGGCAGTTGTATATTAATGCATGCCAATCGAATCCAAGAAGAGAACACAATGCAAGATTATATTAAAAAAAAAAAAAAAAAAGAAGCCACAAGAAGAATATAATAAAAACATAAGGTAGTCACACCCACACTACTTGACATTTTCTATGCCCCATCATCTTCCCAAAATTATCTTTAGATGAAAATAAAATCTTCAAATTCTCACATGAGGCTGTGATATCTTTTTGATTAATACTAGGAAAGATGATCCTTTTTTTCACTTTTGCCCGGATCTTTACATTGAAATTTAGAGCTTTAGTTTTGATCAACTCGTCTTCAATTGTATTAGCAACCTGCTTAGAAACCGATACTGGCAAGGCATTGACGGTTGTCATCATGAGGATTGTTTCTTCTCGCTCATGCTTAAAGGGTTTGATCGATACACCAGAAAGAAAATCATTTCCATAGGAAACATTAATATGAAAAGACTTGTAAAACATAAAAGTTTTTTTATTAGGGTTTTTTATAGAGAAAGTGAAATTCCATATTGCGGTTAACAAAGTAATATCTCATTTAGGGGTTATTAATGTAGAGTTGAAAACTGAAAAGAGAAAATGATTGACCGAAGCTGACCTTACATCGAATTCCGGGGGATTAATATCATCATAATATGCTGTTTGCAAAAAGCAAAAAAGCATAAAACAGACACAGATAAAGAAAAACAAAGAGGAATAAATTTCACGATGATTAGAATGATACCACGCCCTAACCTTCTCTAGGGTTTCATGGAATCCCCACGACCTAAATTTTTCCAGAGATTCATGATGAAGCAATGCCGTAGCCTTTTCTAGTAACCAGCCCATTATTGCAAAGGGAGGAGGAGGAGGAGATCGAAGAATAAATTTATTTTGGAGAATTTAAAGACCTATATATTTATGCGACTTACATATAGCTGGGACTGGGTGAAATTTTAGTTAAACTAGGACTAATTGTATCATTTGTGATCGAATATATATATACACACACACTAATCTAAGGGTTCAAAAAAATCGAAAATTTTATAAATTTCTAAAAAATTACCCTAGCTGCTGTAACTATATACATATTTCGTATAGTATTTAAATCCCTATCTCAAACCCAAAGATATATGTCAAAATGGAAATTTGTTAGAACTATTAGTTAGGAAAGACCAACGTTATCGTGTGTTTGAAAATTAAATTTGAAAATTTTAAATTTAAATATTTATATCAAGGATTATGCTATTGTATAGTTAAAATGGGTGATATATACAATTATTGGATTCTAGATTTGCCAGGCTATCAGCAAGTGCGTTGGATCCTGTCGGTGTAAACTTGATAGACATATATTTATTGTGCAGTAACCTTTGCCTAATATCATACACCAACCCAACATAGCTCAAGTTGCCAAAACCTTCCCCATTTATCCATGACACCACTGACATCGAGTCACTCAAAATGGTAATTTTTCTGTCATCATGCAACGTACTATATAAGAGATCAGCTTAACAGCTTTATGAATGGCTAGTACCTCAGCTAAGGTTGAATCTGCTGTGCCGATTGAATCTGAGAATAGACATAATGTCCTGCCACTTGCATCTTTGAGAACTCCACCAATACCAGCCGCACCCGGATTGCCTTTAGCTGAACCATCAACATTGAATAATAGATCATTGTCCAAAGGCGGGATCCATGAACAAGGCTTGGCACTCTTGACAGTTTTCTTGTCAACACATCTTCCTTCAATATCCAACAGTAAAATCATGATGTCTTCTGTTGAGCCTATTCCAAAGTTTTTGAACCACCAAGCTACCTTAAATTTAACCAAATCTAGGGCCAATGATAAGCATCCTGTAGTGGTAGCAAAACAGGTCGGCTCGCCCTGTTAGGCCCGTTAGAGTAATGGGCCGGGGCCAGGCTTGGCCTGTTAGGGGAGACAAGCCTGGCCAAGTGCGGGGGCGTACCAAGCTGGGCCTAGGGCGGGCTGACCCGGTAAGGCCTTAACGGGCTTTTTTTTTTTTTTTTAACATTTTATTTATACAATATTATTTTATACATTGTAATAATTTTGTGTAATAATTTTAATATGAAATATAACATTTTTCATTTCATACAACACTTAATTAGTTTTTGATGAATAATATAATATTTTTGTAATTTCGTATTAAATTTGTGGTGAAAAGTATAAATTACAAATCATGATTGCCTCGTTAAAAACCTTACCAAGAAAAATCCAATGGGATAAAAACTTGGCAAGGGAAAAAGAGTGCAATCGGGAAAAAAAAAAAAAAAAGTATTTACAATTACATTAGCTCACCGACTGGTTGCTACCGGAACTCTCTTTGATGGTCATGTTGGAGAAATCATCCATGAGTTCTTCGTTGTCCGGTTGATGTTGTCATCTCAAAGTTGCTTTTTGCTAATCCTTAAGGCATGTCAAAGCTTCCACCGCATCAGGGGCCAATGAACATCTTTTTTCTTCTAGTATTCATCTGGCAGTGCTGAAAACCTACTCTGATGAAACTGTTGAAACCGGAATAGCAAGGACGTCACATGCTAATCTCAATAGAATGGGGAAGCTGTTTCTCTTGTTCCGCCACCATTTCAGAAGATCGTTGCTTGTGAAATTATCGTTCTCCGTGATGGAATACTCCATACTCATATATCTGTTCAGCTCCACGTGTTGTCGTTGACCTTGACTTTGACTTTGACTTTGTCTCGAACTCGAACTTCTTGAAGCACGAGAAGTTGTGGCCTTGTTCAAAAAAATCTTCATGAGCTTCGATTGTTGTTGGGATTGTTGTTGAGGAGGCGCCGATTCTGCTCTTCCGTCGCTGTACCTATTCTCATAAATAGAAAAAACCTCAAACATTTGGGATTTCAATATACTAAGATGTTCAGCAACATCCATTTCACTTAATCCCAGAGCCTCACCCAAAGTAGTGGAAAAAACTTCTAAACTATTAAATCTAAACCTAGGATCTATAACAATACCAAAGGCATACAAAAGAGGAATTTTCCCCTAATATTTTACATATTTTTCTTGCATAGCAGCAACAGCGGGAGCTACCATCACATTTTCACTATATTGTCTAAGTAAATCAACAATGTCATAAAGTTTATGGAGTGCAAGAGGAGATGTGGGGTAATAAACCCCGGAAAGTTCTACAGTAGCATCATAAAAAACAGTTAAAAATTCAACAAAAACAGTGGCCACATACCAATCACCTTCCATAAGTTTTTCACATTCGGTGTCGCTGGCGGTGTTCAAGTTATAAAAAATAGTAATTTCTAAAGCATATGGTAAATAAGATTTCAACATTAAATATGTTGAGTTCCACCTTACCGGCATATCTGTTTGGAACTTACGGGGTGTTAGGTTCTTTGATCTACAAAATCTGGCAAACTCAGCAATTCTTTGGTTAGATGCCATAATCCAACCCAAAGCCCCCCCTAATATTGTTGATTTGACTTTCCACCTTCTTAAAACCTGATTTTACAATTAAGTTTATAATATGACATGCACAATGGGCATGGAAAAATTTTCCCGCAATATTAGGGATGTTAGAATTAATGAAATATTATTTAGCTTTGGAGTTAGTATATGCATTATCCAAAGTAATTGACATGATGCGGTTTTGAATGCCATAATCTTGTATAACAGACATAATAACCTCAAAAATATTTTGTGCAGTGTGTGAATAATCCATGACACGAAAACCAAGGAGCTTTTTTTGTAAAATCCATTGGGTGTCTACATAGTGTCCAGTGACACATAAAAAATCTTGTTTTGAACGTCCGCTCCAGATGTCGGACGTTAATGCAATTGAAAAAGAAATGTTTTACAATTCAGAAATCAATTCAGTCCTACATTTTTGAAAAGTACGAATCAAATCGGTCCTAGTTGTGTTTCTAGAAACAGGGAAATATTAGGGGTTAAAAGAATTATTAATAAAATATTGAAAATGAGGGTTATCTTGAAAACCTATGGGTTGGTCAGTTGGAGCGCAATACAACACTGCCTGCTCTCTGACCCGGTCGAGGTCATACCGCCATGTACTCACAGAACCATCTGGGTTCCGCTGCAGTTGGGTTTGTCGAGTTGTATCGACTTGCCCATGGGAAGCCATGCATTTATTCTATGTCTCATGAGATGACTAGTTCCCTTACCTAAATCGGTGAGTACAGATTGACAATACTTACATTGGGCATGCTTAACTTCACTACCATCTATATTCTTTACCATTACAGGGTTAAAGCAATCCTACACCGTCGATTTCTTCTTCCTCTTCTTACTCGTGTTCTGTGTCGAGGAAGAAGGTCTCGCACCCGTAGTACTAGGGAAATCGATATCTGGGATCTTTGCGAATAATCAGTTGATCTCCTCATCCGGTAAATAGTCACCAGGGTTCAGGTTAAAGTCTTTGATGTAGTAAAAATTACTCTCAATTAAAATTAAGTTCGTTCACTGGGATCGGTGATTCAATTAGTTAAAACTACTTAGTCTAGGGAAAAATTAAAACTAATCTAAGTGCGTAAAATTAAATTGCATAATGCTTTTGAGTTGGAAAAGTGATTTGGTTTCTTGAAATTACTTAAAAATGTAAACTTGTAAGCTAAAAATGTAAACTTTAACCTAAAGATGCAAACTTGAACAATAAAAATGTAATCTTGCAACAAACAAAACTAAGTTAAACACAACAAGCAACACACAACGTATGGATATGTGGGAGAAATCACTAGGGAATTAATATAACCTTCTTAGACCACTCAATGTCCTTACTTAGTCTCATTAAGCACTTCAAATCCAATTTTAGGGCTTGTTTATCATTAAGAGCTAGGTTCTTACCATTGCCTCCACAAGGTCATGTGCCAAGCAATGGTCATCACCCATTAATTATATAAACTCTAAGCCAAAACAACATGGCATGGTCATGCACATATTATCTTTCTCAATTACCAACTCATAATTAGAATTAAGGTGGAAAGGTCTTTCACACCAAAACCCAATTTCATAGATAGCTTACACTACACACCCACATCAATTGTGGTCACAAAATAATATGAGTAGTAGATAAACTCAAATTAATCAAGTAAAAGAGACTAAAATTGAATTGAATTAAGAAATAGACTAATTAGTTCATAAAGTGGTCAAATACGATTACATTAATCCCCTAGCTAAATGATTAGTTACACATCAATGGAGAAATGAAAGAGAAAGCAAAAGAGTAGAGAAAACCCATTTCCTTGAGAGCTTCCTTTTCCTTGCAAAGCCTCCAAAGATGGATGGAATGGTGGTGGAGAAGGAGAAAATGTGGAAAGATGATGAAAATGGTGTAGAAAGGTGGTAGCTTGGGTGAATTTTGTAAGGTTGAAGGTGATGGAAGATGAGAGGTTTCCTTTGGGTGAGAAATCAATTTGGGATCTAGGGTTCAAGAGTGAGAGAGTGTGTTTTTAGCTAAAAGAAAAGGATATATATATAGTGGGAGCCAAAAACTGAGTCTGAAACCCGTCACTTGATGAGCTAGCACGCTAAAGTCGCTGTCACGTTGGCTGGCAGGGGGCGAATACCATGGGGGCGAAGATCACTGCCTCTGACGCTAAAAAAATAAGGTCGCCCCCATGTTCGCTGGCAGGGGGCGACCACCTTGGGGGCGAACTTCTCTGCCTCTCTTGGAAAAATAATTGGTCGCCCCCATGTTCGCTGGCAGGGGGCGAACATGGGGGCGAACTTGGCCTGGGAGAATTTCTTCGCAGCCTTCCCACTCCATTTTTGCTCCATAAATTGCTCAATCCTTGCACACTTGCCTCCGAACACTGCAAACCTGCGAAACGACTAATTTCGAGCCATTAGAACTCGATTTTTACCCGAGAACCGAACAAAAGCGACGGAAATGGGGGCCAAAATCTAGTATAGAAATGGCTCGATCAGTCTTCACATGATTCATTTTCCTAAGATTATAATTAAATAACGAGACAATGATATCTAAAGCCACTGATTTGGTGAAGCGGTACCTAAATGGCCATTAATTTTTCAAAATAGCTCAAATTAGCCATTTCATTGAAAAAATGTATCAATTGTTGCCACTTTGGCCATTATTTGATTAATTGTTTGAAGTCCGTTTGCTTATGTCATAATCCATTTGCTTATGTCATAACCTGTTAGAATCGAGGTTAAACTAGTTAAACAAGAAGGGGCAATATTGTAAAATCATCAAGTCACCACTTAGAGCACAATTTGACAAAGATATACAATTTGGCAATATTATATTATCTAACACTTGGCATTTACTTTATTGAAAAATTTGAACCAACAACCTGCTGAGAACCAACGAACTGAAACTTTAGTTGATGTTCCGGACATTCAAACTGAATTTATGGACAGTAACGAAGATGGTGCAAGGGTATGAGCTTCAATTAGTGTACTTAAAACATGTTTTCTTATGTTGTTTTGCAATTTATAAATTTGACATTGATTTCATTTTGCAGATAATGACTCAAAAATCTACAGGGCAACAAATCAATATGGACAACATTGAGCAAATCTTAACTAATGTTAGGACTTTGAAGTAGCATTATGCAACCAATCTAATTCCACATCTTCACCCAAATGACCCTTTACTACACTATTTTCAGTCTGAAAACCAAATTGAAGAAGAACAACCGCAGGAACAACAAGCTCAAAAAGGAAAATGTAAGAAGAAAAAAACTGGTTGCCTGAGAAAGAAGCAGAAGACAAACTGAGTTTGAGTTTTGAGTTTTTTAGTCTAGACAGTTTTATATTGAGTTTGGATAGGTTCTTTAATTTTTTATTTTTTTTTTAAATACAACATGCAGACCCGTTGATTGATGCATCCTTGACTTTCTTTCACTACTACAAAAAACGCAAAAGAAATCAGTTTATTTTTCATTTCATTTTTTGTGTGGTTTTGTGCTCTGCTAAAGATATTTTTGTGTAAACTTTTTCCTTAAAATTGTATCTTTTGGCAAGGAAATAAATTTTTTCATTCATGCTGGGTTCTTCGATTTTTCGATATGAATCCAACGGTATAAAGAACGTAAAATTCTGGGTGTTATTTTAAAATTTATGATCAATTATTCAGTCAAAGGTCAAAAGCGACGTGCAATCCGCGAGTGAGATGTGTTCATTGCTCTTTCTCCTTAAAACTGTATCTTTTGGCAAGGAAATATTTTTTTTTTTTCCATGTTGGATTCTTCAATTTTTCGATACGAATCCAATGGTATAAAGAATGTAAAATTTTGGGCGGTATTTTGAAAGTTATGATCAATTATTCAGTCAAAGGTCAGAAGCGACGCACAATTCGCGAGTGAGGTGTGTTCATCGCTCTTTTCCCTTAAAACTGTATCTTTTGGCAAGGAAATAATTTTTTTTGTCCATATTAGATTCTTCGATTTTTCGATATGAATCCAACGGTATAAAGAACGTAAAATTCTAGGTGGCATTTTGAAAGTTATGATCAATTATTCAGTCAAAGGTCAGAAGCGACGCGCAATCTGCGAGTGAGGTGTGTTCATCTCTCTTTTTCCTTAAAATTGTATCTTTTAGCAAGGAAATAAAATTTTTCGTCCATGTTGGGTTCTTTGATTTTTCGATACAAATCCGACGGTATAAAGAACGTAAAACTTTGGGTGGTATTTTAAAAGTTATAATCAATTATTCAGTCAAAGATCAGAAGCGACGTGCAATCCGCGAGTGAGGTGTGTTTATCGCTCTTTTTCCTTAAAACTGTATCTTTTGGCAAGGAAATAAATTTTTTCGTCTATGTTGGGTTCTTTGATTTTTCGATACGAATCCAACGATATAAAGAACGTAAAATTCTAGGCGGTATTTTGAAAGTTATGATCAATTATTCAGTCAAAGGTCAGAAGAGACGCGCAATCCGCGAGTGAGTTGTGTTCATCGCTCTTTTTCTTTAAAATTTGGCAAGGAAATAAATTTTTTCGTCCATGTTGGGTTCTTTGATATTTTGATATGAATCCAACGATATAAAAAACGTAAAATTCTGGGCTATATTTTGAAAGTTATGATCAATTATTCAGTCAAAGGTCAGAAGCGACGCGCAATCCGCAAGTGAGGTGTGTTCATCGCTCTTTTTCCTTAAAACTGTATCTTTTGGCAAGGAAATAAATTTTTCGTCCATGTTGGGTTCTTTGATTTTTCGATACGAATCCAACGATATAAAGAACGTAAAATTCTAGGCGGTATTTTGAAAGTTATGATCAATTATTCAGTCAAAGGTCAGAAGAGACGCGCAATCCGCGAGTGAGTTGTGTTCATCGCTCTTTTTCCTTAAAACTGTATCTTTTGGCAAGGAAATAAATTTTTTCGTCCATGTTGGGTTCTTCGATTTTTTGATACGAATCTAACGATATAAAGAACGTAAAATTCTGGGCTGTATTTTGAAAGTTATGATCAATTATTCAGTTAAAGGTCAGAAGCGACGCACAATCCGCGAGTGCGGTGTGTTCATCGCTCTTTTTCCTTAAAATTGTATCTTTTGGTAAGGAAATAAACTGTATAGTGCTAGTTTATTCTTTAGGAGTGTCATGTCATAGATAACGGCAGCTTTCCGTTAGATTTAACTGAATAGTTGCCAATAAACAATGTTTCGTCAAAATGGTAATTTTGGAACAATTTGAATAGTTAGTGGTCTTTTTGGGACTCCATCCACCAATTAATGGTGTCTAGTGCTATTTTCTCTAGTTTTTATACATAAAACAAGTGGCCATACATGGTGTTTTTCCGTGCGGGATCTTTGTTTATTATATTCATACTTTTAGTTTAGGTGGCATGGGCTTTTTTTTTTCATCCTTACGGTTTGTTTAAAACCGTTAGTGGACCGTTTCTGATTCGGTTTTGGGCCCATTTTTGGCTTTTGGTTGTTTAATGTTGGGCTGGATTTGGGTTCGTTAGAATCGGTTATTTAATTAAACCCGAAACCAATTTTTCTATTATTCTGAAACGCAAAAGTTTGTGTAATGTCTGTTTCTGTTCGATTCTTTAAATGAAGAATTGTTGTTAACATGTGATTCGCGTCCTAAAGGCACATAATCTATTCATAATAATGGATATGTTGGAACACTCGCCCTAACATAATGGATTGAACCCATAAATGTTTCACGGCAGATAGAGATCATATCTTCGATAAGGTGTGTATGGAGGGAACCACATGTTTTCTGCTATGTTACAGAGGACACCACCAGGCCTCAATGCTCTAGCAATAGTCTCAAAGAAAGTAAATTGGTAATTAGTAATAAGACTTGACTTGAAACTTGTACAAATTTTCAAAAAGAAATTCAAATAAAGCACTCAAGTAAGCTCTGACATAACAAAGCAAACAAAATGATGTAATTTCTCAACAACTTCCAATAATCAACATTTTTAGACATTCAATGTATAATTTGCTATCTGAAGCAAGAATTTGCTGCATGTTCCATTTCCTAACGTGTAATTTGCTGCAACAAGTCCATTGCATTGCAGAGCTTAAATTTTAAAATGAAACACTTAAACAAACATCACAATTAAGAAAAAAAAAAATTTGAAGATAGAAAAGTAAAGAGAAGAAAGCGTATGGTTAGATGCCGATGAGTTCTCGTGAATCTGAACATACCCAATTCGCCAATTGCTTCAAACGCTGAGAATTTACAGAGAATTTTTGTTTTATTTCATTCGATTTTGACCTAAAAACCTAAAAACGCATTCTTTTTTTTTTTTTTTTTTTTAGAGATTAGAACTGAGAGAACTGAAGAAGACGAGGCAAAGGTGACGTGTGTGCACATCAGACAACTTGCCCAATGTGTCTTGCCACATCATTGAATGATTGCAACATGTTAAGTATTTTCAGCCAGATCAGATGACGTGTTAAAGGCATGTCAACAATTGTCGTGTGACGTGTCCGGACACATCAGGGCGATTGGATGATGTGGCTAACAGGATGGGCTGACTTGGTGGAAATTGGGTGGGTTGATCAACTACACGAGCCCAATGCAAATGGGCGGATTTACTAAATGAACCAACAAATGTGTTTTGGGCCCAAAATCACAAATCCAATCCACAATAATGTAATTTCTAATTTGCTTGGCTCAATCAAAGCACCTTAAATTAAATTTAAACCCAATAAAAATCACATAATTATATCTTCAAAACATTATACTGTATGTTTGTATATATATACAGTAGGGTTTATAATGGAGTGTTGTTAATGAATGTGAAAAGTAATATTTTTTTTAAAGAAATAATTCAAATTATATAGCACTTTTTGGGGAGTTATTTACGCAATTAGCGCCACTTTAATAACTCGAAATTGCCCTAATAAGTCTTGAATTATAGAAATTGATCTCGAATTTGTGAAAAAAAAATTACAAAAGGAAAAAATGAAGTGAAGGCATTTTTGTCACTAACCATATTTTGGAGCTATTTAAACTATAGTTATTAAAACGGTGCTAGTCCCAAAACCATGAGAGTAAAGAGTACTATTTACACCCATTTTCTTTAATGAATAAATCACCTGCCTTAACATTTGGGTTGGTTTTTGGGTTAATTTAATAAAAAATTAAATGTCACTAGAACTGTCATCGACTGTGGACAGTTTGGATTACTTGCACACGCGATTCAAATTTCAGAGGATTATTAATTGATAAGTTAATTATACGGGAGAATTCAAGACAAAATGAGAGAGGAATAATTGGTAATTATTGAATAATGCATTAATTTGCAATTAAATAATTGTTCATGATCGATAAAAATTTACCAATAAGTTAAACAAAATTTAGAATGAAACAAGTACTGGCTATTAATTAACCAAACGATACAAATCAATCAAAAATAAATAAATAACTAAACGATGCATATATAGGATACTTTTCCTTACAATGATCATGTTTGTGATGATGGCCAATTCCCAGAACCCAAAGAACCCAAAAACCCAAAACCCTATAAAATACTTTCATTACGACGCTCATGCTTTCAATGATGGCCAAAGTCCGATACCTAAAAAACCAGAAAACTCTAAACCCTAGATCTACAATTCATACAAATCTCCATCCAATTATTAAATTAAAATTTTTGAGGAAGGAGGTATTATTTGAACCGAAGACCTCATGGAGTAGGAGATATGAGAGGTGTACCACTGGGGTCATCCTCATCTTGTTCAGTAGCAATTACTACAATCACAATTATAATGCAACAAATGACGACTAATATACCCAAGAAGAATTTATACCATCGATGCAGAAACTTGAAAAAAACAATTTTCTGCATCTTTGGAGAGTTTTGGATACACATAACTAACATTGTAAAGGGAAAAAATAATAAAGCCCAAACTGCCACGATAAACAAAGCAAAAAGGAAAGGCTGATCTAATATCTTCATCGTCTTCGATTGAATTCACTTTCCCTGCAAGAAAGTTCATTCGATTCATCATTGCAAATAAATAATATATAAATGAGGATAAAAATATGTGCATTTACATATTTGAATTCCTTTAAAGAGAGTTATTAGGTGCTAGGTGCATGATCTTGCACATTTTTTTGTGTGAGAATCGATTACACAACGTTGTGCAATATTTACCATAACATTATGGAAACTATCTACAATGCTTTGTAATCGAATACCAAACTAAAAAATGAACTTGATAATTTTTATTCTTTTAGAAGACACAATAATATACACTAGGTTGCAAGATGGAAAAAAAAAAAAAGGAACGAAGAAAAACATATTGCAAAATATGCATGACTTGAAAGAATTAAAGAAAAGGTAATCATATAAACAATTACTTACAAAGAAGAAACGATAAAGATTGTAGTACATTAGTATCAAATGAATATGCAAAAATTTATAGAAAATCTGAAATTGCAATATTATTTAAAAGTTGCAATTGAGATTGTCTTAGGATTTGTTTTAGAATTAAGGCAAAGATTGTAGCATGTTAGTATCAATTGAATATACGAAAATATATAGAAAATCTGAAATTGCAATATTATTTAAAAGTTTTAAATTGATCTTGTCTTAGGATTTGTTTTAGAATTAAGATTGCCTTTAAGGCATGTTTACTGATCGAGAATTTTAATAAGGGAAATATAACTTAATTTATGATATCTTTTTATTAAAGTGCGTACTAAAACTTTTGGTAATTAAGATATATAGACCTCATACACACCTCTCAAACAAACGGGGAAGTTAAGTTCATGCCAAAAGATAATTTAATTTTTTGGTGGAATTAAGTTTCTTTTACTAGCTTATTAATTTTTCAATAAAACTTGATTTCTTTTTATTTTCATTCCCAATTAATAAATTCATACGCCATTAATACATACCAGATTTAGTGTGTATTTAATTTTGATTTACTCGGTCAACTATGCTTATAAAAATTAATATAAAAGAATCTGCCATTTTTTATTAGCAAATCGTCTTCAAGCACTTTTTTATGGACCGTAACTGGGCTGCCTAAAAGTGGGCTGAACCATGGTCAAGTTTTCATAAAAACAATTAAAAAAAAAAAAAACTCAAATACAAACGCTAAGCCTGTAACACTTTGTAAGTCTTGCAAGTTGCAACTGTTATCATGCTGCTTTGTTGAAGTAAAACCCCTCCTCACCCTTTCAATTTCACGATTAGGGTTGCCTTGACTAAACTTCAAATTCGAATGTAGAATAAATAAAGATACAGACTCATACATATTTAGACGTTTGAGCTAGATATAGATCCGGTCATCTAGATTAGAGTGAGTGGTCTATATGTACCTACATGTTTGTTGAAAAACAGAGTCGGTACTTATCAATTAAACTATGAGTTGATCAAATGATCTTATCGATCAAAAGAGAAATAACGATGATAGAATTTCTCTGCATGATAAACCAAACAAAATCCACACCGAATCACAAGCTTGATTTACTACATATAATAATATCACCCTACCGACTAATATCTTGATGGAGTAAATCACTACCTTCATTGGAAGAATCGATTATTCTTCTTAAGAAATTAATAGGATTGGCAGACTTCTTGTTGACTTGTTTCTGGGTTGGAGAATCACAGAGTAAGCTCTCCTCCTTCAGAAATGCAGGCGAGAGAATCTATTGACAGAATGATAAATAATATAATAATATATGGGTATTTTTCTAATAATAAATTATTTATATAACCATATAAGTTATCTTTTCGGCTATGATTACGTTGTAATTAAGTAAAAATAACTAATCAAATAGTATTCACTATTCAGTCAACTACTTCGAACCAGGGACTAAACAATCTTTGAAATAAATGACCGGTAATTTTGATGTAAATTTGAAAAATTGAGAGGCAAAGGAGCTAATACACACATATATCAAGTTAAAAAGTGACAATTTGTTTATAAAAAAAAAAAAAAAAAAATGTAGGGAGCAAATGTAAAGAATGACATAATGATGAGGAAGTTGTAAACACTGATGTTGAAGAAACTAAAAGAAAATGAAGTATTCATGATGGTGTGATGCACTGATGGGTGAGAAAAATTCAGGATAACTATCCACTTCATGCAGAGGTGGTTTTTATATAGAAAAAGAAGGGATTAAGTAAAGGAAATGGAGGGTCTTTAATTATTTTATTATAATGTGAAAACAACAAAACAAACAAACAAACAAATAAACGTAAATCATCAGATGAGCTGATTCAAACTGGTTTGACTACATGCTCTACATTCAGAGAGAGAGAGAGAGAGAGGAGAGAGAGAGAGAGAGAGGACATAGCTCCTCACTTCTTGTAAAAGGATAGCTCAAATTGTATATTTCTCATAAAACCCTTTATAATATCCTTCTTTCTCCAACCAAGGTCGGACTATCTTCTCAACTTAAAGAAAATTCTCCAGTGTTTTGAGTTATCTTCGAGACTCAAGATAAACTTCCACAAGGCTTGCATTGCTAGAGTAAGGAAAAGTGAGGGTAATGAGGCTTGCTAGGCTGACTTGTTTAAGTGCAGAAACGCTCCTTTTCCTTTTACATATTTAGGGCTGCCTTTATCCTTTAAATCTAGACCTAGCTACAAGACTTTTTGGAACCCGATGATTAATAAGATCGAGAAACAGTTGGCTCCTTGGAAAAGGAAGTTTCTATCTAAAGGAGGAAGGCCAGTGTTGATCAAGTCAGTTATGAATAGCATCCCAACCTACTATATGTCGGTGTTTAGGATGCCGATGGGAGTGGCCCAAAAGATTGAAAAACTTCAACGTCGCTTTTTGTGGGGTAACGAATTGAAAAAAGGAAGTTACATGCGGTGGATTGGATCACAGTTTGTAAAAGCAAAATGAATGGTGGATTAGGGATATGTAGAATTTTGGACAAAAATGAAGGGTTGTTGTCTAAGTGGATATGGAGATTTGGGAATGAAGGGTCTTCTCTCTAGAGGAAGGTTGTGTGCGCCAAGTATGGGGTAGAGGAGAAGAGGTTGATGTGGGATTGAAAGAGCATGTTAGCTTCTTCTTTTTTTGTTAGGGCTGTAGCAAATGTCCTCAAGGTTGGGTTGCGTTCGGCAATAGTTTTCTCAAAGGAGTGCAGGTGGTTGTTAGAAATGGTTCCAATGTCAGATTATGGTAGGATGTTTTGGTAGAGTCTCACCCGTTGAAGGAAGCATTTCTGACAATTTATGCTTTGGCAGTGGATAAGATAGGTTGCAGAGAATGGTGTTTTGTTGTGTTTTAATTTCCATACTCTACTTAGTACTAAAGTCGGTCCATTCTAATTTTGCGTAATCTATATGTTATCGTATAAGCATCTAACATGCTACCATCTGTATATATTTTTGTGCATCAAAACAAAAACTGGGGCTATAATTATATACCTTTAGTCTCTATATGATCTCTCAAGAGCTTTCGGCTTTCTGTTAGTAGACTCGCCAAAACTCTTTGTGTCGGCTGTGGTTGCTTGATTGATGCCGCCTAGCGCGATACTCATGTAATATACTTCTCACAATTTAGAGGCAAAGATATGTATACAATTGATTGTGTAACATGAAGATATATGGTGAGACACATTATTTATGTATACATAAATAACAATGGCGTGAAAATAGACGGTGGAGACACATCGTCTTCTACTATGTAAGTTACATGTAAAATTAACTTTTTTACATGTAAAGTTTGTGTAAAGTTTGTTTTTGTTTGATTCTTTAGATGAAGAATTGTTGTTAACATATGATTTGCGTCCTAAAGGCACATAATCTATTCATAATAACAGAGGAAAAATCCATTGACCGAGTAAAAGGTAATAAAACTAACATTCATTAAAATAAAAACATGACAATACTTCCGTCAAACAAGAAAAAAAAAAGTACAACAAATCAGAATACTTCAACAAAAAAATGAAAAGTACAACAAATAAAGTTTTTTCCTTTCTCTTCCTTTCATTTCCGGACTACAAGTGTACACCTGCATATAAAATTAAAATATATATATAATCAAACAATGAGTAAAATAAATAAATAAATAAGTGAAGACACAAATCCGAACAGAAAAAAAAAATAGAATGCAAAATTAAATTACTTGCCTTAATGATGATTTTGGATTGTTTCAATGTATTCCTTGCATTTCTTAAACACTGTCTTAGAAACTTTGAAATAGTTATCGATTGAGAAACACAATAAAATGGCGAACAGAAGGACCGAATATGCTATGTAATGGTTTGTCTTTATAGCATAGATAAGATATTGGGTCATCATTCCCATAATGAAATCTATGTGTCCAAAATCAAAATAATTTTCAAAAAAAACCCAACCCCACAAATATAAAGGTTACACACTAATTGTTCCAACAACTTCACCTGCTACTGGCTTTTTAAACTTGTACTGTAAAGCATTGAAATAAGGAATAAGAAGATGGTAGATACCAGATTTACGTATTTTATTACGGTCTTCTTCGCTTTCCTTTGAGCTTCGTCTGCCTGTTGATTAGTGGCTTGTGGATTCGCTACTTGTTTGATTCTCATCGGGCGGGTTTCTTCTTGAGATTGGTGGGCAAACAAACAATAACAGTGTTTGCTACTAGTGCCAAGAGAATGATGAAAATGGCAAGACTTGGAGTCTCATGGTGATCGAAAGGTGGTTGTAGAGGTGGTGTTGGTGGTGGTGATGGTGGGTGGGTGCAGCAGAAAAGAATGGCATTAGAAAGATGAAACTGAAAATGAAAACACTGATGTTGAAAAAACTAAAAGAAAATGAAGGATTCATGATGGCCGGGTGAGAAAGAAATACCGGAGAGAAAAAAAAAAAAAAAAAAATCTTTGCTATGGCTTTTGTTTTGCCTTGGTGGCTGGTTGTTTTGTCTTTGTTATCTGTTTCTGGTTGTGGCTTTTGCCTTTAAAAAAAATAATGTAGAGGCAAACCGTTTATATATTAAGAAATTAGTTGATTCCAGCTTGCCTTTGTATCATGTATATATTATGTCTTATATGTATCATGTAAGACATAATTAGGTTTACTTTATGTTACATGATTTTTTATGAGGAAGAAGAAAAGATATTCTGACAAGGCGGGGATGGGTTGTGTTTTTTGGTAAGTTGGAAATTAATGGTTAGCTAGGTAAACTGCGTTGATCAGAATCAATATTAATTTTGTGTTGAATTTTCATTTTTTGAATTTATGTTCAAATAGAAGTGGTATCTCAAGTTCATCAAGTGATTGCCTTGAATTAACCATGCATGCATGCATGCATGCATACTTATTACAAAACTCATATTGTATTATATTATTTTTCTTTTTTCCAATTTCCAAACAAATTAAATCTCGTATCTGGAGCTGCTGGCTAGCTAGCTAGCTAGCTTCTGGTCAAAAGCTGCTCTTTTTAACTTTTATAAGACATAGCATTGAAGCACATTGGTCAAACAAAAAGAAAGAAACAAAAACCGATATTCCCATAAAAATAGCAATAGTCCCTCACTTCTTGGAAAGGTTTGGCGTTTGATTACTATAGAAAACATGTATATTTCCCATAAAGTCCCTTCAATTCTAATATATTCTTTTAAAATAATATATTCTTTTAAAATTTCTCTTTCGTTATAAGAATAATATATTCTTTATGCATGTCCTTTCTTGTCTTCGTTATTGTTTAGTTATTTTAGGAAAAATCCAGAAATTGGCTCATGCATTAATCAAACCTGTTGGCACTAGCTAGTAGCTAAGCTAAACTTTATCAATTAAGAACATGACAAATAACAGGAGGTTAAATATATTTATTTAAAAAATAGCAAGAAAACTATAATAAATAATAATTTAAAAAAAAAAAAAAAAAAAACATTGAGTAGTCAATTCCAAACTACATTACTTGACATTTTCAAACTTCGCTTTAATTACTATATTACCACTCATTAAATTGAAAACAGGAGGTCAAATAACATGACAAAAGCTCTTTTCATCAAATGACAGGAGGTCAAATTTAGCACAGCTAGCTCTTTCATCAAATAACATGATCTGGTCATTGTTTTTTGTTTATTTGTTTGAACTAGGAAGATCTTTATCTATTTATTATAGTGTGAGCATAAACTGACAAAAGCATTAATTGATGAAGATCCTCTCCCATTCTTTCTAGCGTTTACAACTCTCTATATATCTCTTCATGTCATCAAAAGACAGAAAATCAAATCAGAAAAGATTATGAGGGGTTTTATATTCTGTGGAATGTTGGGATATTTGCTTTTATATTTTTGAAGAAATGCAAAGTGGGACTGAGAGAGAACAACCGATTGATAAAATATATATACCAACTTTAATTAATTTCCTGAGTTGTATTGGTTAATTTACTGCAAGACCTTATAATTATTGATCACAAAGAGTACTACATAGTGACATAGTCTCTGCACATGCATCTAACTGAGTTTTTCTCTTCTGTTATACATAAAAACTTAGATTAACTAGGAGTTGGTCATGTAAATTGGTTCAGGGGCATTTAGTTTCTCAAATTGTATCTCCATCCATGCAATTAATCATATTCCATCGAAACAAGAATCAAGGCTGACATGCATTCACATGGTCAGTCAAGAGTGTCTTGAGTACAGTGCTATATATATTTCTCAGATTTTTATCATTTTTGAAAAGTTTTAAGATCTTAATTTTGTTAGTGTTCCCAGATCATGTTCCATGCAATGAACAACACAAATTCATTGATGGTCTACCTCCCATGTGAATAATACATCATCTCATGAGTATAATTGATGATGCAGTGAAGAGAATTTGAGAGTCAAATTTTTGATGGTCTATTTGAGAATCCACTAGCCGATAATAGTATATATGCAAGTCAAGCATGCCTGTATGTACCACCAAAACTAGTCGTAAAAAAAGAGCTTGAACTGGTGAATAGTAACCCTTTGAATTCTCGACCCCAGAGATTTTTTTTTTTAATATAGATTGAAATCAGTACTTATACGAAGAGTATACATTTTACTTTCTAATTGTAAATACGTAATTCTAGCGTCTAATTTTCTTTTGCATTTTTCTTTATTTTGATTGTATTTTGAATTACCTATAATCCTAAACAATATCAAAATTACCACTTTCCATACATTGCAGCATATGTGTATCAGAAATTTCTCATATAAATTTCTTATGTTATTTCTTAGTTAAGTAATAAAAAGTCTAATGACAATTGACAGACCTCAAGCCTAGTATTTTATTGTAGTGTGAAAACAACAAATGAAGCAACGAAAGAAACCTAAACATAAACTGATGATGAACGGTGTATTCAGAAATCAGACTTCAGACCTGCACTCTGCATTCTCAGAGAGAGAGAGAGAGAGAACAAAACGAAAGAAACAAAAGAAACCTAAACTGATGATGAACAGGTGTGGTTCAAGTTCAGACTTTAGAGCTGTTGAGAGAGAGAGATAGAAAAGGAAATAGAGGCAAAAAGCATAGCTCCTCCTCACTTCTTGTAAAGCCCCTTCAATTCTAATTTCCTACTTTCTTAAATTTCCCTTTTTATAAATATATTATCTTTATGCTTGTCCTTCCTTGTCTTCCTTATTGTTTAGTTATTTTAGGTAAAATCCAGAAATTGGCTCCTCATTAATCAAATCTGATGAATTCCTCTCTAACCAGCTCCCTCTAACTATAGTCCTTTTATATTGCATCTCAGTTCTTAATTTGTTGTCATAAACTCAACTATATATTGTTTTTATGACAAATAATCATTTGATCATACCATTGATGCATGCATGTATGTTTTGCAATACAAATTTTATTAGGTGCATATGCATGCACAGACAGCATCAATACTTTTTAAAGAGCTAACTTTTTGAATGTCTATGGAAATTGAATTACCTTCAATTAGGAAAACAAAATTAAAGAGTAATTTTTTTTTTTTTTTGAAGTAAAGCAATTGTATAGTATTGATTTTTTGAATTGTAGTTGATTGCCTTGATATTTTTTTATTGAAAGATTATCTATTCAAAAAGTTGTTTAGTTTTTTATTACTTTTAATTAATCAAAAGGTCCCTAATAATTTATATAAACACAACAAACATTACAATGTATATGATATTCATATTTGAATATTGCTAAGTTTTCTTAGAAAACGAGAAAACGTATAAGAATTAAAATCCATTTTGGTGAAAACAAATTTCGTGCGTATAAGAAGACTATATATATATATTATAATATATGCAAATCCAGCAAGTGCCTTACATGTGCCACCGAAACTAGTTGTCATAAAAAAAAAAGCTTGAACCGGTGAATAGTAACCCTTTGAATTCTAGACCCCAAGATTTGTTTGACATGAAAATTACTTTTTTATTTTATTATTTTATTTATAGAAGAAATCATAGTACTCTGTACTTATATGAAGATACATTTTAATTTTTAATTGTAAACACGTAATTCTAGCGTCTGATTTTCTTTTGTATTTTTCTTTTTCTTTTTATTGTATTTTGATTACCTATCTATCCTTTAACATTATCAAATTACCACAAGAGATGATAAACTACTTTCAACTTACTTTCCATACATTGCAGCAAATGTATTAGAAATTTGAAATTTCTCTTATAAAATTCTTCTGTTATTTCATAGTTAAAGTAATGAACAGTCAAATGACAATTGACAAACCTATTATAATGTGAAAACAACAAAATGAAAGAAACGGAAGAAACGTAAACAGTAACTGTTTTATATATGCTGTTTCTCCTGCGGCCTCTTGTGCCCTTTTTTATATATGCTGTTTTCAAAAAAAAACGTAAACAGTAACTGATCTGATGAAACAGTGTGTTCAGAAATCAACTTCAGCTGTTTCATTCTCAGAGAGATATATATAGAGAGAGAAGTCAAACAGTACAACAAAACGAAAGAAACAAAAGAAACATAAACTGATGAACAAGGTCTGTTCAGAGTTCAGACTTCAAGCTGATTCCGCCAGCTGCCTGCACTTTGCAATTCTGCATTCCGAGAGAGAGAGAGAGAGAGAGAGAGAGGGGAAAATAGAGACAAAAGGCCATAGCTCCTCCTCACTTCTCCAACCATAATGCTCCTTCAATTCTAATTTCCTTTTCTTTAATTTCTCTTTATTATAGAAAGATATATTCTTTATCACTTTATGCATGTCCTTTCTTGTCTTCGTTATTGTTTTTGTTATTTTAGGAAAATTCAGAAATGGCTCCTCATTAATCAACCTGATGAGTTCCTCTTTAACCAGCTCCCTCTAACTATGGTCCTTTTGTAATTGCATCTGATTTCTTAATTTGTTGTCCTCAAACTCAACTATTTTATATATTTTTGTTTCTATGACAATCATTATCATCGTCATCTTATCATACCATTAATTATGCATGCATGTATGTTTGCATTACAAATTTTATAAGGTGTATATACATAATTCGCTCTTAACCCTAATTTTTTTTTTTAAAGAATAAGATATTGATGAAACCACATTCTACTAATTATAATAAGCATTGGATCAAAATTCACCTAAACAATGTGGCAAATGAAGTTGTCCTTACTGTACAAATAGGTGTTGATATTTTGCATTATCATTTTTTTTAAAATTCACCAAAAATCAATTCAAATTGATTTTTAAATTTTTTGTGTCTTTTCTTTGGCTGCATCTAGTTCCTTACGGTACAAATAGGTCGATCTTTTCTTTGGCTGCATCTAGACCCGGCACGGTTCCGGTTGGAACCGCCGGAACCGGAACTGGAACCGGAACCTGAACCGGAGGAGGCCGGTTCCAGTTCCGGTTCTATGATTGGTCGAACCGGCGGTTCCGGTTCCGGTTCGAACCGCCGTTTGCACATTTCACCCCCCACCCACCCCCCCCCCCCCCCCCCCCCCCCTTCATTTTTCCTCACACCAATTTCTTCTCAATTCTCTAATTCTAATTTCCTCCAACACTCTCAAGTCTCCAAGTTTCCAAGGTTTTTAATATTTATTTCATTTTGTAATTGTTTTGAGACGGTATTCAGCTTTGGTAAACAATGAGTATTGAACGAATAGAGAACACCAAGTGTCAAACTCTTAGTAGAAAAATTGCCGTTGACAACGAGAGAATAGAAAAAATTTGCCTCAAAAAACAAATTGCGGTAAAAAAATTTGTATATATGCCTTAAACTTTGAAAGGCCATAACTTTGTGCTCGGATGTCCGAATTGGGTGATTTTTTTTTTGAAATCGCATAGAATGACGCAAGGAATCCAATGGAGCAATCCGGAGGGCTTGTGCCCACTTTTCGAGCCCCAAAAACCCCTTTTTCATCAAAAAAGTGTTTTTAAGTGTCGTGTCCATTTTGAACCTCGTTTAAAACCTAGTAAGAAATCTTTTCCTCTCGATCCGACACCATAGCCGTGCCCGTCTTGGTCCGGAAATTACTTTAAAGTCAGGCCTCGTGTAAATGGACACGTTTTAAAATAAATCTTTATACTACTTATAATTTTTGTTTCAATTATTATATTAGAATTGAATGTGGCTTCATTGGTTAGGGTGTTATCATGGTTCTTTTGCAACCATGGTTCAAGAACCCATAAGAACCCATTTTTCTTTTTCTTTTGTCATTTGTAATTTTATTTATAATTTAATTTAATTTTGTAATTTGTCATTTATATATTTTATTTTATTTTATTTGTCATTTGTTAAAAAAAAAAAAAAAAAAAAAATCCAGTTCAAAACCGCCTGTTCCTGTAGAACCGGTTCCGGTGCCGGTTCCGATTCCACTAACCGTGGAACCGGAACCGAAACCGGACCGGAACCGTGCCACCTCTAGCTGCTCTAGTTCCTTTTGTTCAAATTTTTTCAGTCTGCTGCTCGACTCGTGTGATAACATTTTTTTGTTTTCTAATGTTTTCTATTATTTAATTTAATCATTTAGTACCGTAGACTGTAGTGTACTGTGCTGTCTCCATCACCACACAAGACAACCGGCCATCTGTTTATTAAAAATATAAATAAAATTAATACATTTTTTCATTAATTACAAATTGTCCACCCACAACTATAGGGTTTCAATAGGTCAAAGAAATATCATAAGAATAGTTTTGTAATTTTATCAGTGTCTTGTTTTCTATTATATTCTGATTTTGGTCCTTTTTTTTTGCGTAGGATAGGGTCGTTTGACTCGTTTTGTAATTTTAAAATACCTTGCACCTCTAGGTTTGATTTGAAGGAGGGCTTGGTCAATTTCCTAACCACCATTATATTAGCGCACAAACTGACTCACTGACTGTGTGAATTCATTTTGGGTTTCGTTTCTCTTCGTTTTCCTTTGTAATTCGGTTTTTATTTCTCTCCATCTGAAAATGTTGTTTCAATTGGGTTTACTGGGTTGTGGCTGCCCTAATCATTGGCTCGGCTATAGACCATAGAGTCGACCAATCTCTTGATGTTATCGTACTATGGTTTTGTTGTTGTTAGCTGCTTCATTGCTTTACTTCTCGTGGTTTATTCCATGAAGATGCCGCTCGTTCAAACAATTGGATCCATAGAGTAACTCGATTTCACTTTTTATGCTTGCTCTGTGGATCAAGTTAGTTTTCCAGAACCCGACTTGGCCAATTGCTTTAGTCTTACTTGGTTATTTACTGTCGTCATAATATGTATGATCTTTTTTGTTTGGAAATCGTCCATCCAGTATAGCTACGTTATTTTTGATTTTTTTTATCAATGTATCCGGTAGTTATAACCGTTATTTCCAAAACATTTTTATCCGTTGGTTTATTATGGGCTTTCGTTGTGTTCTTTGGTTTTTGTCCTTAGAAATTTTATTTCCTGATATTGTCGAGTTTGTCGCCACAAAGTTTTTGGGAAAATAGTAAATTTTGAGAAAGGCTGCAGAAATACTAATGCTAATATCCTGATCCTGAATAATAACGTTGCTCCTGGAAATCTCCCCGTGCTCTTGTTGGTTGCTGTGGATAATATGATGTTTCCTGGAATCTCCCTGTTGCTCCTGTTTGTTGCTGTGGATATAATGTCGCTCCTGGAAATCTCCCTGTTGCTCCTGTTTTGCTGTGGCGTGGTGTTGAAATGGTGTATCCGAAGATGCAGAGGAAATTGAGATCACATTATGTCGGTTGGTAGTAGTTTTATTGTTAGTTTTTTTTTAGATTAATTATGTGGGTTAGTGATTAAATTGGAGGGTAGTGTTGAATGATTTAAATATACTGTTCGATGTTTCCAGATTGGCTTGAGTTGTTCCAAACCTTATATCAACTTTGTAGTTCCTGTTTTAGTTGATGAAAGTGTTTTGTTTAAAAAAAAAATGCACTGAGTGTCTGAGTGCATTGGATGGGATGCCGGCTCCTCTACTTACCTGACTTTTTCCAATCCCCATGCCGCCATTTTCAGACATTACAAACTCCAAATCCCCCATTTTCCAAATTTTTGGCGCCGATCAGAGAAGAAGCTTGGAGCGAGAGAAGAGGATTTTTCTCTCGCGAAGAAGCTTCCGCCATAGGATTAAGTTGGTCATCCATCGAAGGATGCCCATGGCCGCCGTGAGAGAATCAACGCCCTGTCAGGATTCTCTGCTTTCAAAACCAGTAGACATTGGAATCTGACTTCTGCTGGTAGCTAGATTATATTAATATAAAAATTTACCTGGGTTGGATTTTTATGTGAGTTGAGTAAGTTAAAGATTCTAGAGATTTTTCTGGAAAATTGTTTTGTTTGTTTTTTTGAAAGACCTGGAAATTGTTTTCAATGTAACAAGAACACAAATTATCCTGGAATTTTTTTTTTTTTTACCTTCTCAGATTCACCTTGGAAACCTTTTTATTTCTTGCCAAAAAGTACATAATAAAAGAAAAAAACACCCAAATATAATAACCCACCGAATCCTTCTTCAATAATCTCTATTCCCACTTTGATTGAAGTCAGATATCTTGATAAATCCGATTTCATGCCTTCTAATGCCAAAATGGATCGATTAATCAAAATTGTAGGGTTTTTTTTTAAAAAAATTTATTTGTGATTCTGACTTCAACGAGAGAAACAAAGAGAAAGGAAAATCTAGGTGAAGAGTGTTGTTTCAGATTTTGTTTTCAACGTCTCTGTATGTTTGTTGAAAGAATAGAGTGTTTGCGTTTTTTTTTTTCAAAACGACAGTGTTTAGCCAAGTAAAGAAAGAAGAAGAAAAGCTACAAAAGCTCAGCCTTCAATTTTCATTTACCACGTGTCCACGATCCAATGATAGTCAGGAAAAAGTCAGGTAAGCAGAGCTTGATGCCTTGATCCATTGGAATGAACACTGCTTGGATGTTAACCGGTAAACACCTAGCAAACTGACCAACTAATGGTTGGTGCCACATAACCCAAGTAGAAGAAAAATGTAAAAAGTGAAAGAATTTGAGCCACGTAACAACAACTCATTGAGTGTTAGTATGCCTAGCTACTGCAGCATTTCCCATTGGAATACTGTACTACTGGAGTCACTACTCACTGGACTTGTTGTGCATTGGAATACACCACACATGCCACGTGTCATTTACCAGTTGCATCATCATCTGATAGTGCCTACGCATGCCCTTTGCTATTTAACTATTTAATTTTGTTCTTCGTCCATGGTTTTCGATACACCGAAAACATTAAAAAATAATTAAGATTTGTCATAACTTAAACTCAGAAACAAGTAATATACGAAAAACCAAAAGATAATGGTCATGTCCATGATTTGAATCCTTTCTAATCTTATCTTTTTCCTAATATTTTTAAAGTAGGTAATTAGTTGTTAATAAAATTGTTGTGAAAACCAATCACATTTAACAACTCATTTGTTGACTTAGATCGAGAGTATATAAATCTGCTCAAATTACAGTTTACCGACTAATACTAATTATCACATTTGATGATGATGTTGACATGTAGTGGTGACCACAGTTCCGGTTGAACTGTCATTTTTTCCGCGATTTAACCGTAACCATATGGACCAAACTAGCTGAAAACTGCAAACCGAAACCGACGTTTTGAAAACCGATTGGAAATCGGTCCATACGGTTTTGGTTCGGTTTGGGGAGTTTGAAAACCACTCAAAACCGGTGATTAAACCGACGGTTTGTCCACGATTAACCGCCGTTTGACATAAAAAAATAAAAAAATTCAACCATCAATGTTGCCACGTGGCAGCGTCTTTAAAAAAAGACCGTTGACCGCGACCGTTTGGAGAAAAAAAAATTCAACCAATCAGCATTCTACCATCGTGGCAGCGTCTTAAAAAAAAATAGACCGTTGGAGAAAAATAAATAATAATTCACCATCAGACGCTGCCACACGTGGCAACGTCTTAAAAAAAAAAGACCGTTGGAGAAAAAAAATTTAAAAGTGAAGAATCACTGACTGACACGTGGCCACAACGTTTGAAAAAAAAAATTTAATTTGGCCGTTGGGCAGTCATCAACGACCATTCTAATGACTCCAACGCCAGCTATATAATATTTTTCACCCATTGAGTTTTTTCTATTTTCAAAGCCACCCCTTTCAGCTATGCCCCACTACCCCCCCCCCCCCCCCCCCCCCCCCCCCCCCCGGTCACACACACACACACACTTCATTTTCCTTCACACCACTCTCATTCTCTCAACTTCTCTCAATCTCAATTCTCAATTCTCTCTGTATTTACAATTTTCTTTAATTCTCATTTCATATATAAATTATTTATTCTATTTTTTTCTAGCATACAATATTTTTTCTTCTATTTTGACCATCATATTTTTTTTTTCACCACTATTATTCCAACAATATATTTTTTCAATCATTTTTTTTTTTACTTGCTTACCACTCTTATTCCAACAATATATTTTTTTCAATCATCTATTTTTTTTTTACTTTGTTACCACTATTATTCCAACAATATTTTCTTTACATATATCTACATTTTATTATTATTAATTTTTCAACGGCAAGTGGGGGGAGATGGTTCGGTCCATTGCAAAACTTGTTGGAACACGTTGGTGATGATGTCACTTACGACGATGTGGCTTACCACCAGTTCCTTCAAAATCGATTTGGATCCGACCACCCTTCTAGTCCTAATCCCCCTCTAATAATTCCCGAGTTCGACAGATTCGACCCCGCTCACAATACCCCCAATACTAATGAAAATCTGTCTAACCCCCCACCACCTTCGAATGATTTTTTTTGTAGGTGAATGTGAAGAAGAAAAGCCGATGAAGTCCGAACTCTTCAGAGTGCATATGAAGCAAACTAAGTTAGATGATACATTTTTCCACATCCAATGCAATCACTGCACCAAATCATACAAGGTTGGAAGAAACTTCGGATATGGAACATTCTGGACCTATATCAGAAAAAATCACTCGTCTGAATATGTGATGGCGAATAACCAAGCTCAAATCGCCAAGTACAAAACCCCTTCTAATCATTTATTTCATTACACATCTGAAAAAAAAAAATAGAGAACAATTATCATTAATGGTTACAACTGAACACTTACCTTTTGGTTTCGGTGAGAAAGTAGGTTTTGTTAATTATTGTCAAAATGCATTAAATCCTGCAATGCAACATATTCCTAGATCCACTCTCACACGTACACTAAATGTCATTTACAAAAAAGAAAAAAACATATTGAAAACATTTTTTTCTCAATTTCAAGGTCGCGTTTCCGTATGTGCCGACATATGGACCAACAATTTTGGTAGTCATTCATATTTGGGTGTTACATGTCATTATATGGACAATGACTGGGACATGCAAAAAAGAATTCTTGCATTTCGTGTTTTCGATGACTCGCATTCAGCTCAAAATATTTTTCGACTCCTTAAAATCATTTTTCAAGAGTATAATATCATAAACAAAATTTTTGCTATTGGCTTTGATAATGCTGCAAGCAATACCGCATCTATTCTTATGTTACAGGATTTGTGCAATCTCTATTTTAGGGGTAAATTATTTCATCAACGTTGTGCATGCCATGTTTTAAATTTGTGTTCAACCTGGATTAACAGAGCTTTCTGCTTTTATTAGACCAATTAGAGATAGTATTAACTATATCTGAAGGCATAGTAAAATCCAGAAGCAATGGTTAAAATATTGCTCTCAGAATAATATGCGTCCCAAAAAATTCTCTCGAGATATTACCACTCGTTGGAATTCAACTTATAAGTTGCTTAGTGAAAGTGTTGAATATAAAGATTTATTAGTTTCTTTTATTAATTATAACGTTCCTTTAATTTCTCTTCAATTGAACCATTGGGATATATGTATAAAAATTCTTGAATTGTTACGTTTTTTTTAATGATGCTACCAATGCTTTATCTGGTGTTTATTATCCCACTACTCATTTATTTCTTATTCAAAGTGTTAATATTGTTGGTGCATTTAGTGATTGTGAATTTGATGTTCAATTGAGTCCATGCGTTGCTGCCATGAAAACAAAATGGGTTTCGTATTATGGGGAGATTCCAAATATTTACTTGCTTGCACCGTGTTTTGATCCACGCTTTAAATTAGAATGTTTGTAGGAATATTTAGCTAATTATTACAAATGTTTAGGATTAGGAGTTGATGTTCTTCATTGTTGTGATTCTGTTAAGGCTTTTCTTTATGAATTATACGATGAATATCTTAGAATGTATAGTCAGTCTTTGAACGTGCTGGTTTCACAACCCCAACCCACATCTAGTGGTAGTAGTTCTTCCATAAAATTTCAATTAAGGGGTTTAGGGGATCGACTGTTTTCCCAAAAATCCAAAAAATTACGAACATCTTCTTCATCCTCATCTGTCTCTGAGCTTGACCGGTATTTAGAAGACACTCATCAATTTCCAGATGAAGAATTTAGTCTCCAGGTTTGGTGGAAGAGTCATCAACAAGATTATCCAATTTTGGTTATTATTGCCAAACAAATTCTTGGAACTCCGGTTTCTACCGTTGCTGTGGAACAAGAATTTAGTGTAGGTGGAAATATTTTGGACCCAAGACGGTCGGCTATATCTCCACAATCACTTGAAATCCAGGCGTGTGTTGATGATTGGACAAAGGCAAAATATAGACAACAAGAACTTCAGCCGGAGATAGTGAACGACTTCTTCGAAGATGACCAAACCACGAGAATGGAAGGCAGCGAATAGATTTTATTCCAACTTCCAACCTCCAACACCGAGCAACTAATTAAAGGTAAAAGAACTATATAGCCTTTGATTCCTCTACATTGGTGGAGGATACATAGACAGCTTAATTGTGGTAAAAAATTAAGTGCAAGGCCGGTATGTTTTTTTTTTTTTTTTTTTTTTTTTTTTTTTTTTTTTTTTTTTTTTTTAATTTTAATTTTAACTTTGTTACATTGTAATATTGTATATTTGAATTCAAGCCTTCAAGGCCAATTTGTAATTTTTTTTTTTTTTTTTTTGGTGAAATTGTATAGTTGTATTTATTAATAAATGTCAATTTCTTTTCTTTTAAACATTGTGAAATACTTAAATACTTCAATGAAAATGTTTGTAAATGTTTTTTTTATTTACAACTTTATGATTTTATATTTAATAAATACAAGATTTTATTATTATTTGTCAAGATTTTATATTTACAAACAATCTTTATGAATTATTATAATAATAATAAAAATTAAAAAATTAAAAAAAAAAACCGAAACCGAAAAACCGGCAATTTGAAACCGGTCACCAAACCGGATTTCCGGTTTCGGTTTGGGTTTGGGGGGGCAACCAAACCGAAACCAAACTGGGATCACCACTATGACATGACATTCTTTCCGGCTACTTCAACTGCATCAAATACCTTGTCTGTTTACCATGAAAATTACCAAATAATCAATAAATACAATGTTAGATTAGTTCTGACAAATTTCCATTTTGGAAAATCTTTGGTTTGAGATATGGACAACTAGGGTTATTGTTATTATTATTATTATTATTATTTTATAATTTTATAACTTTTCAATATTTTTGTGAGCCACTGATTATAATCCAATGATTAACATTCACATCACGGTGAGGGTGGTGTTCTTACCCAGAATCAGAAATTCCTTTGCTGACTTCTTGGCTAAGAAAGGGTCAGGGTTGAAGGAGGAGGTTTTGATTTGGGATTATGGTTAGTCTGGCTTTTTGTTTTTGTGCTGCTGTGTTTTTGCCCTGTTTTGTCTTGTGTCCCCTGTTTTTTCGGGCTTCTTGGGGTTGGTTTTTTTTGCTGGTCCTGGTGTTTCTTTCTCGTTTTTTCTGGGCGCCTCGGGCCTTTTTGCTGCCCTGCCTTGTGTTGGTTTGTGGCCTTTGTGCCTTAATAAAGTTCTATTGTTAATAAAAAATAAAAAAACATTCACATCACGGTATTAGAATAGGATCATGATCCTCTCCTTAGTCCTTGTTTTTCCTTGGTATTTTTCAAGTGTAATTAAAACACCAAGAAAAAGTGATCAAATCTTAACTATGTATTTTTTATTTTGCTTAGGTATCATTAGATTATGAAAAGTTAAAGAAAACAAGACAATGAGAGGATCTTTATCCATTAGAATATCTGAATATGTAAACGCCTCTAGTAGTTTATTGTTAATATTTTTTTTAGATTAGGCGTGTTGTTTAACATTTAAAATATGATGTTCTTTATGTTTTCAAATAAAGACTTTAATTTATAGTGCTTTCACCAAAATATAGGTTTCAATACAGCTTCTTATATATTCTGAATACAGCTTCTTATGTTGAAATGTTGAATAGATTTTTTATATGAAAAAAATAAAGATCAAGAAGGACAACAACCCAAAGAAAAAGAATATGATAAATGGATGGCAGTAATCGAATCCAAGAAGAGAACACAATGCAAGATCTTATATTAAAAAAGAAAAGCAACAAGAAGAATATAATAAAAACATAAAGTAGTCACACCCACACCCACACTACTTGACATTTTCTATGCCCCATCATCTTCCCGAAATTATCTTTAGATGAAAATAACATCTTCAAATTCTCACATGAGACTGTGATATCTTTTTGATTAATACTAGGAAAGATGATCCCTTCTTTCATTATTGCCTGGATCTTTACATTGAAATTTAGAGCTTTAGTTTTGATCAACTCGTCTTCAATTTTACTAGCAACTTGCTTAGAAACCGATACTGGCAGGGCATTGACGGTTGTCATCATGAGGATTGTTTCTTCTTGCTCATGCTTAAAGGGTTTGATCGATACACCGGAAAGAAAATCATTTCCATAGGAAACATTAATATGAAAAGACTTGTAAAACATAAAAGTTTTTTTATTAGGGTTTTTTATAGAGAAAGTGAAATTCCATATTGCTGTTAACAAAGTAATATCCCATTTAGGGGTTATTAATGTAGAGTTGAAAACTGAAAAGAGAAAATGATTGACCGAAGCTGACCTTACATCGAATTCCGGGGGATTAGCAAATTCCGGGGGATTAATATATACTGCTTGGAAAAAGCAAAAAAGCATAATACAGGCAATGGTAAAGGCAAACAAAGCGGCACAAATTTCACGACTAGAATGATACCACGTCCTAACCTTCTCTAGGGTTTCATGGAATTTCCATGACCTAAACTTCTCTAGGGTTTCATGGAATCCCCACGACCTAAATTTTTCCAGAGATTCATGATGAAGCAATGCCGTAGCCTTTTCTAGCAACCAGCCCATTATTGCAAAGTGAGGAGGAGGAGGAGATCGAAGAATAAATTTATTTTGGAGAATTTAAAGACCTATTTATGCGACTTACATATAGCTGGGACTAATTGTATCATTTGTGATCGAATATATATATATATACACACCACACAATAATCTAAGGGTTCAAAAAAATCGAAAATTTTATAAATTTCTAAAAAATTACCCTAACTGCTGTAACTATTTACATATTTCGTATAGTATTTAAATCCCTATCTCAAACCCAAAGATATATGTCAAAATGGAAATTTGTTATCGTTTGTTTGAAACTTAAATTTGAAAATTTTAAGTTTAAATATTTATATCAAGGATTATGCTATTGTTTAGTTAAATGGGTGATTGATATATATAATTATTGGATTCTAATCTGGTGGTCCACAAAAATCGAAAATTAATAATTACCCTGTAAGGCTGTAAGTATACGGATTGTTAACAGAATTACAGCAGTTAAATCCATATCTCAAACCCAAGAAGTTAAGCCAAAATGGTAATGGAAGTTTATTAGAACTAGTAGTAGGGAAAGATCAACATTATCTTGTTTGATTTAAAAATAAATAAACAAATCACTCTCGTAAATGAAATAAATCTTGTATATTATATTAGCTAAATCCATTAAATTATAGTAATTCGATGAAGTTATGACTTATGAACATCTTATTCTTGGAACCGACTAATGTAGGATAACAAAATGGTAGGCGTAAAATTCAGATTATGTGTAAATATTATGTTCTTTACTATATCAATATATATTTTTTTCAAACAGCACTTAGGGGGGTGTATTGGATTGGGATTTTAATATACAATTTTTGGGTGGCAGGATTTTATGGATTTTTAGGATTTTAAAGACTATTAGAATTATATGGACTAGACTTTCAAGATTTTAGAATTTTAAAGAAAAGAGTCTCTAGACTTTATTTATAGACTATTAGGATTATCTAGACTTTAATTATAGACTATTATGATTATCTAGACTTTATATTTATAGACTATTAGGATTATCTAGACTTTATTTAAAGACTTTTTGGACTCTTTTTTTAAAGAGAAAATAGCACTAGACACCATTAATTGGTGGGTGGAGTCCTAAAAAGGCCATTATTTCCATCTCTGCAAACTATTTAAATCTGACCTATGTCCACATCTCTAAAAATACTAAACGTTATTTGTTCAAATTTTGATACAAGAAAGTAGACATGCAAACAAACACTTTTCATTCAAAAATATTCCAAAAATCGATTTGGAAAAGTGTGAAAATGAGCGATGAAGGCAGCTCACTCGCGGATTTGCGTCGCTTCAGACCTTTAACTGAATAATTGATCATAACTTTCAAATTACTGTCAAGAATTTTACGTTCTTTATACCGTTGGATTCGTATGGAAAAGTTGAAGAACCCAACATGGACGAAAAAATTTATTTCCTTGCCAAAAGATACAGTTTTAAGGAAAAAGAGCAATGAACACATCTCATTCGCGGATTGCGCGTCGCTTCTGACCTTTAACTGAATAATTGATCATAAATTTTAAAATACCGCCCAGAATTTTACGTTCTTTATACCGTTGGGTTCGTATCGAAAAATTGAAGAACCCTTCATGGATGAAAAAATTTATTTCCTTGCCAAAAGATACAGTTTTAAGGAAAAAGAGCAATGAACACACCTCATTCGCAGATTGCGCGTCGCTTCTGACCTTTGACTGAATAATTGATCATAACTTTCAAAATAATGCCCATAATTTTACGTTCTTTATACCGTTGGATTCGTATCGAAAAATCAAAGAACCCAACGCTGATGAAAAAAATTATTTCCTTGCCAAAAGATACAGTTTTAATGAAAAAGTTTACATAAAAATATTTCCAGAAGAACACAAAACCACACAAAAAATGAAATAAAAAATAAATCGATTTCTTTTGCCTTTTTTTGCAGTAGTGACTTGAAAAGAAAAGTGAAAAAACATGAGAAACAAGTTGAGAAACCCAAACAAGGTAGCTGGTCTGAGCTAAAAAAAACCCAAATAAGATGTATTCTTTTAGAACAGGCATTAACACACAATGAAAATGTACATAAACAAATACCACAATAGTATGAATAATAGCCATCAACACATTCGAAATTTTAAAAAAAACAAGCACAATAACCATTTTATAGGTGTCATATTGTTTAATATTTCTCAAGCCATCTAATTATTGAAAAAAAAAAAAAAAAAATTGCTGGAACTAGTAATCCTCCTATGGCCTAATATCTCTCTCTCTCCACATATAGTCAGATATGCTAAGTCTCCATGTATTAGCTTCCTCTCTATGTTGCTCTTGGGTTTGTAAAACTAGTTCTTCAAGTTCCTCTTCAACAATTGGTGATGATGATGATGATACAGATTCTTCTTCAATAGGAAATAAATAAATAAATAAAATAAAATAAAAACAGTTAAAAATGTCAAGTACTTTCACATCCATCTTACTGACAGAAAAGCAGTAGGTATTCATCTCTCAATATTTATACATACAATACAAACAGATTTACATGCATGCATACAGACATACATATATTAGTATCACAAATGTTCATAGTCATTCATAAAAACAAATTGACACAAACTACATTAGAAATTCCATTAATTGAATACTGTGATGATATATTAAAAGAAGTACAACACATTAATTTGTTTGAATAATTAATCAGCCAACCAAATCTCACACGCTTCTACACTACATCATAATTGAACTTGCATAATGATCATCATAAGGGAAAATTTCTATTATTCTCTAGTCAAATTACACGGCATAAAACACTTGATATATATATATATATATATTTGAACGGCTTCATCAAATAATATAGTTCAATTCATTGTTTTTTTTTTTTTAATAGGCAATTTTTTATTAAACAACAAACAGCACAATGGCAACAAACACCTAACAAAACAGAGACCCCAACGAAACACAAGCACACCACAACAAAGGAACAACACACAAACAAACAAAACACAAACAAACAAAGCTAAGCATAAACAAACAAACACTTCTCAAGTCTAGATAATCAAGATAACATACAAAGCAGCGACTGTTCGTTGCTTTTTAAAAAATAAAATACATACAAGTGTAGACCGACTTGAGAATATAATAATACATACACAAACTTTGAAAATACATACAAGTTCGTTGCTTTTTAAAAAATAAAATTCAATATATACCTATCAAATTCAACGAACTTGGCAGTAAATTGTCATGCTTATACAATCAGCTTCTATTGGTGTTAGCAGTTCAAGCATAAGCAAGATAACATACAAAGCAGAAGCAAACCATCGACATACACGGGCACACAAGAAAAAGGTTACCTGGTCTGTTGTTAGGGTTTCTTCACAACTTTGTTGCTATTTTCTGAAAAGTCTTGAGCGAGCATGAAAAGTCTGATGTGAAAAGGCAAGACAATTTTGATGTCTTGGTATTTATATTTATCATTAAAAAGTCTAGATAATCCATATTGTCATGAAATCCTACAAATCTTGATCTCAATCCAATACCACTAGACAATTTGCTGCCTCTTAAAAGTCTGGATCCAATACCACAAGATATTATGGACTTTTAAAAAAAATCTTAAAAGTCTGGATCCAATACCACAAGATATTTTGGACTCTTAAAAAAAATCTTAGAAGTCTGGATCCAATACCACAAGATATTTTGGACTTTTAAAAAAATCTTAATAGTCTGGATCCAATACCACAAGATATTATGGACTTTTTAAAAAAATCTTAAAAGTCCTAATCGAATACCACCAGACTTATCTTACTTATTAAAAAGTCTTAATCCAATACCACCAGACTTTTACTCCCCAAAATTGTCTATTAAAATCCCAATCCAATACACCCCCTTATATTCAAAAGGCACCAGCCAGCACCAAAAAACAACCCCAAGGGGCAAGCACGCAGACCCAACAAACAGGGGAAAACAACAACAAAGGTAACAGCAAAGTCCAGCAGCCAAGCAAACAAAAAAGAAAGGAAAAATAAAGCAAGAACAACAAGAATCAATGGACCTCCCACACCACATTGTCACCATCCACAGCTGAGCCTTTTTTTGCTAGAGTATCAGCAAAAGTGTTACTAGTTCTGGCATTAAAAATAACTCTAGTGTTCCCAAGCACGTTGAGATAGTTCCAAATGTTGTATATAATCTCGACATGCTTCAAATTACCAAAACCATCCGAATTCACCCACAAAACTGCAGATTTCGAATCACTAACGATATCGATTTCCTTTCCCAACAAAGCCGGAGAATGAGCACATAAGGAGACAACCTTATGAATGGCTAAAACCTCAGCAGCATTGGAATCAAGGCAGCCCACAAACAGCGAAAAAAGCCCCCACACCTTGCCTGAATTGTCCCTCATAACACCTCCAATCCCAGCATTACCTGGATTACCCCTCGAGGAGCCATCAACGTTAAATTTCAAGGCATTACCAGAAGGAGGGATCTAGCATGAGGACTTTTGAGGCTTTAACAGCTTCTTCTCTATACAGCTGTCTTTAATATTCAGGAGCAAAAAGGATATGGGAAGTTTTGTACCTTTCCCATGATACTTAAACCACCAAGCTACCCGGAATTTGACCATGTCCATTACCTTATTAAAGTCCGCCGGAATGCCATTGAAAACCAGTTGATTGCGAGATTCCCATATCGTCCATGTGAGAGCAAAAAACAGGGTTTTCCACACCCTTAAACTCTTCACAGAGATACACAAACCTATCCACCCAAGGAACCAGCTTCTCAACGAATTGTTAGCACAACTCGAGATATCCCACCAGTTCATACAGTTATACCACAATTTCCACAACCAGGGGCACAACAAAAATAAGTGATCAATCGTCTCCTCCCCCTCATTACACAAAGGACACGGCACAGGAGTTGCAAAAGCAAGCCCAAACTTTTGTAAAACCTGTCTGACCATTAACCTACCGTGAAGGAGCTGCCAAGCAAAGATTTCAATCTTGGGGGGGCAAATACCTTGCCAAATGAGATTATAGTCAACAGAATTATCCATAGACGAATCCTCCAAAATTCTACGAAAAGACTTCACCGAGAACTCACCATTAGAAGAAAATGTCCAGGCTAAATCATCTGAGACAGAATTTCGAATGACAATGCACTCCAAAAAACTTAAACAAACCTTCCATTGATCCTTTTCCCAATCAAAACACGGCCTTCGCAGCGGAATTTCCCACACCCACCTAGAATCCTCCCATCTCCCAAAACTGCTCACAGTGCCCTGCTTTTGAGTTGCCAAAGCATAAATTCTAGGACACATGTCTTTCAAAGGAGGAGAGTTTCCAATCTTAGTCTCCCAAAATTTGCCTCTTCTGCCGTCCCCTATCACCACTTTCAGACCTTCTTTCAAGACAGTATACGACCTAGAACCATCAGCAAACAGAGACTGCACATTTTTGATAAAAAGAGAAGTAAAATTAGAACCATTCCAATCCCACTCTAAGTCAAACTTTGTAAAATTGTATCTAGCACATATAACCCTCCTCCACAGAGAATTCTTGTCAGTCCCGAACCTCCAAACCCACTTCGTGAGCAAACTTTTATTTTTGTCACCCATTCTACCAATGCCCAAACCACCACACTTCTTGCTTTTACACACATTGCTCCAATCAACAGCATGAATTTTCTTTTTCACAAC
Organism: Acer saccharum; assembly: GCA_030490815.1. Classification (NCBI taxonomy): domain Eukaryota; kingdom Viridiplantae; phylum Streptophyta; class Magnoliopsida; order Sapindales; family Sapindaceae; genus Acer; species Acer saccharum. Next base: position 64,667,718 of record CM059866.1, on the reverse strand, counting down.
CCCATCCCCCCAAAAAAATGATCTTTGAATCTTTTCAATAGCAAGAGCCCTATATCAATATATATAGGGTGGTTCTCTAGTAAGGACGTTTAACCACAATTATACATTCACATTGGGTGTGGGTATTTGTTAATGTCAGTGTTCGAAAACGCGGCCGCCTAGGCCGATTAGTCGGAGCAATACAGCTAGGCGGCCGGAAAACGCCTTGAAAATTGCAAATCAGACCAATTAGGCGGCCTCCGCGTAATCGGACACGTGGCCGAGTAATCGGGCACGTGGCCGAGTAATCGAGCTAGGCGGCGTTATTTTGCACCGGAAATCAGCCGGAATAAGGCTCGGGATCGTTGTTTCAGTCGACTGGACGAGCTCGGGAATGTTCGGCAATGGAGGCTGGCGCGAGGTTGTAGATGAAGTGAGGAAGGTGGGGTGCGTTTAGCATCGGGCTGGGGTATACGCAGGAGTCAAGTAGGCCAACGTTTGGGCTCGTGTATTGGGCCTGGTCTGTTGCCCCATTTTAATGAAACGCTGCCGTTCCACTGATGTGGTTTGTTCACTGATTTGAGTTTCAAATTACGAAACGCCCCCTGATCTCTTATAAAATCACAATATCTTCAATCTTCCTTCAATAATTACACTTATACCCCTAATTGACCAACTTTATAAATACCTGGAAAGAGTTTTGTTTGGATTTGATAATTGGAATTTGTTTGAGATTGGATTTTTATACAGGAAAATAAAAAAATAGGCTTAAATTTGTCGGCCGATTAATCGGCCGATTAATCGCCGACTAATCGCCTAGGCGCTAGAAGGTGGGTCTCCGCCTAACTAGCGCCTAGCGCCTACTATAACACTGGTTAATGTAGGGCTGTGGACAAAATGTGAATGTGTAGTTGTGGTTAGACGTCTTGAAATTATATATATATATATATATATATATATGGTTTATCTATTTTCTTTATAATGTTTACTATTCTTTTTATTTTATTTTTAATATCATGTATTGTTTAGAGTTTAGAGTTCTTATGCTGAACTGATTTTATTTAATATTTAATATATTTATAAATAAAATAAAATAGTACAAAGATCATCAAAGAATCGAAAAGGAATAATAAGCCAAATTCATACTTAAATAGTCATACGGTGTACAAACAAAATGGCATGTTCACAGATTAATGATTTATGTCCTTAAATTAATAACAAGGCAAATTACAACAACTCTACGACTTTCAGAACTTAGACGTCATTCAAGACTTATTATGATTTAAAATTTCAATTTTCAAACAAGATAATGCTAATCTTTCCCAACTATCAGTTCTAACAAATTTCCATTTTGGCTAATCTCTTTGTTTGTGATACGGATTTAACTACCGTATAGAATCTGTATAGTTGTTATTATTTTTTACTTTATTTTTAAACATAGAATATGTATATATAGTTACAAGTACAACTAGGGTTGACGAGATGAGGTTGATCTGATGATAAACCCCTCACATATACACCAAAGAGGTCGTGGTAAACCCCTCACACCTACACGAAGCAGCGGTGAGCTCGAAGATGGAAAGTAAATAAACCCCTCACATGTACACCGAAGAGGTCATGGTAATCCCCTCAGGTTGCGTTTGGTGCGCGGAATAGGATTGGACTATTTTTAAAAGATGGGATTGGATTGGATATGATTGGATTAATTATAGTGTTTCCAGTGTTTGATGCAAGACGAGATTGAACTAAAAATAATTCTATGTTGGGTTTGGTAGAGGAAATATGGGTTTTTGTCACTTTTTTAAGTTGGTGTTTCAAAACTATCACCACTTTAATAACTTATGTTTTAAAGGCACCAAAGTAAGTGACTTCCAAAAATACCCTTACTTTACTCTATTTTTTTTTTATATACTTTTCAGTTTTTCTTTTTTTGATTTTATTGTTTCATCTTCTTCATAGAAACAGACCTCCATTGGATTGTGTGGAGCCACACTGACGCACTCGAAGGTCTATCTCAAAACAACAACCCAGTGTTTCCGAGACTTAGTGATTGTGTTCCGAGACTTTGTTCCGAAACTTTGTGATTGCTTTTCGAGACTTTTGGGTTGTTGTTTTGTGCTCCTCTATTTCTTTTTGTTCATCTTCTCCAACACCGAATCCCCAATTTGAAACCCTTCGTTTTCAAAGAAAGTTACATACTTCGTTTTTTTAGAGAAATCAAAAGTCGCTATTGTGTTTGGTCGTGGTTGTCGACGGCAATGTACGTGTGTTCATAGTCCACTGTCGTCGTCGATGTACGTGTGTTTGTTATTTGGTCGGTGTACGTGTGTTCGTCGATTCGTTAGTTCCACCTACATTGATGAAGGATTTTGAAAGAAGATTTATAAAAATAAAAATAAAAAATAAAAAAAAAAAAAATGGTGAAGGAGGTTACTGTGGGGGCATTTTTGTTCATTCACCATAATAAGTGTCATTTAAACTCAAGTTATTAAAATGGTGATAGTCTTAAAATACACCATCAAAACGTTGCTAGAAATTTTTTGAACTCGTGTTTGGTATTGTTGACGGTGATTTTTCGATAGTCAACCGGTCAACGATCTAGGTTGGTGAAACCTGAAGACAAACGTAATGAAAGTAGAAAAATAAAAGATGAGCAAGCATAACACATATTTTACGTGGTAAAACCCCAAGGCGGGGAAACATCCACGGTGCCGGTGACGGCGAGAAGTGATCCACTATGAATATAAGGATTACACACTCAATACTCGCATTCTCTCAAATAATTGCTTGTGATGATCCCCCCGATATAATGAATACATTGATGTATTTATAGGGTTTGATCTAGGGTTGCCCTAGTTTCTGTTGTATAAAAGGCGGACTCATTAATTAGAGTCTTTGTAGGATTCTTGTAGAGTAGATAAATTAGGACCCATTTCCTATTTGGTGTGTATCCTTCTAGAAGCTTACAGTTCTTTCTTGATTAGATTTCTCTAGTACTGGAGAGGAAATAGGGATATTTCCTTATTGGAATATTATCCTAAAATTCCGTATCTGTGCAGATCTCTTCTTGATATGGCCTATCTTGGTAAGGCTGTATTTCCCGTTTTTGGCTAAGTACTGATTTTTGGCCGAGCAGACTTGGCCGAGTAGAATCTTGTCCGAGCACACTTGGCCGAGCACACTTGGCCGAGTAGACTTCTAGCCGAGTGGAATGTTGGCCGAGTAGAATGTTGGCCGAGTGGAATGTTGGCCGAGTAGAATCTTGTCCAAGCACACTTGGCCGAGCACACTTGGCCGAGTACACTTGGCCGAGTAGACTTCTAGCCGAGTGGAATGTTGGCCGAGTAGACTTGGCTGATTGAAACCCTTGGCCGAACAGGTCTTTAGCCAACCATATTCCATCTACAGATGGCCCCTCATATGGTGATGTCATGCATTCATGTTGACCCTTTTGATAACGTGTCCCACATTTGACTTTTTATGACGTGGAATCACTATATTTCCGTATTACCCGCTATCTTTGCTGACGTGTCATGCTGACGAAAAACCCCTATAACAATACCCCCTCAAATCTGCAAGATGAGTTCTTGGTGACTTATCGAAGGGGATTTGAATAGTTCTCCTTTGATTTTTGTTGCTCGTCTTCAGCCTAAGCCCAAGTTACTACCCAGTTGATGTTTGAACAATTGTCGGACATTTGTTGAGCCTTTGGTTGCTCTTTAACTCCTCTTGTCATTTTTGCCTTGTATACTTCTGTGATGCCTCGGTGCGCACTTGCACTATATATATTTGGTATTTGGTATACTTTGCATTTGGTTCTGGTCGCGCTCGATAAACTTCCTTGTCTCCTCAAGCTTTGATTATTGAGATCTTTTTTCGCTCACTTGGGCGAATGTGAGTCCCCTTTATAACTTTGTTCGGCTTTCCTCGGATCCCTTTTGTACTACTGCTGCATATCTGATCTTTCTGCTGTAATTCCTTTTAAATAGGTATGAATTAGGTCTCCTTTTAGTTCCATAATCAACCTCCAATAAGGCTAATTCAATGCGACTTAAAGTAGGAAGTATAATCCTTCTAACTTTAGGAATTTTAATCCAATCTCGACTAATCCCAACATGAAAAGTTTAGGATCAACTAAAATTGAATTAAAGTGACTTTTAGGCCTTTGTTAATCTTCCAAAACATGATAAATTCGTCTAAGACCTTCATTCCCGAATAGGCAGCCCACAATGCTTTATTTCTAAAATCCCGTGTAGAAATTCTGGGCTAACCTTTGGGTAGTAAAATAGTCATAACTCCTTCCAGAAAACTCGAAATCACAAACCGTAAAATTCTATGGAAAGCTAACTTCCGTATCTTTCCAACCATATAAGGCTTGAAACCCAGTTCCTTCTGAGATGATACAGTTTAGTTCTTTAAGTTGACCCATCAGCAGATGCTGCCCGCGTAGAAATTCTAGGCTGACCTTTGGGTAGTAAAATGGTCATAACTCCTTCTAGAAAACTCGAAATCACAAACCGTAAAATTCTACGGAAATCTAACCTCTGTACCTTTCCAACCATATAAGGCTCAAAACCCAATTCCTTCTGGGATGATACAGTTTAATTCTTGAATTTGACCCATCAGCAGATGCTGCCCGAGTAGAAATTCTGGGCTGACCTTTGGGTAGTAAAATGGTCATAACTCCTTCTAGAAAACTCGAAATCACAAACCGTAAAATTCTACAGAAAGCTAACTTCTGTACCTTTCCAACCATATAAGGCTCGAAACCCAGTTCCTTCTGAGATGATACAGTTTAATTCTTGAAGTTGACCCATCAGCATATGCTATTTTCACGGGTTTGCTCAAGAAATCTTCCAAATTGCTTCCAATTATCTTCTAGGACTTGAATAGCTGAGAATGCTTCTATCTGATATATCTTTTCTTCTTGTCGTATCCTTTAAAGGCAAGTTCTGACGACCTTTTGAAGTTTCAGGGCTCAAGACAGCTTGAAGATGTCGAGGTTGAAGATCATAAGAGGAACTCATTAAGGTTTCCCTGAGCCGTGTCTTTCCTCACAAGCTGAGAAGAATACAGTATATGTCGTCGCTCTTGGCAAGGTAAGATGTCGCTCTATAGAGATCGTGCTTCAAAGCATCCACCCCCTGAGACCACTGCCATATATATATACATGCTCATGGTGAGTTGGGGGCTTTTGTTCTCCAGGGGTTCATGTTGCTTGGAATCTACCCCCTAGCATCGTTGTTATTCTTGAGTTGATGCCGACGTGCAGGGTAGGAGCCACGCTTTTAGCACATTGTCTGGGTAGCCATTATTTTCTTCTTTGGTTGAGTCATTCCAAGCGTTTGGCCTGGATCTTTCTTGTCCATTTGAACTTTTTCTCGGCTTATCTTGTTTCGTAGGTTTGATTCTCCCTTTTGGCCGATCTTTCTTATAGACCGGTCTTCTTTTTGGCCGATCTTTCTTACAGATAGGTTATTTATTTTTTTTTTTAAATACCTTCTAGCTAATACTCCTGCAAAAAGAAAGCACTTTATGTATATAAATACAATTTTGACTTATAACTTACTTGCATTCGACTTTGTTCATTATTGTCTCTTTTGCAATTGCTCATTGGCTTTTGTACTTCTTGCAAATTGTTCCAGGTGTTCGCTTATGGCTCAGGGCAACTTGAGTATTTATTTTACACCACGGGGGGTCCTGACTCACTGTATCTAAGTTTCTACCCACTTTCGGGGTTTTTACTTTGATTTTTAGCGAGCCAAGCCAACCTCAAGGCGTTTGGCCCAGGTGGCCTAGATCTTGCGTTTGAAAGCTTCCTGACTGTTTTTATGTGCACTTGCCCATTGGAGCTTTGTACCTGCATATTTTAAACTTAACAGATGCAATATAAACGAAAAAATCTTTAACGGAAAAATCTTTACCCCTTTCCACAAGGCCGGATCGCTGACAGTGTTTTATTCACACCCAGTCAGTTTTTGAGCTGACAGCGCTTTATTTGCACCCAGTCAGTTTTTGAGCTGACAGTGCTTTATTTGCACCCAGTCAGTTATTCTTTTTGATCAATTTGGTATACCTTGGTCTGAACAAATATATTATCCTTAGTTTGGCTTCAAGAATGATCAAGTATCTCATTAAACTGGTCATCTTCAGACTGACCAAGTGTCTCATTAAATTGATCAGTTTTTCTTCAAGAATGATCAAGTATCTTATTAAACTGATCATTTCTAGACCGACCAAGTGTCTCATTAAACTGGTCAGTTTTACCCAGGTGTTACATCGAGGCTCACCACGACCATACACTTAGGTCCCCTGCACAAGTCACCTAGGACGTCTCCTGGTTTTGTCTGCTACAGGGGTTTGCCGAATCGTTGGGGTAGTGTATACCGGCCAACACAGCTGTGCATCTCACCAGACATATTCCGGCGGTGCCCCGAGCAGTTTTCCAGGTATCCTGTTTTTCAGGTATCCTAGTGCCTCGGGTTTGCCTTTTCACTAAGGATACGTTCGTATCTGATTAGCTCGGCGGGCATGCTATTTCAGCTTCTCCGCCCCTCGGACACTATCCACTCGCTCTTCGCGGTTTCATGGCGCCCGAGTACTATCTTCGGGCTTTACGCTCCAAAGATGACCCCTTCGGCCTATGTTAGTGAAGATTTTGGCCCCTTTGGCCTTTTCTTCGAATTTCTACATGTGCCGAGATAAAACTTGTTTTGCACGGATTAAGACTATCCTCGATTTCTGTACTCAAGTTTTCAGCTTGTCTCTCTGTCAGACACATGAGTAGCATTTGCACAAATATATATATTTTAATAATGCCGAACAAAAATAGTTGGATCCATGCACGTTATTGGTGATGGTTACTGTTCGGGATAGAATACCCATGGACTCTTGATGGATGTTTTGCATACAAAAACCATATAGCATGCTAATAAAACAAGTAGTATATATTTTCGCAAGTATATACGTGAGTTGTATTTATTATGTATGAAAGAAACATACAGCGATAGCATGTGTAAGTGGGGTGTAATACTAGAATAAATATACAAGCTACTTGTGTTGTGCATCATGTAAAATACTAGGATAAGTACACAGGCTACATGTGTTGTGCATCATGCAAAAAGTGTAGCAAAGAACTTTGATAAGCAAGGGTGACAAAAGTGTATCCCCACATTTTACCTCCTCGTCATCAACATGCAGTTATGAAATCCAAGACGATTTGATTTATAGGCCGAATAAAAAGTGACTAAGCGATAATTTAGATTTTACCTCTAACTCCACTTGATGAGGTATCCGAAATTGGTTACCTTTTCATTCTGAGTCTCAAATCGCAAGTCGTTCTTTCCTTGTGCTTTTGTATAATACTATGTCTTATGTTTCCCTAGATCACTACAAGGAAAGACAATTCAATAATCAATACTAACCTGCGTAGTGGTCGCTAGTGTAGAGTTGTGATGTCTCGAATATCGTCAAACATTCCTTAGGGTGAACAATCCACTAGCTTTATTCTTGTACTCTGACTTTTGTTATGGTTCATCTTCTTTTCCATATATACATATTAGCCGAATCACCGGGATAGAGATGACTCCACTAAAACTACTTTTGCAACTGCAATTTTTTGTTTTTTTTATTTTTTTACTATGTTGTGCTACCCCCTAGCCCCCCAGCAGTTGTTAAAGTATGTTTCATTCGAACATAGGTGCTTTCAACGCGTCTTTCTTTTTTTTCTTTTTTTTTTTTTTAGTTTCCGCAGCAAGTGAAGAGGCTGTCTCCATGTAGGCTCTTTCTTATCTTTTATCATTGGATGCTTTCATCCTCAATATTTTCCTCAAGGTCTTCCTCCTAACACGTCCGCTCAAGAAGCTTTTCGGAAAGCAGCCTTATTTGAGTCACTGAGGGATAGTCAATTGTTGGTTGAAGTTTGAAGTGCGCCGAGATGGAGTTTGTTCCTGCGCACAAGGGTAAAGCTCGATTTCTAAACCAAGGTTTTTACCTTGACTTCTATACCAAGCATGCGAGTGAAATTTTCACATATAACAATAGTTACGTATATAAGAAGGCCAAATTAAATAAAAACAACTAACTCATATAAAACATTATTGATGATTAGTGTTTGAATTTTGGCATCCAAGAATATATGTTAGGGAAACATACAGAGGTAATATGTGAGTGCAATTTATTGAGAAGTACACAAAGGTTATACAATATGTACAGTGTACTCGCGTGAAAATAATATATGAAGAAGTGAGTGAATATCTCAACACATTGATCACAAAAACTCAACATTTCACACCTCACAATTTTGTTTTGATTTTACTGTTTAGGTAAATCAAAATATTTGAGAGTGTTTAAACTTAACCAAATCCATGCTCATTTGATCTAAAGAACAAATTGGTCAACATGATTCGCACAACAATAAAAATTATGTGACGTACCTATTGCTGGCTGAATTTGCTCGGTGATGCGTTTCCAAATCAAGGTGATTTACGCACCGCTTTAACACGAGTATATATTTTGATAGAAAAACATACAATGTGCAACTCAATAAATTAGCAGCAGGTTCTCAATATAAAAATAAGAACCACAATTTTCTACCAAGTTATTGACTGAGTAGCAAGATTATGTCAACAATAATAATTATTAATAATATAACATTTAAACAAAGATGTACCTTCAACTCCGACCGATTTCAACAATGTCGTTAAATGCTTTCGAAAGTGATTTTATCAAGATCACAGCCTTTGCCACTTACGACTTTGGATCCTTTATTGTTGGACATGTCGGTAATGAAGAGCCGAGTGGACCCCTTTTTCTTTATTAAGATATCTTGGATTAATGAAAGTAGTTGGCAATGTGAGGCCAATGCTACTCTTCCCTCTCCGATCGGGTCACCAAGGCTATATGGTCTCTCTTTTTTGAAACCTTTAAGCGCGTTGAGATGAAATTCAATTCCCGCGCGCATAGGCAAGACTAGATTCCTGAGAAGGCACTTTCAACTTGTTTTCTATACCAAGTATGTGAGTAAAGTTCGCACAAGTAATAATAATCATGTATTTTAATGAGACCAAATAATTGGAAGCAATCAACTCATACATGGTACTATTAATGATTAGTGATTAGTGTCGAAATTTGACACCTGTATGATAGACAATATGCGCATAAGAGCTATAAAAGTTGCCAGACATAGTAATTAAGCATGCATTACATGTTTATAGACTTATGCGCACGTATTATGTATTGTATACGAGAAACATGCATAGATAACATGTGAACGCAATATAACATAAAGAGAATTACACAAAAGTTATGTGTGTTGTGTATTTGTATGTGAAAGTATAACGATATGAAGAGACGGATATAATTTAATATATCTAGATTACATATATTCAATGTCTCAAGCATACAAAATACTTCTAGTCACATTTTTCAACACTCATGCTTATTTGATTTAAAGAACAAATTGGTCGAAACCAATATCGTTGAGCCCAACCACTTTTTATCCGAACGCTTTCGGTACTGCTTAAACGCTTTTGGAAGCATTTCTCACCAAGATCAAAGTCTTGATCAATTTTATTAAATAACACTTGCTCGAAAGATATTAAAAAAAAAGACTATAATTACTCTCAAACATCGTAATATAACAAATCACAACACTATTAATAGCATGGAGTCAGCTTTTCCATAACATTTAAATGAACAACCCATCACAAGTGAAAAAGCATTACACATGGAGGGTGCATATAACAACTAGTGCGATTGCATCTAAGCTCCAGCAGTGTTACTCGCCTCATTATTATTTAACGAGTTAAATTAATGACACTGACAACCATGTAGTATTCGTAATGTATTGTTTGCCCAAAACAATTATATGCTAAATAAGGTATGTATGTCATGAGCTTGGTAATTTTTATTAGACAATGAATATTCAATCGTTTTTTATCAAGATCAAAGTCTCAAATAAACTCAATCGAATTATTGTTTGGTTAATCAAAGTATCATAAATATTAAACATCAATCAGTATGTTTTACTCTTATTAATCTAGAATAATAATAATCATGTTACATACTTGCTGCCGACTGAATCTATTCGGCAATGCACTCTCAAGTCAAGGCAATCCATGCAAATATTTTAATAGAAAAGCACAATATGCAACTTCTAATTTCAACAAATTAGGAGTGTATTCATAGTATAAGATTTAAGCATCCTGATATTCTATACAGTTATTGATGCAAGACGATATCAATAATAATAATAATTAAGTGAAAACATACCCCCGAATCCGAATGATTTTATCAAGATCGAAGTCCTGATTAAATCTTGAATAATCATTATTTGGTTAGTTTTCATTTTTATTTATGTAACTAGGCATATATTCCTTGTTTTCACAATGTAGATGAAATCATAAAATTAGATTGCAAATTGACTAACCTCAGCCACTTACCGAACCTGGAGTAGTCTTTTACCATTGGATCATTGATGAAGGGCCGAGTGGGCTCAGTTGAGAATTGACATTGGGTGTTTTATACCAAGAGGGGCTCGGTTTCTAACACGTCAAGGTAAACTTTATGCTGAACTGCAACGTTCCGGAAGTCGTCAAATATTTCTCGGGATGAATTGTGTTGAGACCCATATATCCTCAGAAAGATCTATACGTCTATTTTACAGCGAAATTCGCGGTTCATGATTCCATGCTCTCTGGAGAGAGTTGTCTCTGTTTTAGCGTCTGGTGGTCAAGTTGGAAAATCCTCCGCGAATCACTTCCTTCAATGTTTCGGGGATCATAAAATATTCCACAGGTTGAACCAGATTGCGAACCTTATATTTCTGAAAAGGTCCAGATGTCTAGTTTCTGATGGTTTTTACGGCTCACGATTTCGACTTCTGTAGAGGGAGATATGCCTGTTTTAGTGTTCGATGGTCAGATCAGAAATCTGTGCGCGATCTGGTTTCTTCAATATTGCGGGAGCCACCAAATATTGCTCAGATTGAACTAGGATACGAACCATATATTTTCGGAAAGCCTTGGATGTCTAGTTTCCAATGGTTTTTACAGTTCGTGAATCCGACTTCTGTAGAGGGAGATATGCCCATTTTAGTGCGTATTGGTCAGCAATTCCGCGATTCTGGACAGCTCTCCTCTTTTCTTTTGTAAGCTGTCGAAATGCGAAAGCAATTCCTCGGACGGATTCTTGATACTTTGAAGCTCTGAGTATTGCTTTCACAATATTCTTCCTTTGGAATTGGTCACGGCTGCGGCTCCTGTTACGGGTTTTGTAGTTAATCCACTCCCTAGCACTTCCAATAGTTGTTTGTTGGGTGCTTCAAGTGTTGGATCTACATCAGAGTTCCTTCTGTGGTCTGTTCATGAGGGTTTCTCGAAGTTGAGTTCTCCACCCCCTCCTTCTAGCGCCAATTGTTGACGGTGATTTTTCGATAGTCAACCGGTCAACGATCTAGGTTGGTGAAACCTGAAGACAAACGTAATGAAAGTAGAAAAATAAAAGATGAGCAAGCATAACACATATTTTACGTGGTAAAACCCCAAGGCGGGGAAACATCCACGGTGCCGGTGACGGCGAGAAGTGATCCACTATGAATATAAGGATTACACACTCAATACTCGCATTCTCTCAAATAATTGCTTGTGATGATCCCCCCGATATAATGAATACATTGATGTATTTATAGGGTTTGATCTAGGGTTGCCCTAGTTTCTGTTGTATAAAAGGCGGACTCATTAATTAGAGTCTTTGTAGGATTCTTGTAGAGTAGATAAATTAGGACCCATTTCCTATTTGGTGTGTATCCTTCTAGAAGCTTACAGTTCTTTCTTGATTAGATTTCTCTAGTACTGGAGAGGAAATAGGGATATTTCCTTATTGGAATATTATCCTAAAATTCCGTATCTGTGCAGATCTCTTCTTGATATGGCCTATCTTGGTAAGGCTGTATTTCCCGTTTTTGGCTAAGTACTGATTTTTGGCCGAGCAGACTTGGCCGAGTAGAATCTTGTCCGAGCACACTTGGCCGAGCACACTTGGCCGAGTAGACTTCTAGCCGAGTGGAATGTTGGCCGAGTAGAATGTTGGCCGAGTGGAATGTTGGCCGAGTAGAATCTTGTCCAAGCACACTTGGCCGAGCACACTTGGCCGAGTACACTTGGCCGAGTAGACTTCTAGCCGAGTGGAATGTTGGCCGAGTAGACTTGGCTGATTGAAACCCTTGGCCGAACAGGTCTTTAGCCAACCATATTCCATCTACAGATGGCCCCTCATATGGTGATGTCATGCATTCATGTTGACCCTTTTGATAACGTGTCCCACATTTGACTTTTTATGACGTGGAATCACTATATTTCCGTATTACCCGCTATCTTTGCTGACGTGTCATGCTGACGAAAAACCCCTATAACAGGTATGTAATGGGATTGGAGAAAAATAATGTAATAATTTGTAAAAATAAAAAGTTGTTTTTAAAAAATAAATAAATAAAAAACGAATCTGATGAATAATTGGATCTTTCCCTTCTCTCTCCTCCCATCTCTTTCTGTCCTTTCTCTGGATCTTTCCATTCTCTCTACTCCATCTCCATCTCCATCTCATCTCGCCGTTGAGTTCCTTCTCTTTCTTTTCCCCCTTCTTCTTCTTCCCATCTCTCATCATAGGGTAGTGGCGATTTTGGTGAATGGGTTTCTTTTTGGGTTTAGGTTGGGGGTGGTCGCCAGCGATGAGAGCACTGATCTCCTTCGGTGAGATGAAATCAGATGATGAGGGTGGTTGGGTGCTTCCGATTCTTGGGGATGATGGTTGGATTTAAGTGTTGAATTTTTTTGTATTTACTTTTAATTTGATTTTGCTATAAAAAAAAAAATTGGTGGTTACTTTGATTTTGGTTTTAGTTTGACTTTTTTTTTTCAATGACTTAAAATCAGTGTTGAATAGAGTTACAGGTCGGGAGTTGGGTGGATTCAGTTTCAATATTTTTTTATTTTTATTTTTTCTGGTGGTGTGTCAATTTCTAGGTTTCTATTTCTTGTTGGTGGTGGTGGTCTATGGGAGCTAATGTGGGAGTTTGGTGATGACTGGTGTGGCGGTCGTGGTGGTGGTTTTAGTTCATCTGAAATTGTTTTTTCTGTTTTTTTTTTTTAATTGCTTGAAGAAGAAGTACAGTCAAGAGGGGATAAAATAATCCCATTGATTTGGAGGGGTTTATTTTATCCTCCTCTGATGGGATAAAATTAACTAAGGACTAAAAATAGTCCTGGTTGCCAGACCTCACCACCAAACATGGGATTGGACTATTCCCAGTCCTATCCTGACCAACAAACACACCCTCATGGTACATGTATAAAAAATTTACCACTAGACCAATCTCAAATGTAAATATTGGTTTTGGTAAAAATTTTGAGATCAAAATTTATTTAATATTCTCAGAATATCAATAATAATTTATGATATTATTTATATTAATACCTCTAAAATATGGAAAATATCGAGAATATATATATATATATACAGATTTTTTATTATCAGTTCGTCCTGACAATAAATATATCATGACGAAGAATGTGGATCACTAGATTTACATACTTTGACTCAAAGTGTATGCACTTATCAAAACTTTTCCATAATCTATGGTCCACATTCTTCGTCCTAATATATTTATTGTCAGGACGAACTGACAATAGAAAAAATGTGTATATATATATATATGAAATAGTATCCATATATATTTCCTCCTTGCATAAAAGAAATATTTCGATGAGACATATATGTATCAAATCATTTACACTGATTAATGTTGCTTCACATGCATCTAATGCATAAACGGAATTTTTATTATACATATATGATACAAACTTTTTCTGGAAGACTTTCAACTCGACGAATTTGGGTACAGAAAAAGAAAGATAGATTCCACGCTTGCAAAAATTTATGGATCATAAGTTTGGAATTAAAAGGATAACCAATAAATTAAAAATAAAATAATTATATATACACACGACATACAGTATCGTTGATTCGAAACTTCTTCTTAAAACGATTTTTTAATGTGTTATATGGATATGCCTGGTCCAACTGAATCATACAATATATGTAACCAATCACATAAGAGATGTATATACCATGGTGAGGGGTTCAAGTGTCATTATACATTTGAAAAACATCTATGAGAAGTTTTTTCCCAAATTGTTGAGGTAGATATCTCGGAGTAGGAGAAAAACTTGTGTGAAATTAGTGAGATTGTCTAATGCAACTGTATGTGATGTAATTTTAAAAGCTTCAAAATTTATTTTATATTTCCCCAAGCAAATTATGTTTACATTGCACATTTGCACTGTTGCTTTAGAGTTTAGGCACCATCCCACATAGAAGTGGTAGACCTCTTAAATACGATCGTTATCCAAAGAATATATATATAGAGAGAGAGAGAGGAAATTGCATGAAGTAATCAAAAATTTTATTGGTTTATTGTTTTTAGCCATAAATTTTTATTTTATTATACTTATCACATTTGGCCTTGAATGGATAAGATTGCCATTCATTTTGTCTTTACTTCACCCACCCAAAAATAAAATTTGAAAATCAACTGGCATGTAACTTGAAAATCATTGATATGTAAGTTGAAAGTCCATTGACATGTAATTTAAAACTTAATTGACATGTAACTTGAAATATCAACTCGCATGTAACTTGGAATCAAATAGCATGTAACCAAGTTACATGTCAGGTGAAGTAAAATTTAAGGATAATTTTGTCTAAAAGTGGTCAAAAGCAATGAAAACAATAAACCAATAATTTTTTTGGATATTTCTGAATTCACCCCTATATATAAATATAAATACATATATATACGGTCTCGTTCTGGTCAGTGCGCACTGATGTAACCACATCAGTACCAATGTATGTGGACCACTGATTATGGAGAATTTTTGACAAATACATACACTTTTAGTCAAAGTATATAAATCTAATGGTCCACATCCAACGCACTGATGAAATTATATCAGTACGCACTGATTTGAACATATATATATATAAATATATATATATATATAGTTTTTTTATTGTCAATTCGAACTCCTTGCATATTTATGGGTCTTTAGATTTAAATAGTTTGATTTGGCTGCATGCACTTGCTAGTGCATCTTTTAAATCTAATAGCTCACATGCAATGAACTGATATATTTTATATCAATTCGAACTGATAATAAAAAGACTGATATATATTAGTGGATTATGTAATTGTTTTTGGGCTAAGGTGTCATTATATAATCAGCCGTTCAAAAAAAATGGTGTCATTATAATAGGAAAAAAATTAAAATATAACTAAAGATCGAATCCGAATCCGATCCCATGAATAATATTTTTCCTATTATAGTAGTGGGTCCCAACTTAACAAGGAAATAAATGGCCCTCACATTATTGCCTTGCACGACTGCACGTAAACCCTATTAAGAAGGAGAAATAAACTCTCTTCTCTCTCTATCTACAATTTATGTCCCATAATAATTCACCACCTTTTGCCTCTTCTCACGCTCTGCCTAGGGTTTTTCTATCTCTTCTCTCTTTTTCTCGACTCTCTCTCTATATCCAAATACAAAAAGAGAAAGAAAAAAAAACAACAGAATTTTTTTTTTCTCGAGGAAATTGTAAGAGAGAAGAGATTAAAAAAAAAAAAAAAAATTGTCTTTGAATTTTCTTAATAATAATAACCACCACTAACAAAAACAACAATGGCTGTTTCTACGGTTTGTTCTTTCAATGTTTTCGTCGTCATTGCTTTCATATACGCTGTCTTTTTACCCATCGCTCAAGGACAATCCGCTGCTCCGGCTCCTTCGCCCACCAACGACGGTATGTTTGTTAATTTATTGCCATTTTTTTTATTGGAAACAAATAAAAAATAACTAACGATCTAAATTCTGGAGTGAAGTGTTTTTTTTTTTTTTTTGGTGCAATTTCAAATGAGATTAGTTAATAATTTTATTTTTGTTTTATAATTTTATATGCTTAAATGTTCATTGCATTATTAAGTTTAATTAAGGGCGAAGGGTCACTTTGATTTGTAACTTGGACATTGATTCTTTGTTTTTGTAACCAAAAAAATTTTGTCAGCAATCTGAAGCATAATTCTCTGGTTTTCAAAACATAAAATAACAACATTTTGAATGAAAAATGTTTTTCGAAACAGTTTTCCTTTTTTTTTTTATGGTAGAATTGTGGAAGATATATATACATTAGTTTAACTTAATTTTTATAATTTTACGTGATTGTGTTTTTTTTTATTAATATTTCTTCATTATTCACTTTTTCATTGTAATTTTTTTTGTTGGACAATTTATTCATCGTAAATTTAGAAACAAGAAATTAATTTTTTGTTCATAATAATAAAAGGTCTTTCGATGTAATATCCTTCACAACTAACCAACGATATTTTTTTTATTTTTTTTGAAGTATAAATTTAGGACTTGGTGAAGGGGATGGGATCACGGGACTTGAACCCATGACTTCAACGAGTTTTTAATAATGTTTGATAAAATTGTTTTGTTTATTTACAAAACATTTTGAAATTAATTTTTTTTAATTATTATTATTATTTAATTGCTTTTTGAATTTTTATGGAATTGGTAATTTATGTGTGTTTTCAGGCACTTCAATTGATCAAGGAATAGCATGCGTTTTAATGTTGGTTGCATTGGTGCTCACATACCTCATTCATTGAATAAAGGACCCCCACATTTGTTTATGGATCATGATTATTATTAGTTGATTGGTGATTGATTTGATCATGATCATAATTAGTGTGTGTGATTGATTTAGCTAATCATGATTAGTGTACCCTGATTATATAGAGAGTTCGATTTAGAAGTTTGTGGTCTTATTGTATATCAGTTTGAAAGAATTAATGTTTAGATACATATATATAAATGTCGCACTATCCAAATTAAAATTAAAATGAAATTCTGCTATTGAAAATTTTTGGGCTAGTCTAGTTATATATATGGAAAAATTTTCAAGTCAGTGCAGCCTGATATAATTTCGTGAGGATATTGAGAACTGTATATATATATAATTACATTACATTGGTTCTAAAACAACAATTGTAGAAGCTACGAAGCGAAAGCTATGAGTTAGTCGTAATAGAATTGATGAAGACTAAGGGCGCGTTTGTTAACGTTTTCAGAAACTGTTTTTTGTTTTCTGAGTCACAAAAACAGGAAAAACCTGTTTGGTAGGATAATTTCAAAAAACTGTTTTATAAAACATTGAGAACAGTTTTCAGTTTTAATGAACAAAAAATTGAGAACTCTGAGAACAACAATTTGTTGTTTTCAGTATTCTTGAAAACTTTTTTTAGCAATAAAATTTACTCAAACCAAATCCATCTTTTGGATCTTCATGGATCTATATCAAAAAGATGATGATGATTTCGATAGGTTTGATGATGAAAATTAAATTTATTTATTATTTAATTTTAATTTTTTTTAGTTTTAATGTTTAATTATTTTAATATCACTTTTTCATTATTTATAATATTAATCTTTTAAAAATGATTTTAAAAATATTATACTAAACACGTTTTTTATGTTTTGATTCTCCGAATATTGTTTTCAACCATTGCTACCAAACGCGTTTTCGAATTCAAAAAATCCAAAAATCAGTTTTTCAAAAACTTCAGATTACAAGAAAACTGAAACTGAAAAATGAAAACGTTACCAAACGGCCCCTAACTAACTCATAGCTTTCGCTTCGAGTTGGTCAATTTCCGACGACTATTTCCAAAGACTTCATTGGCTGTACAAAGAAAATATTTCTTAAACGAAATTTACAAAACAAACTGAATCATAATTCTTCTAAGGGTTAATATTAAAAAACTCTCCTCACCTTTAAACTATTATTGGATGTATAATTACAGATACTTTTATTTTAGAAACCTCCCCTATGGACTAACACCGTTAGCATTTCGTTTGTATTGACTGAGTTTGACCATTAAACCATATAAAATATCTTATTTAAGCTTCAATTATATGAATTGACTATTATACCTTCATACTTTTACCAAATAAATTAATAAAATGATACAAAAGGTGGGAATGTTAACTTACAAAGGAAAAATTATTTTGTGGACAATTTTATCTTTAAAAATAACAAAATTACAAATGAACCAAAAACATTGAAAATAAACCAGAATATCTATTTATTTATGTATTTATTTATGTATTTATTTTTCTTTTATATATATATATATATATATATATATAAATCCAAGCAAATGCTCATTTTCAATGTTTTTGGTTCATTTATAATTTTGTTATTTTTAGGGATAAAATTGTCCACAAAATAATTTATCCTTTACAAGTTAACATTCCTGCCTTTTATATCATTTTATTAATTTATTTGGTAAAAATATGAGGGTGTAATAGTCAATTCATACATTGAAACTTAAATATGAACGTTTTAGACTTTTTAATAGTCAAACTTAGTCAAATATGAGGGTGTAATAGTCAATTCATACATTGAAACTTAAATATGAACATTTTAGACTTTTTAATAGTCAAACTTAGTCAATACAAACGGAATACTAACGGTATTAGTTCATAGGGGAGGTTTCTAAAATAAAAGCATTTATAACTATACATCCAATAATAGTTCAAAGGTGAGAGGAGGTTAATAATATTAACCCTTCTAAAAGATGCCTGATCATTCATCATCGAACATAATCGTAGAAAAAAGAAGCATAATTACTAGACAATGCTTTACATACAAGCCTGATTATTCATCATCTAACATAATCGATATTCTGATCATCGAACATAATCGTAGAGAAAGAAGCATTGATGATCGAAAAACTGGAACTGCAAATTCATTTGAACCCTTTCAATTGGTGGTAACATTATCGTCTCAACGATTACATTCATGAGATGAACAAATGTTTGTGTGTTTTCTATCGATAGGCGGCACTATTGTCTTGTTCCTCTCTCTGTTTAGGAGAGAGATCAAAAAACCTAGTAAATGCAGACTCGATGAAGAGAACTAGCAGATAAATTATAATTAGCTGACTGAGACCCAACTCTCAGGAAAAAACGAAAAAACAAAATAACAAAATTTTAGTGCTCAAACCGAGCTGTACAATACAAGTAACCCGAAACCCGAAACTGGGCGAGGCAAAAAAGTTCTATTTCTGTACCTTTTTTTTTTCCGCAAGGCCTAAAGAATATAAGGATCTACTACGGTCAAAATCATCGCATAATTTATTCATATGCTATTGATATCCACAGTAAAAACTGATCAGGTGTTTGTTTAGTGTCAGGTGTTGCTTCATCGCCATCACCGAAACATGATTCTAGAGGGTTGAGAAGTAAGTGCATCCATGGCCCTCTGGTATTAAGTATCATTGTCGATTATGTAGAATGTATTTCACTACTTCATAAAACGAAACCACAATCCCAACTGAAGGGCCAGCACGGGCAACACGAGGACCAACTCCTGTAAATAAACCCTTCATCCCCGCATCCCTGTTCCAATCGAAGTATTAATATCTTATAATTATAAATTTAATTTTAAGATAAACTTGGTAAGAATGTGAAAAAAGCTTATGAAGTGATCGGTTCAACTATTATGTGTAGAAAACAGCATATTATCACGTTACAGATCAGTGGATGAGGCTTTTACGAATAAATTACTTCAAAATTCGAGTTATATTTTGACTCAATAGAAAGTTCGAATGGTTCATATAAAGAAATATACCTCCAAACCTCCATCAGTGTTTGTCGTGTTGTCATCCTCAATGCTCTGGCTGGGTCCCTCTGAAAAATAAAGCGAATTAGCAACACTTGGATACATTTAATGAGTTTAGGAAAAGAATTATATCAATCTGAATACCAATTCTTCCACAATAGCAGTTTATTTAAAATATCAAAAATGTGATTGATATCCTATAGGACAGATACAAGCTTTAAAATATAAAAACTGTGATTGATATATCCTATAGGACATCACAAGCGACTCTCTATTGTCATCTACAGCCAACAGCCTAGCTCTACTAAATTCCGTTAATTTTATTTTCAACAACAGAAACAAAGGAAAGCTCACATCTCCTTGGCCTAAAAAAGAAACAGCATTAATTTCCTTTCAGAAGTTACCTCTATTTGCCTTCGTGTTTTAGCAACATCTAGAGGACATGTAGCCGCAGCAGCAAGGCTACCTGCAACGAAACCAGCAGAAAAATTTGCTCCTAGGACACCGGCTGCATTGGATTCCTCACCCACCAGACTAAGAAGTCTTCTCCTGATCTATTTAAAGTGGGAAAAAAAGAATTATGATCTAAGGATATGGTATATACAAAAGCTGAACCCACTAACACTATTTACAAAACAACTGGTGGAAAAGAAAAGGTTAGAAAGAATAAAATCTCACAGGCTCAAGGGTAGACCAACAAATTGCTGAGAAAGGAACATCACGAGCAAGTTGTGTTCCCATGCCCGCCCATAGGACGCGGTAGCTTTGCA
Source organism: Acer saccharum (assembly GCA_030490815.1). Classification (NCBI taxonomy): domain Eukaryota; kingdom Viridiplantae; phylum Streptophyta; class Magnoliopsida; order Sapindales; family Sapindaceae; genus Acer; species Acer saccharum. The sequence continues at coordinate 64,647,226 of CM059866.1, read as the reverse complement.
CTGTTATAAGAAGATAGTCAATTACAACTAAATACAATCAAAACAATTTTTAAAAAAATTCTTGTCATAACAACTGATTTAAAGATGTCCCTGACTTTTAAATGAAATAGATTTCCCTGAAATAAGATGAAAATAAAGTCTCTTTATATTTTTTGCATGCCATTGTTGGTATTTTTACTGCAATTAGTCAACAAATCATTCTCGTCATAACAACTGATTTGGTTGTTAGATAAAAATCTAAAGTTGTCCCTCACTTTTAAATGAAATAGACTTCCATCAAATAACATGAAAATAAAGTCTCTTTATACTTCTTGCATGCCATTGTTGATTTTCACATCATTCGAATAATTAACTAAAATGAATTCCAACTTACAGCTGCTTTGAAGGTTGTTTGTGCCCTTAACCTGGGGGAGAACCCCAAGTAGAGTCTTCCAGACACCAGGAGGCTTCTTACCAGGTTGGGTCTCCTTAAAAGCCTGTTACACAATAGAAAGGGATAAATCAATAAATGAATCAGAGTGTAGGACTAAAGATAGAAAAGCAAAACAGAAATCCATATAAACAAAAATACCATTTGAGAAACACGCTTAAACTGCATTATTCATTAGTGATATCAAGCTCAACATACAACTATATAAGCAAATAATAAATTCAAGAGAATCAAGACCAGAAATATATGGAAATTCAATATTGTAAGGCATGGATATTGATCAAAAATTTTACCGTAGTACCTTATATTCACTAAATGAGTAATTAATAACTTATTAACCAAATCAGAAAACAGAACTTGATCTTAGTGATGATGAAAACTATTAAATGAAATCATTCAAAGTGTTGGTAGCAAAATTTAACTTATTACGTGGAACCTAAAACTTCTATTTCCATTAAAAGTTCAAAAACAAATCAAGAACGAAGCCAGCTCAGAATAACCGGTCCTCATCCATGCTTCCCATACAAAGATAAGAAGTATTTCAAATAATAAACTATCCAACTACCACTATTTAAGGTCATCAAGTTTTCAATCTCCATCATCTATTCCAAATATTAGGCTCACCTGCCTACTATATGTACACCACACAGCCAAAATAAGGAAATCAAGATTTTATAAGATGCATGCATAAAATTTCCATATCTTGCACACATAAAACGCACAACCCAACTATAAATCTTGAGCACATGCTAGCATTCCGGACTTCATTCAAGGCCTTTACTCCTCTATTGATGCCAATCACTATCAGGAACCTCTACTTGACATGTTTCAAATAAAATACATAAGAAAAGTTAAGGTAGGCATCACTATTATTTAACCTGCATCCGGGTTCTGGCAAGTTCAATAGGATAGCAAGTTGTGCAAGCTAACGAGCGTGCCAATGCTCCTGCAACCAGAGGAACATATGGTGTCGCACTTGGAGCATTCTGAGCTGCTAGTTCCTCGAACCAGTTGCGGAATAAGTCATAACAAGGCAAATAGATCCCCACCTATTCAGAAGAAGTGAGTTCCCAGAACCAAAGCTCTCTTGATAAAAATAAAATGTATCCTCAACAATGCACTTAATAATGGAATTATCCTGCCTAATTGAGAAACTTACCGTTGGTACTGCCAATGCCAGACCTGCATTCGTGCCTCTCCATAGCCTTGAAAATCCTTCCTGCAAAAACCCTCCCATTAGACAATTGGGAAAAAGCAAAAATGTGAAGTAACCACAAAGATGAGCATTTAAGTCGCCGATAAAAGCTAATTTTCCAAATACTATAAAGGAAAAGCCAGCAAATTTTTGCAGATCATGCTGAGAAAGGTGAACATTTTCTCCTGTTCCCAAATACACATAAATCACCTCATCCTCCCATTTTGGATTTAGGAGAAAAGTGACGTTAATTTCATGCAAACCACTAAATCTATAGACAAAACATCATATTTCTTCCACACACTAAATTAATTATTACTAAAAAGCCACTAACCTGTCTTATGATTTTGTAAAAGACATCAAGTGTCCCTCTGTACTGAAAACAATCAGGAGGACACATTGAAACTGTACCATGAACTCCAGCACGTGCACAAGACGGTGAACATCTTAAATCCGCAAACATCTAAGCCAACGCAAAAAGACAAATGCAATCAATAACAAGCAATAGCGAAACACTACCACACACATAAAAACAGGGCAGAATATAACAAAATAAGCAATATTCAAAACGAAAGATATAAAAACCGAAAAAATCAAAGATATATCGAACAAAAGAACTCCAAAAAATTCAACATAACAGCAGCACATACCGTTCTAGGTCCAAAATATGCCATTCGACTAATGATATTACTCAGCGGATGCGAGTAAGCTACTCCAGCAGCTTGCGCTTGCAACCTTGTCTGATAACAACAATAACAATAGCATAGCAATAAAATAACAAACACTAAAATTAGGTTTTTGCATACAAATATTGTATAAATGTAATAAACCCAACAACTAAGCTGCTCAAAACGAAAAATTATAATCAAATCAATAACAACACAAATATCATTTTATTATTATTAGATCATAAAAACAGAAATAGATAAAAAAAAAATTAGAAAAAAATAGTGAATTCATATTTGACAAATTTTTGATACCTTGGCAACATCAAGAGGGTTGACAATGATGGCGGACAAGAAGGCGGCACCAGCGGCGGAGAAAGCTCTCTCTGTAAACCCTAACTTTACATCCAACGCTTTCGTCGCTTGATTAGCCTGCGAAGCACCGAATCCCGTCCTCTCTTCATCAGACGCCGTCAGTTCCATCAGCGCCATTTCACGCCCGTTGATCTCGACACTTGCCGCCGTCGCCGTTGTCTGGTCCGCGCTCATCCATGGATTCTGCGTCAGGTCCGCCTCCACCATCGCCGCACTGATATTCTGATATATAAATATATATATATATATATATATATATATTTCTGAAAACAAAAACAAATAAGAAAACGAAAGCGTTTTTATTTGTATATTTTTTTCCAAATTATTTGGAAAAATAAAAGTTGCTTACACGTATAAAAAAAATAAAATAAAATAAGCTCTTACACTTTCAAGGCCGCGTTTGGAGGGTGATGCTTAGAAAACGACTTTTTTTCAAAGACCCAAAAGCACTTTTGCTTTCATTTGAAGAACTGCAAGGAAACGAACGAATGGACCAGTGGTATGAGTGGAGAGAAGCAGAGAAGCCGAAAGCGACTTTTCTAGGAGTGAAAATAGGAATTGTTTTGGTCACCACCGATAGGTTAATATTGGTGTGAAGTGGTTTTATTTTGAGGAGCCAAACAGGGCCTTTGCAGTTTGCATTTTGTTTTTTGTTTTTTTGTTTTTTTAAATAAAATTTATTTCTATGACTTTCTATTGAAGGCTTGAAGCATGACACGAGGCGCAACTCACTGGTGTAGAATCGATTTGCGTGTGAGTGTGTGACAACTGGATCGTATTTACCCCATCAATTTTATTTTTATTCTAAATTAATTGCAATAAATAAAATATATATTTTCATAAATTCGGGTTTTTTTAAAAAGGAAGGACTCGAACCCATGATCTCGTAACATAATTGTGAGAGGTTTACCTCCGGATCAACCTCATATAATCCTAAATAAAAGATACTTAAAATTTAACTAAACTACTAATGAATGTGTTAAAAAAAAATTAAGAGATAAATATTGGTTCGATGGTAAATCCCCTCACACATGTATCACGAGATTGCGGATTCGAGTTCTTTCATCCCTAAAAACCTCAAATTTATATAAAGTGTAATACTTCAATAAATAAATAAATAAATAATGTATTACAATTTTATTGTCTTATTTTAAGAAGGATAACCGACCATATGATGTTGACTTAATGATAAACCCCTCACATCTAAGGGGTTCTAGATTCGAGTTATGTACTCCACGATCTATAAATATTGTAATAGGTAAAAATAAAAAAATGCTATTACATTGACTTTAATTAACTTTCAACTAATTTTAACAATAGTTAATACTTGACGTGGTCTTGTGGTAAGTATTTATAGAATTATAGTAGCGTAAATAAAATTATCGGTTGGAATTGTGTTACTTTCCCGAATTCTAAATTTGAAATAATTTAAAAATAAAAACTCTAAAAATGTATATAAGAAAATTGATTAACTTTTGTGAAAATTTTCACTACTTCCATGTAATTATGTGACCTTGTATAGTGGTACAATCATGTTATATCTTTTCTTTTCTTTTTTAAAGAAATATGTAATAATATTATGTCTTAAATTGGTTCCCATAATCCATTGGATTAAATTTATGTAATTGAATCAAATGTAATCAGTAATATATAATAAATAGATCAAATTATCGTATCTAAGTACTAAATAAATTTTTTACTTTCACTTCTTTCTTATTATGCTTTGATATCGAGATCCTTTTTTAAGCTAATAATTGATAAGGTGTTGATAAAAAAATAAAAATTGATTACTTCTTATATTAATTATCAAGTTTTATATTTTTAAATGCTTTGTCTTATTCTTAAATGCTTTAAATCAGAAAAAAGATCAATATAGTAGAGGATTCCGATCAATTGAAATGTGGCTAATTTTCAGCTCTTATTCCACAGTAATATCTCAGATTTGAGTTGTTGTCAGACGCAAACTCATGTGATGTTTTTTTTATAAAAAATAAAAAAAGTGATTAATTTTATCACTTAAAATTACATAATTGTGGTAAACATTAATGAAAAATTTTACCCTTAAATAACCCACAAATTTGTAATAAACGAAGTAACTAATTTAATATTATATATATATAGTGTGAGTCTCTCATGAGGGATCCCTTATTTTAATTTCGGTAAGGACCATGATGAAAACACATCGACTTTAATGAATTTTAATCTGAATTTTTTTGTGGATGATGATTTCAATGAAATCTATATATGAAAAAAAATTGAGAATTTTTTTAGTACTAGAACTATTTATCCAAATTTTGTTAAATATAAAGGCATCGGAAAATAGGCAAAATATAGGAAAATTCAAGAAAAATAGTTCTAGTACTCAAAAAATTCTCAAAAAAAAAATTTGTATGTAGATTTCATTGAAATCATCATCCACAAAAAAATTCAGATTAAAATTCATTAAAGTCAATGTGTTTTCATCATAGTCCTTACCGAAATTATAATAAAGGATCCCTCATGAGAGACTCACTGATACATATATATATATATATATATATATATATATATATATATATATATATATATATATATATATATTCATTTTCATTTTATTGACTTGATTTTTTTTTTTTTTTTAATGAACATTATTCAATTATATGATAACCCATGACGACTTATATTGATTTATGTCGTTCATTGCTCATTAGTAAACATTGCCGGCACCATTGATTATAAAAATAAAATAAAATAAATTTTGTCCGTTGAATGAAAGAAACATTTTAATTTTAATTATTAAAATTAATTCGGTTTTATAAGGGTTTATTTGATCAAGTCTAATCGAAATTGTCAAAAGTTTAATATGATAAGCATACTACATATTTTAATTATCATTTAACAAATATATATATATATATATATATATATATATATATATATATGGGTGGACAAAAAACCAATAAACCGAACCAAACTGATCCAATAGGTTTTTTTTTTTTTCGGTTTTCTTATTTTGGTTGGTTCATTTTTTTAAAAACCGATTGAATCGGTTTTTTTTCCCGGTTTGCTATCCCAAACTGGAAAACCAAACCAAGATCCAACTTATATAAAATAAAAAACCCTAGTTTAATGTTCAACGGTCCATGAAACTATAAAATTATGAAAGTGTTTCACATAATATATATTTTTTGAGTGGCGATAATGGCATCCCTAAAAAACTGTATCTACACCCCTTTTGTAATCACACCCATTAATTTTTTAAAAAAATCTCTAATTTGTAAATAAACCTCACTTAATGCCAAAAATGCCCTTTCTTTAATTATATTGTATTGTATTTTTGTAAGTACACACCACCTATTATGTTATTTAATCAACTTTATTATTATTTCTAATTTTGTTGTTACCTTTAATTCTCTTACTATTCTTTCTCTTCCCTACTTCTTTTCTCTTCTTGGTTTTTAAGGGGTGCAAATATCGTCACTCATATATATATATATATACATATTTTTTTTTTTGTTAAATATTATTTTTAACTAGTATTTTCAATGAGCGGCGATAATGGCACCCTTCAAAAACTGTATCTGCACCCTTTTCGTAATCACACCCATCAAAATTTTAAAAAAATCACTAATTTGTAAATAAACCCCACTTAATGCCAAAAATACCCTTTCTTTAATTATATTTATTGTATTTTTGTAAGTACACACCACCTATGACTATTATTATGTTATTTAATCAACTTTATTATTATTTTGAAATTTTTTATTACCTTTAATTCTCTTACTATTCTTTCTCTTCCCTACATTTTTTCTCTTACCTTCTATTTTTGTTAAAAATCCATTTTAAGAATTTTATTTTATTTTATGAGAGAGTTGTAGGAATGCAAGATCTGTTTCATGTCTCAATTGATGTGGAAGTAGATATATGTTAAATGATATTTCAAAAAAAAAAAAAATAGGTGTTCGATGAAATTGAAGAACATATAATATATATATATATATTTTTTTAACAAGAAAGAACATAAAATATTGATAAATAAATAAATAAATAAAGTCTAAAGTGTGTTTGAAATAAAAAATAAATAGATAAATAATATAGTTAATTTAAAAGTTTGTTTATATACATAATGATTTTGTTCTTCTAATAAAAATTAATTTAAAACTGTATTTTTTCACCCAAATTTGTCTTATGATTTTAATTCATTTTCCATACTTAGCAATTAATTTGTATTTCCTTAAAAAGATTGAAAACATATCTAAAAGAGAATCTAGGGTTTATTAAAATGGAAAGAGTTTTTAAGATATATGTTAATAATATCAAACCATTAATAGGAAAAAAAATACAAAAGATTAAAATAGGAAACTAATTAATAATTATTGGTGGGTGTACTAACAAACAATTAGTCCTCTTAATAATTTTATTTAAGGGTATTATTGGATTTTAAAAAATATACTAATTTGGGGTGTACATACGATTTTTAAGGGGTGCAAATATCGTTACTCATTTTCAATTTGTTCAAGCGAAGGTCCAAAAGGATTCAAATATGAAAATAAATATGTGTACTAATTAAAGCTCATAAATTTGGCCCAGTATGACCAAAACCGAAAAAACCAAACTGAACTGAGCCGGTCCAATTCGGTTGGTTTTTTATCGATTGACATTTGTAAATTTTATTGGATCGGTTCATATTTTCAGAAACCAAACTTTATCGATTCTATTGAAAAATGAACCGATCTATTAAACACCCACCCATATATATATATATATATATATATATATATATATATATATACACACATAAATTATATTATCAGTTCGAACTGACAAAAGTTATATCAATTCATTGCATGTGGGCCACTGGATTTAAATACTTTGACTTGACTGTATGCACTTGTCAGTCAAAATATTTAAATCCAGTGGCCCACATATAAAGAACTGATATAACTTTTGTTAGTTCGAACTGATAATAGAAAGAATATATATATATATATATATATATATATATATATATATATATCATGGATATAATTTGATTAATCACTTCCAACATAATAATAATTTAGTAAAAGAAATGAAAAAATAAAAATAAAATAAAAATAAAATAAAAAGTATGCTATTAAACAACGGTTTTAGTGTGAAAGTGCTGTGAGCTAACCGATCTAACCTACCAATGCAAACGTTACAACAATAATCAAACCTGCACAAACCGTTCCTAGTATTCGAATCTAATGGCTGGGACAGGAGTACTCGGCATCACCATTTGTTAATGATTCGTGTAGGTACGGTTTGTTGTTTACAGTAATGTTGAGTTTCATGTGTAAGGACTACTTTATTAAATACCGAATCTAACATGCATAGGCACATAATTAATCTGAATCTCAACCTAAACATGTTTTTATATCATGATTAATCAAACCCAAAATACATATTACTAACCCATATCAATTCAAGAGAAAAGGGAGATAATAGAAAGCGGAAGCGTACCTGAACCCATTGTCAGAGATTGGTGGATAAGTTGTGATCTTCCAAATTATCACGATCTTTGTGAATCCTAAAGTGTTCTATCTTGTTCTGGTGATGGGGATGCAGACAAGTCAAAAAGTATCGTGTAATTTGGGGACCATAACCCTAATATATAATAATCAGATTATTATAAGGTTTGCTATTTCTAATTTGGCCCCTCATCAAATTAGATATAACACTCTGGTATCTACACATTAATTCCATGACAATTACACCCTTAAGCCTTAAAACTTTAAATCTTAATTAGATCACTTTAATTTAAGCTTAACCAAAAGATAGCACAACACATTTAATATTTACATGTGTGGCCCCACATGATGGAATTTTCCAACAATCTCCCACTGGGCCACATATGTAACTTTACAAATGTATATGACTTTATGAGCTCCAAAATTTTGCTATCACAATTTTAGGATATATCTGATCAATCTCGTTCATTGATTATGCCGTTATAGGATCAAAGCGGTATTCGTCACATTTAGCGTGACTAAACCCATCAATGGTCACATACACCAACATAACTAAATGACATAGATCAATCATGGATGCGTAGCATGGAAATTACATGCAATGTGATCTATATATGTCTATTTCCAACTGGTCCTACTTTATTATTTAGTGAGATCAATACTTAACACAATGTAACAGAGTGTAATGAACTGAATACTTTATTTCTGATCAGAAAAATATCCAAATACATAAATGCATAAGTATATCCAAAATCAAACATAAAACAATAAAATGCAAAATGATACAAACTCCCACTATAATATGATATACTCACACAAAATAACACCCATATGAGCAGTGTGCTCATGAAAGACCTTGGTGGTAATCCCTTTGTAAGCGGATCCGCTATCATGGAGTTTGTTCCAACATGCTTTATGGATATCTATCCATTCTGCACTCTCTCCTTCACAACTAGGAACTTAATGTCAGTATTGTTAGGATTATGCTCAATAGCAAGAGTGTAATGTTGTAATTAACAATCTTTTTTATATTAATAAAGTGATTTCTGGTTTAACAAATCGTATAGCATTTATAGTTTATATTATAATTGTCAAAGTAAATAATCATAAGGTCTAAAGACTATGGGAAAAGAAGAATTGTTCGTACATCTGGATATGTATGTGGTAGACACAATTCTTTAGTTAGTCTTGAATATTGTTCACAACTTAAGTTAAAGGTTGGGCACCTTTATCTTGTTAAAGTTGTAGAATTCTTTTGCTAGCATTTGAGTGGGATCAAATGAGATATGATGAGTCTAAAATCATCGGAGTGTCTTCGAGCAAAAGGATCTAGTGCACTGGGTGCATTGAACTGGATCACAATGAAAAGCTTTATCTAAAACCGTCAATAGATAATAGTTTTTTCATTATCAGGACAATCGGAGAGTCTATCTTAATCCTGAGATAAATGATGGACTTATGGTTGCAAGTGATATCATTTGAGTTATCAATGAGTACGATTATATCGCATAGTCTATCCTCGATAATTTGGTGATATTCATTTGTTAATCGATAGAGGACTTCATTTATAGATATGGACATCGTGGCTCCATTTAATTAAATGAGAGTATAATATCATCATATGGATGTTTTGAGGTAATTGGATATTAAATCTCAACGTTGAGTTTTCAATAGTGTCTATTGAAAACATGGCTTCTGGACAAGTCAAAATATCCAAGTTCAAAACGTGGTCATATGAGTAAATATGGTAACTTGGAGAGTTATAGGCGGTCTATGAACTCTTGGCGATTACTGATATTAATCACGAGGATACACTATCTCCAATATGATTGTCTAGGGTATGAATGAGGAGCATCTTCCTTTTCTATCTTTATTTAAGAGTTCAGTTTTAGCTCTTTAGTGAAATGAGTTAAAATTAATGGATCGGACCTAAGTGAATCATTTGTTGATTGTGATTAGGTTATGTCTATTGAAGCTTAAATTTAGATGGCCCGCCAAGATCCCCAATCTACACGGACTTGCATGGATCACTTGATATATTCTACCGGACCAATTTAAGGGTCCATCTAGAATTGCATTTAATATATTAAGAATATAATTTGCACATTATTTAAGTAATGGGCTGCTCAATTATATTAATATATTAATGAAAGACATGTGGGCTTGTTTCTTTTAGTAAGAATGGGTCTGGTTCACATGTGGGCTTTTTATTTAAAGTCCAATGGATTAAATGAAATAAGAAAATAATGTTAGGCCCAACCTTATATAAGTGGGGCGGCTAGGTTAAGGTTTTAACCTAAAAATATTATTTTGTTTCATTTGTTTTAATTAAATAAGAATTAATTGATTTATTGATTAATTGTTTAATTAAAGAAACAAATCTTTCCTAAAAGTAAAAGACTTGTTTGATAAGTAAATAAATAAATTAGTTTTATTTATTTAATCAAATAAGGAGTCTTTTTTATTTAGTCAAATAAAAGAATAAAAATAAAAGAGTTGGATTAGGGTTTGAAGTCTATAAAGTTAAAAAGAATTAGGGTTGAATTTTAGTCACCCTATATAAGTGACATGATGAAATTCGGCCAACCCTAATCTTAGACTACATAGAATTCGGCAACCCTAAAGGAAAAAGAAGAAAAATTCGGCCAACCTATATATATGTTCTTATAGGGTTCGGCCACATCAATAATTGGTGCTTGAGTTTTTATTTTCTTTCTTCTTCTTCTTAATTCTAAGAGAGTTTTTATTCTAGAAAGACAAAAAGGAGTGAAAAATTATTCTTTGATAGTATACAATTGCTTAATCATCAATAAGCTTGTGTATACGATATCGATCTAGGTTCACGCGAGTTTCGATCATAAGATTGAGAACTCAAAAGTGACCGGAATAATTTTGACATTCTTTTGATTGTTTTGTGACTAACAAAGAAAAGAAAGTATTTGTTTGGTCCATTCACAGGTTTGCAATTCAAAGGAAAGGGAGACCACGCTCCTAGGTGATCCACGTTCGCGCTCGGATTGAAGGTCTTGCGGATTACCATCGACGTAAGTCAATCGGATCACGCGACAAGAGGTAATTTACTTTTGTTGATATATATGCATGTTTATTGATTAAAAGGGTTTAAGGTTCATAAAGGAAAAATTTTAAAAGTCACTAAATCGTTTTTAGTATCGCTTCCGCTGCGTGTAACACTTTTATGGTATTATTTTTTCCTACAAGTATACTTTGACCTAGATAAGCTCATGTTGTTGTTAGAATATAGCACTGCTGACTTATTGTCACAATATAGTTTGAGTGGTCTTTCAATACCCTCCAGAATGCGCAGCCCAGTGACAAAATTCTGCAGCCATATTCCATGGTTAGATACCTCATAGCATGCTACAAACTCTGCTGCCATAGTGGAAGAAACTATGAGTGTCTGTTTGGCACTTCTCCATGAAATAGCTCCACCGGCCAACAGGTATATGTAGTTTGATGTGGATCTCCTACTGTCTTGGCATCCAGCATAATCGAAGTCAGAATACCCTATGATCTCCAACTGATGCGATCTCCTATATGTGAGCATGTGATCTTTTGTTCTCTGCAAATACCTCATAACTCGTTTAGCTACTTTCCAATGATCCATCCCAGGGTTACTTAAATATCTGCCTAACATACCAACAATGTACTCAATATCCGGACGCGTACACATATGAGCATACATTAGACTCCCTACAGCTGATGCATAGGGAATCTTTTGCATTTCCTTAACTTCAAGGTTATTTTTAGGGCACTGATTGAGACTAAACTTGTCTTCCTTAGCGACAGGGGTGTCACCAGGTTTGTTGTCCTGCATGCCAAACCTTTTGAGCACTTTATCGATATAGCTCCTTTGTGATAATCCAAGAATACCTCGAGAGCGATCTCGTTGTATCTGGATCCCTAATACAAAAGAGACGTCACCTAGATCTTTCATCTCAAAATTCTTTGATAGAAATCTCTTGGTTTCGTACAACATGCCTATATCATTTGTGGCAAGTAGTATGTCATCGACATATAAAACCAGGAATATGTGCTTACTACCACTGAATTTGTGATACACACAATTATCAACAACGTTTATCTCAAAACCAAACGAGACAATCACTTGATGAAACTCGTGATACCACTGATGGGAAGCTTGCTTGAGTCCATAGATGGACTTTGTCAATTTGCAGACCATATTCTTTGGGTCTCCTAACTCAAAGTTTTCTGGTTGCACCATATAAATTGTTTCGTCAATGTCACCATTGAGAAACGTTGTCTTGACATCCATTTGATGAAGCTCAAGGTCAAAATATGCAACAAGTGCCATGATTGTCCTAAAAGAGTCTTTTGTTGAAACCGAAGAGAAAGTCTCTTTAAAGTCAATCCCTTCTTTTTGGGTAAAGCCTTTAGCTACAAAACGAGCCTTATACCTCTCTACATTACCTTTCGAATCCCTTTTGGTTTTAAAAATCCATTTACAACCAATGGGCTTCACGCCTTCTGGTAATGGGATAAGTTCCTAAACCTTATTGTCTTGCATAGACTTATACTCCTCATTTATGGCATCAATCTACTTTAGAGAGTTAGAACCTTGCATGGCTTGATGGAGGTTGATTGGATCATCTTCCACCATTCCAATGTCTTCCTCATGTTCCTGGAGAAATACGATAAAATCGTTCGGAATAGCATTTCTCATTTCTCTAGTGGATGGCACTGGTTCTTGAGGTTGTTGAGTTTGTTTCTTAAGAACAATTACCTCATCTTCAATGGGGGGTTGATCAACATTATCTGTTTGAGGATCTGGATTCACTTATTGATCAATGATAGGTATAGAAATCTATACATTGTCAAAAGCGATAGTAGGAATCGAAACCGATTCCTCCTCAAAGACAATGTTTCTAACCTTATTTCTCCCCCCAAACTCAACATCCTCAAAATCCTCAAAAAATATTGTAGCTCATGTCTCAAAAAATTGACTTAAGTGTGGGATCATAAAACTTATACCCCATAGATCGCTCAGAGTAGCCAATGAAGTAGTTGCTCACAGTTTTGGAGTCCAATGTCTTTTCATGTGGCATGTAATGCCTTGCCTCAGCTGGACATCCCCAAATGTGAAAATGTTTTAGACAAAGCTTTCTACTTGTCCAAAGCTCATAAGGTGTTTTTATCCTTGTCCTTAGAGGTGCTAGCCAAATGAGTACTTTTGGTTCTGTCTTGCTTCAATCTCATCCTCTTGCACACAGTAAGAAATGAGCTCATTAAGAGTTCATTTCTCATTTTGACAGTTGTAACTGACTTTAAACTGACTGTATTGTGCAGTAAGTGATATTAATACTAAATGCACGAGCAAGTCGTCAGACAGCTCGAGCTTCAGTGCCTTAAACTTAGAAGCAATATGAGACATTTCCATAATGTAGTCCCTTATGTTCCTCTTGCCTTTGTACTTCATAGAAATCAAGTTTTGAAAAAACGTACTTGTTTCTGCCTTATCATTTTTCACAAAACGCTTTTCAATTTCGGCTAGGAACTCTTTGACTTTGGTTATCTTTTCAGATACCGCACCCCTAAATGCCTCCAGAATGCCGCGCTTGATGATCATAAGACTCACGCGATTTGAGTGACGATTTGAGCGATTCCACTTCTCAAAGTTCTTCCTGTCATAAGGAGAACTTGCATCCATAAGAGAAGTAGGCTGCTCAATCCAAAGTGCAAGGTCTAAATCCATGCAGCTGAGAACAATAAACAATAAGTATGTTCTCCTTCCAATCCTTAAAGTTGGTCCCATTAAGCATGAGTATATAGTTGATATTAGCAGATATATTATAAACACTAGCCTTAAAGAGAACAAAACAAACAAACAAACATGCTCATATTAATAACCAAATACAGTAATCAACAAATTCAAATAATGGCAAGTCCTATCTCAAGATACCTAGCACAACATTAATATCAAGTCTTTGGACAATAATATTAATTGTAAGTGGTACTCTTGTTGCAATGATCACAATAATTCATATAAAATAACAAATCTATCTTTGGATCGACTTATTATTCATATGTAAAACCTTATAATTGTCACATGTTTACCACCACAGGTGTGTGTGCCATTCGGCCAAGTATTAACCTTCCTTTGGGCCGGCTAATACCCGTATGAATTTACACACACAATATTAACTGTAAGTGGTATTCTTGTTATAATGATCAATCATTGACAATAATTTATGTTAAATAATAAATCTATCTTTGGATCGATTTATAGATTTATTATTCACATGTAAAACCTTATAATTGTCACATGTTTACCACCACATGTGTGTGTGCAATTCGGCCAAGTATTAACCTTTCTTTGGGCCGGCTAATACCCACATGAATTTGCACACACACAAACATCCAACATCCCTCATGAACAATCTACACAAGAGAGGTCACTTTGGCGACATCTTGTTTCAATTAGCCCATTTAGAATGATGGACTACTTTATTTAACCATAAAAGATATACCACAAAATATTTGAATTTGAGTTGATTTTTTTTTTTTTTTTTTTATAATCAAAATTACAAATTGTCCCCTAATTTTGTAAAATTATAGAAAGGCCCCTCAGGTTTCAATAATTACAAATCGGCCCTAGATTTTGCAAAATTATAGAAAGATCCCTCAATTTTATAATTACAAATCGGCCTTGAGTGTGTACAATTACATAAAGTTCCCTCTAGTTTCAATAAATACAAATTGACCCCTATATTTGTTCAAAATCACATAATGGCCCAAACTAATTACATAACACTCCCTCAAGAATTTCAAATTTTCAAGAGAGGGGCCTGGGCAAAAAAAATGATTTTTTTTTTTTTTTTTTTTAAATAGTACATACCCATATTCATACAATCATACATAAAACTTGCTTGATGTGTGTGCCATCAACAAACTTCTCCTTTAGTTCATAGTATCATACAATAACTAACATTAAAATATCAAAACTCAAGCAAATATCATAAAAGAAGATCAAAAAACCCTTAGAACAAGTAACTTGCAGAATTTTTTATTTTTTATTTTTTTTTCCGATCTGATGTGATGCCCAAAACTGAAACAATTTTTGCCACAAAACTTAACCCGAAACTATCAGATTTATTATTATTATTATATAAATTCAAAACGAGATCAAAGATCCCTACACATCACCACAAAAGTCAAACAAACAACATCAAATATTGTTATTCTCTACCAATATACCAGATAACATATATATCAAACATATGTCAAACAATATATCTGATAACAGTGGTTTAACAACACAAAATATTTCCGAAAATTCCTTAAATTCTCAATAATCGATCATGGGTGGCTCTGATACCACTTGTAAGGACTACTTTATTAAATACCGAATCTAATATGCATAGGCACATAATTAATCCGAATCACAACCTAAACATGTTTTTATATTATGATTAATCAAACCCTAAATACATATTACTAACCCATGTCAATTCAAGAGAAAATGGAGATAATAGAAAGTGGAAGCATACCTGAATCCATTGTCAGAGATTGGTGGATGAGTTGTAATCTTCCAAATTATCACGATCTGTGTGAACCCTGAAGTGTTCTATCTTGTTCTGGTGATGGGGATGCAGACAAGTCAAAAAGTATCGTGTAATTTGGGGACCATGACCCTAATATATAATAATCAGATTATTATAAGGTTTGCTATTTCTAATTTGGCCCCTTATCAAATTAGATATAACACTCTGGTATCTACACATTAATTGCATGACAATTACACCTTTAAGCCTTAAAACTTTAAATCTTAATTAGATCACTTTAATTTAGGCTTAACCAAAAGATAGCACAACACGTTTAATATTTACATGTGTGGCCCCACATGATGGAATTTTCCAACATCATGCCTTTGAGACAACTCTGTTGGTAATCACAGATGTAGTAGTGATTTCCAGGACAGTTAAGCTCAACAAAGTTGATGGGCCGATGTTCTTCCTCACGATTGCGTGCTCCGTCATGCAGGCTTTGAAATCTTCCTTGCTCACTTCTATCACGTTATGTGTCACCGAGTAAATAAACACTGCACGAGGCTGGAGTAGTATATTGCATCTTGAGAATTCATATTATATGTAACCGTTACGATAACTTTACAGGACGATCCAACGATGAATATCATAGACTATTAGATTACTCAGATGTCGAGATGTACTACATGAATTTATAGTACCATCGTTAAAGTTTGAGTAATATTTAATTAGCAATTACGCTTCTGTATTCTCACTGCACATGCAATACTACAAAAGTAAATTCAGGATTTTAGAGAGAGATACATGATTCGAACCCACAATCTCAACGGCATAAATGTGAAGGGTATAGTACCACTGAACCCACGTCATTTCATTCTGAAATCTCTTTCAAATCCTCTTGAAGTTTATCAAAAATTCTATTTATATATTAGCCAACAATTTTACAAGGAATATTTTCGATAAACGTTTCTTTGTTTTTGATATAGCACTGAAATTCACCGACTCGAACCTACTGTAACATTGTCAGATTGAATAAGCATGAACACCCTTTATCACCAAGCCATAATGGGTTGTGGTTTCAATAAACATTTCTAAACAACAACTTTAATAAGAAATTAAATATATAAAATAATAATAATAATAATAATAACTCACCTAGTTCATCTCCAACCGTAAAATTTCTCGAATGGGCCCATTCTTGGTAGAACGAACAATTGTCGGGAACTCCCCATCCGAAACTATCCCCGCCAACAATGTATGGCCTTGACACAGCCAGAGTCATGACCGCGAAACATCCGATAAATCCCAACAACATCTAGCAGCATAGCCGAAATTTCGCCATTGAATTTCGTCAATGTTTCGGAGCTCTACATGAGGTGCTGAATTGAACCCGAAAGCCGGTCCAATTTCCGATCAACACATATACAACGAGGGATGATAGAAGCCAATATTTGGTGTAGTGCCGGTTTGGTTTTAACTTAAAAATTTGTATTAAATTAGGTGTTTGCCAATTGATTAATTGATGGAGATATTGAAAAATGAAATTCAACCATCACTCCATCAGTATTATTAGATTTTTACTTGAAATAAAAATTGTGGTGCCGTTTTATGTTGATTGTTTTTGTAAAGTGTTTTTTACCATTTTTAGTTGGCTAATACCAAAACATCGACAACAAAATAGTTTGAAGACGTGTTTGTGTTTCTGATTGAATCCAATTTAATTAGAAAAAAAGGTTTTGGATACATACTTATGGAAGAATCAATGGAATGTTTTTTTTTTTTGGGTAAATTAAACAAGTTAATTAATAAGGATACAAAGTTATGAAATATAAAAATTAATTATTAAATGCATACGGGATCCGCCCTGTAAGTTTTTTCATGCGGAATCTTCACTATATAACCTTACATAATGAAAAACTCGACCATGAAAAGTTAGTGGAATCCCAATTTTTTTTATTTTTTTTTTAAATTAATTGCAATAAATAAAAGATAATTTAAAAAAAAAAACAAAACAAAACAAAACAAGAGTTTGTCGTTGTTGTAACCTGCGGAGATCAAACACAATAGGACACGGACATATATACGACACTAAATCAATAGTGAATATACTAAGTTTTTATTATATTTATAAAAAAAAAATGTAATTTTATTTTTCTTATTTCAGGATAGATTGCTAGACGTACGTTAATTAATTTTCAACTAATTTAAACAAAAGTCAATATTTGATGGGTATTGACGTAGTCTTGTTGTAAGTTATACTAGCGTAAATAAATTAGGGTGGCTCTATTATTATTTTGACACCGATAAAATATCTTCTCACATTCATATTTTTAAAAAATAATTTAAAACTACAATAACATATAACATAATTACTTTTATACTCAAATAACATAAATCAATCTTCTTCTTCCTCATCAACAACAACTGGAAAAATATATATATATATATATATATATATATATATATATATATTCCTCCTTCGATGCTTAAAATTATACCAAGGTATCACTAGAATGAGGTATGATTATTTCATATGGAAAATTGACTTTGGTATGATTCTGAGCCATTTATGAACAACCCAGATGAAAGAAACAATTTTAAACACTTTTCCTTGAGAGATAAAGACACACAAACAAAGGGAGGGAGAGACTCTAACCCAGATGTTGTAATTTACTATTAATGTTATTGAAACCGAAACAAATAAGTGGTCTGTCAAGATTTGGGGAAAGGGAGAGACTCTAACCCAGAATTGCATGGTGTGGGTTTGAGGGGTATACTACTGGGTCAACCTCATCTTATATTTATCAAAAAAATTATTATTTGTTAGATTAATTATATACGATTTTTCTATTATCAGTTCGAACTGGCAAAAGATATATCAGTTCCTTACATGTGGGTCATTGGATTTAAATACTTTAACTTGGCTGCATACACTTGTTAAATCATCTTTTAAATCCAATTACCCACATGTAAGGAATTGATATATCTTTTGTCAGTTCGAACGGATAATAGAAAAACTGAATTATATATATATATATATATATATATATATATATATATATATACACATAAATTCTATTATCAGTTCGAACTGACAAAAGTTATATCAGTTCCTTGCATGTGGACCACTGGATTTAAATACTTTGATTTAGCTGTATGCACTTGTCAGTCAAAGTATATAACAAGTTTAAAGTGATAAGCATACACTACTATTCATTTAACAAACATTTGATGTGTGTATATATGTATGTATAAGTTCCGAAATCTCGTTTCTTGATTATTTTATTCTTTTAAAAGAGATGGATAGTTTAATATGGTTTAATGGTAAGGGTCCTCACTCATTTAGCTTGATAATTTCTTTCACGAATAGTATTTTATTTTTATTTTATTAACGTTTATCCACTAACAAAAACACACGTACATTTGCTCTCTTTTTTTTTTTTTTTTCTTTTTCTGTAATATAATTTTTTTTTCTACAAAGGGAAAAAAAGTAGTATACTAATAAACATTGGTGTTAGTGGGACAGCGCTGTGAGCTAAGCGATCTAACCTACCAATGCAAAAAAAAAACCTGCACAAACTGTTCCTATTCTTCGAATCCAACGGCTGGGAGAGGACTCGGCATCACCATTTGATAATGAGCCTAGTAACTATAATTGTTAAACTTTGATTAATGCTAAGCTAGCAATCACAATTTTGTATATATATATATATATATATATACTGTCACATGCAATATTCGGGATTTTGAGAGAGGGGGACACAATTCGAACCCAAATGAAGGGTATACAACTAATCCAATATCATCTCGTTTAGAAATCCCTTACAAATCCCTTTGAAGTTTATAAAAAAAATTCTATTTATATTAGTCAAACACTTTATAAGAAATATTTTTCAATATACAATTTCTTGTTTTTGTTATACCCGGCACCTGTAATGCGGCGACTCGAAACTTCTGAAACATTATTAGTCTAAATGAGCAGCGTGATGACCCTTGACCACTGAGCTACACTGGACTGTGATTCCAATACTTTTTTTTAAAAAAGGCAAATATAATAAACAAAGGCTCCAAGCCAGGCACACAACAGCAAGAAATGTGAACGACAGCCAAACACAGAAAAAACAAGGGACAGCACACCAGAAAAAACCCAAAAAAAACACAAGAAAACACAAGACAGAACAGAACAGAAGGCAACAAACAAGCCCAATCAAGACACACTCCACCATAACTCATCAGTGCCCAGCTGCAAGCCTTTCTTAGCAAGGGTATCAGCAAAAGAATTAGTCGATCTTGGACGAAATTCCGCCGCTGCCAAATAGAAACTGTCCAGCCAGCTTTTAATATTGCCTAAAACCTGATCATGACTATTATTTCCAAGAGTACCACCCGAAATCCAACTCAAGCTGTCTTAGAATCACTGATGATAGTGATAGAACTACTAGATAAAACTGGATTCGACCCAATCAACTCGCAAGCACGCAGGATCGCCAATAGCTCAGCCAAAATAACATCTTGAACCCCCATGAAAGAAGAGAAAACACACAAAATCCTGCCCACGTGATCCCGTAGCACACCATCTATCCCAGCCGGACCCGGAGAGCCCAACACTGAACCATCAACATTAAAATAAAGGGAATTAGATAACAGAGGAGACCATTTCTCCAAATTCTGCTGCTTCTTCAAAGGCTTCTCCGAGCAACATTCCACAATATTCAACAAAGCATGAGTAATGGGAATAGAAGAGCCCTTACCAAAATGTTTAAACCACCAACCCAATCTGAATCTCACCATGTCTACTGCTCTGATGAAAACTGGCTGCTCTTCCTTGAAAATCTTATTATTCCTCACCTCCCACATAGTCCAAACTACAGCAAAAAACAAAGTCTTCCAAGGGCAAAGATTATTCCACCCTTTCCACCAATCCACTATATTACAGGAAGGGCAACAAAAAATTCCCCACCACAAACTCCACGACCACTCACAGTGAAGAAAACGATGATCCACACTTTCCTCTTTGTCAACACACAACGAACAACACAAGTCTAAACCCTGCTACACACCAAATCTTCTTAAGACCTCCCTCACAAGAACCCTGCCTTGAATGAGCCCTGCCTTGAATGAGCTGCAACACAAAGATTTCGATCTTAGGAGGGCAGTACCCCAGCCAAATATCCCTGAAAACCGAATCCTCCAACACTACCCCATCCTCCAAACATTTCCTGAAAGACTTGACCAAGAACTGGCATGAGGACTCAAACTTCCAAACCACCGAATCATCCACGTTTTGCGAGATTTTAAAGTTCGAAAGACAGCCAAGAAAGCATCTCCATTGATCAACTTCCCAATCAAACAATCTCCCTCTCATATTAACCTCCCATTTCCAAACTAAACCATCCCAAAACTTGAAATCCCTAACACGTCTAGATTTTTGAAGGGCCAAAGAAAAAATCCTAGGAAAAGCGTCTTTAAGCGTCAAACCTTCTATCATCACATCCGTCCAGAACTTGGCTCTATTGCCACTTCCCACCACTACCAACATCCCACTTCTGAAAATCTGCTGCGAAACAGAACCTATCAAGAGCATATTCCCCACTGCTTTAGTAAAGGCCGAGCCTTTAGTTCCACTCCTCCAATCCCAACGAAAATCCTCTTTCTGAACACAGTATTTAGCGCTTAAAACCCTCTTCCATAAAGACTCATAATCCGCACCAAAACACCAAATCCATTTAGCCAATAAACTCTTATTTAGACTAATAATCGAACCAATCCCCAATCCCCCATTACCTTTGTTCCTGCACAGAACATCCCACTTCACACAATGAATCTTCTTTTTAGCCACACCGTCACCCTAGAAAAAATTCCTTTGAAGTCTTTTGATTTTTTTAGCAACGCCCATCGGAATTTTGAAAACGGACATGAAGTACACCGGAATACTCGACATCACAGACTTGATAAGCACAAGGCGACCTCCTTTATTAAGAAAGGATTTTTTCCAAGGAGCCAAACGGTTTTCTATTCTTCTAACGAGACCACTCCAAAAATATTTCGCACCCGGTCTTCCACCAAGAGGTAAACCTAAATATGTAATTGGTAACAAAACCTCGGCACACCTAAAAATACTTGCCCAATGGGTTGTCGGCAGCTAACCTTTTCCCACCTCAACTATACCAGTTTTAAGAAAATTTAAACGCAAACCGGAAGCCAATTCGAAGCATCTCAAGATCCTTCTCGCATTACGAAGATATCTCTCCTCCGGATGAAGGAAAATGATAATGTCATCCGCAAACTGTAAATGCGACACCTTCACCTCTCCATTACCCATTACAGCCCCTTTTATCAAATTCATCTCCTCAGCTTTTCTCAATAACGCACTCAACCCTTCAACCACAACATTAAACAAAAACGGGGAAAGAGGGTCACCTTGGCGAAGACCCCTCTCCAAACCAAATTCCCTAGTAGGTTTTCCATTAACCAAAACCGAAAGACTTGGAGACGAAATGCAATTATTAACCCAAAGCCTCCACTTAATACCGAAACCCATCTTGTCCAACATATCATCCAAAAAACAGTGATCCACATTGTCATACGCCTTTTCAAAGTCGAGCTTCACCAATAAGCCACCTCTACCTTTTACAGCCTTCCATTGATGAATAACCTCCTCCGCTATCACAAAACTATCGAGAATCAGACGGTTTCTCACAAACGCCATTTGGGACTCTCCCATCACTGAGCTTAAAACTCTTCTCATGCGGTTTGCCCTGTGATTCCAATACTGAACAACAACTTTTTAATGAGAAATTAAATAGATAATAATAATAATAATAACTCACCCAATTCAGATCCGACTGTAAATTTGTTTGAATTATCCCATTCTTGGTAGTATGTACGAAGCGTTGTCGACTGTAAATGTGACCGTGACATGGCCCATGTCGTGACCCCGATTCCCCGAAACATCCGATAAATGCCAACAACATCAAGCAGCATATATAGCTGAGTTTTAACCATTGAATCTCGTCAATGTTTAGAAGCTCTGCATGCGCTGAATCGTACCCGAAAAACCGATCAACACACAACGAAGGATGATAGAAGCCGATATTTCGTGCCGGTTTGGTTTTATAACTTGAAAAATTGTATTAAATTAGCTGTTTGCCAATTCTGTAACCTTACCAAGTGAAAAAAAATTCGAATATGTAATGTTAATCGAATCCAGCATGCACCTAATAGATCATCATAAAACTTATTACGCCCGCTATTGAGATCTTTCAATTCTTTTAATTGTATACGTATTAATTTTTTGAAATTCGACATTGAACAGGTCAAGGTTCTTCTGGGACCAGCTGATCGTAATTAAGCAATATATGAGCGTTGAGAAACACTCTGTACAACTGGGGTCGCGGCACTGCCGCGGCCCCATAGTGTAAAAAAGAAAAAAAACACATGGGTCCCACATGTTTTTTTATTTTTTTGCACTACGGGGCTGCGGCGGTGCCGCGACCCCGGTTGTATGTAGCAGCCCTATGAGCGTTATAGATTTTGATACCTACTTCCACAAACATAGGGAAGGAAGCTTTAATTTACATAATGAGACTTAAACCCCTGTCGCAAGTGTGGAACGAGAGGTGCATACACATCATCACTTGATCAGCTTCTCACATCATATTTTATTTCATGATTAATTTATATATTAAGGTCTTGTTTCATTCATTTTCCAATGATAATTTACATTAAACCCGTTTAATATATATAAAAAGACCTGATTAAGATCTTTTTATTAAATTATATAACCTTAATAATATCATATAGTTTGTCTCATCTAGCAGAGAACATATTTACAAATTGCAGAGGATCCAAGAACGTAAACAGCTGAAATTTGATAATTAAAAAACGAAGTTTTAATTATTTTTATTTTCTAATTTATTTTAATTACATATCATGCCAATTAAACCATAAGTCAAAACTGTGATAGAAAAAAATAATTTAACCACCAAATGACAACAATATCGAGTCGATCAGTTGAGTTT
The DNA here is from genome assembly GCA_030490815.1 of Acer saccharum. Taxonomy (NCBI): domain Eukaryota; kingdom Viridiplantae; phylum Streptophyta; class Magnoliopsida; order Sapindales; family Sapindaceae; genus Acer; species Acer saccharum. The sequence continues at coordinate 64,623,546 of CM059866.1, read as the reverse complement.
AAACAACAAAACTTCAAGCTAGCTAGCTATAGTGTAGAGAGCTCCATCTTAAAATAATATTAAAAAATACTATGGAGATTCCACATGTTTTTTAGAACAAAATTTCAACCGATCGATACCGGTGTAAAATAAGGAAATTTTTTATTTTTCATTTTACAGTATTTTAAAGTTGGATTCCACACGAAAAACGTACGAGATTCCCGCACCAGATAATTTATATATATATATAGCTAGACTAGGTGTAATTTACTAGCTAGCTAGCTGATTAATATCGACAGCAGGCAACAAAGTTTATTCTACGTAGAGCATATGCCTTCTCTAATCAAAGCTTATTTAATTTATAGAATATCCTATATATTCTTTCGAATTTCTTGTTGTTCCCTCCACAAATCCACAAGCAATCACCCTAGAAATCAACGAGCCCAATTACTCTTATCACTTCCATCGAGACTCAATCAACTATCTCTCTCTCTCTATATATATATATTTTTGAACAATGATTTTATTGCGCCAAGAGGCGAAGAAACCAACACTGGAGCACAAGAAACAACAACAGCAAACCAGGCAAAGCCCCACAACGACAGCAACAACCAAAACAGACCAAAAACAGAAACAGAAACAGCAGAAAAGCAGCTCAAGAAACAACAACAAAACAGGGACAACAGAAACAGAGCAAAACGAACAAAACAGCTAAGGAAAGTCCCAATTTACAACATTTCCACCCAAACCAGAACCTTGTCTAGCTAAGGATGTCTATATATATAATCATCTAATCGAATTAATATTTAATAAAACTCACACTCAAAACAGCAACAATCAAGTCAAAACCAATTAAATTACTTCAACCATGTCCAACAATCTAGCAGTGCTTCAAGCTCTTGACACTGCTAAAACACAATGGTACCATGTCATGGCCATTGTCTTCGCCGGCATGGGATTTTTCACCGATGCTTACAATCTTTTTTGTATCTCCACCGTTTCAAAACTTTTGGGACGTCTTTATTACTACGATCCCACTAAAGGCCACCTGGGAAAGCTCCCTACTCAGGTTAACAACTTTGTTATCGGTGTTGCCCTAGTCGGAACCCTGACGGGCCAATTATTCTTTGGTTGGCTTGGTGATAAGCTCGGACGTAAAAGAGTATACGGAATCACCCTCATACTCATGGTGATTTGTGCCATATGCTCCGTCTTTCATTCGGATCGTCTGCCAAATCTGTCATAGGAACTCTATGTTTCTTCAGGTTCTGGCTAGGGTTTGGTATCGGCAGAGACTATCGGCTCTCCGCCACAATTATGCCCGAATACACCAACAAGAAAACACGTGAAGCATTTATCACAGCGGTTTTCGCCATGCAAGGCGTCGGTATCATATTTGCTGGATTGGTTTCAATGACTCTTTCGAGCATCTTCCTCAGTAAATACCCAGCAAAGTCCTTCAAAGAAGATCAAGTATTCTCCACACAACCGGAAGCCGATTACCTATGGAGGATTGTCCTCATGCTCGGTGCCCTACCAGCGCTCCTCACCTACTACTGGCGGATGAAGATGCCGGAAACCGGATGTTACACTGCCTTAATCGAAGGCAACGCCAAACAAACTGCAATTGACATGGGTCGAGTTCTCGAAATCGAAATCCAAGCGGACAATGACAAGCTGTCCCAATTCAAAGCTTCCAACGACTACCATTTACTCTCTAAAGAATTCTTCCGGCGACACGGGCTCCACGGGCTCCACTTGATCGGAACCACCAACACGTGGTTCCTCCTCGACATAGCATTCTACAGCCAAAACCTAACACAAAAGGACGTCTTCCCGGCGATGGGACTCACACACAAAGCCGATACAGTTAACGCTCTAAGAGAAATGTTCGAGACCTCTCAAACCATGTTTGTCGTTGCACTCCTCAGTACCTTCCCCGGTTACTGGTTCATAGTATTCTTCATCGAAAAGATCGGATGGTTCAGAATCCAGCTCATCGGATTCTTCATGATGTCAGTATTCATGCTCATCATTAGCTAGGGGCGAATTTAAGGGGGGCCCATAGGGGCCATGGCCCCCCCAACCAATCAAATCACAACAATTTAACAATTTATCATATGGTATAATACATATAATGTAGATAATAATATTCACCTGACCCCTCCTATTATTTTAATAATCTAAATGAATTAATAATTTTTTTTCTCCATATTTCCATTTCCAATGAAATCAGAAACAAAATTAATTCATTTTAGGATTTTAATTTCCTATTATTCATTCATTATCATCATCTAGTATGTGTATTATATATACTTATTATTATTTATCTAGATTTCACTAGAAGTTTAAAACAAGCTAAGTAAATATTGAATTATTAGGCCGATATCAATTATCAAGTGTGGGATTTTCTGCATGGGATCGTCGATTGCTATCGGTAGCAATCCAACAGCTACATGTGGCTATTGAATTACCACTGGTAGCAATTTAATAGCTATCAATAGCAATCGACGATTTCGCACAGAAAATTCTGCACAATATAACTGCTCATTAGGCTAGGAGTTTGCGACTATCTTTATTAATATTTTTTGTTAGATTAATTTTATTATTATATTTTGAACTATTACAATATTTTGTGATTGGGGAGACATGACTTAAACTCATAACCTCTTGTATGTAAAAAGAGGTGCTTACAATTGAGCGTATCTCATCTTGTTCATGATTATGTAATTACTCACACACGATCTTGATTATGTAATTGAAATAGAAATCGCAAAGAAAATTAGATTAATTTGGTTATAGATAATTTTCTAGATATAAAACAACGGCACGTTTTATTTATTTGTATCACTACTTTTAATACAAAACAAAATTACATTTTGTTGAAAAAAATCAAGTGTGAAATTTTGTTATGTGACCTAGAATATTAGTTTTTGTGCTGGATTGGCCCCCTACGGCCAAAATCCTGGCTTCGCCCCTCTCATCAGCGTCAAGTACATTACCTAAAGAACGACAAACCTCTTAGCGACCCTTTACGCTATGACGTTCTTCTTCGCCAATTTCGGTCCGAATAGTACCACCTTTGTACTCTTGGCGGAGCTGTTCCCTTCGCAGGTGAGGTCCACGTGTCACGCGATAAGTGCGGCCTTGGGGAAGGCCGGTGCAATGGTCAGAGCATTTGTCGTGCAATCGTACACTTTGAGTGGCTCGGCGAAGCAGATCAAGAAAGCGATGTTGGTTCTGGACTTTACAAATATGCTAGGGTTTCGTTGCACGTTCTTGGTTACCGAGACCGAAGGGCGGTCTCTGGAGGAGATTTCTGGTGAAGACAGTGGCCAGAATGAAACTTAGATGACTTCTAAGCCGCAGATGACTCCGCAGGGAAGTCACAGAGAAAGTACTTAAAGGATTATCTTTTTTTTTTTTTTTTTGACGAGGAACATATACTTCTTCATAGCTTTGATACAAAACGGTACAAACTAGTCCATAACATGAATTATCAATATATATATATATATACTCTCTTATGAGATCGATCCTAAAAAAAAAGTACTAATTAAGTTAAATATCTTAAACCAATAGTTTGCCGTTGTTGTGACATGTGGAGATTAAACACAGACAAACAAATAGTGAATATACTGTGGTAGCCAAAAATGGTCCAACGGCCCAACATGCCAAGGCCCAATCTCTACCAGTCTAACCCAGGCCCATTGTGTTGGGTCAACCCAAACACAGCTGCCAGCAGAAGCTACCGTTGAAGACTCATTCAAAATGAACAGTTACGAAACAAGATGTAACTGCCCATTGAGAGGAAATCTCTCCTAGAATCACGTCCACTATCAAGTGCAGATAGTGGACGTTGGAGCCTAGATGCCTAATATAAATAGAAGAGGCCTCCTTCACTAGAGCTCTCTGATTTTTTCTCTGAACAAAAGCTTGTTAATTGCGTACTGAAGCTCTGATTCTAGGAGTATTCTGATCATTGGAGTTCATTCACCATCAAGTCACGATTGCGCAGCCCAAGCATATCTAAGGTTAAACGATCCAAACCCACCTTCTTCATTCTTATTGTGTTTATCTCCGTTTTAACTTTGTTTGCAGGTTCATTGAATTTCAGACGACTACTCCTAAGCGATAATCAACGTCGACTCATCGACTCCCAATTCAGTTGCTTTCGGCCTGACACAACCCGACCCACTTGACGTACCAAGTCGATCGACCACCTACAGTTTGGCGCCCACCGTGGGGCCCATTGCAACTACCTTCAAATTCAGATCAGTCTACTCTAACCACAATTGAACATGGCAAGAAGTGGATCCGCTCCAACTGTCGAGGAACAGATTGCTATGCTGACCGCCCAAATGACCGCGAGCGCTGAGAGGTTGCAAGCACTTGAAGCAGAGAATGCAGCAATCCAAGTGGCAAATGACGAATTGAGAGCGCTGGTCGACGGAGTGGTGCTTGATTCCGCAACATCGGAGCATCCAACACCGGAACCAAACGGTGAACCGTTTATCGACCGACCTGCTCCAAGAACGCAAGGCAACCCCGTCGAACCCGAAATCAATCCGGTCGACCGTCGAAATCAGCCAACACTTCAAACCGCAAAGGTTGATATCGACCTCAATGATATACCAGCCAGGAACGACATGGTGAACGAACAGGATCCACCGATGGATCAACGACCAAATAACGTCCTTAAGACGGCCATGTCTCTCCAGTCGACACCGGGATTGGTAAAACCCATGCCCGACTTACATTTGTCTGCTAATGTAGAATTTTCTCGCAGGTTTGCAGAAATGGAAGCTCTAATCCAGAGAATCCCAGGAGTCCCAGCTCCCATCAAGAAAAGTACGGCCAATAGCTTTGCCGACTCGCCCTTCGTCGATGCAATTGCTCTCATCGAGATGCCCAAGAAGTTCAACTTCCCAAACATGAAGCAGTATGAAGGGACGACCGATCCAGACGACCATATTGCACAATACAAGCAAAGGATGTTCACTGCTGCAATCCCACGCGACCTCCGGGAGGCATGCATGTGCAAAGCTTTCGAATCCAGCCTAAGCGGCCCTGCTTTATAGTGGTACACTAACTTGCCTAATAATTCTATTGACTCTTTTGCGCAGCTGACGGACACATTCGTGGAGCAATTTGCGAGTAGCCACAAGCTGGAAAAACTGTCGGACGACCTCTATACTATAACACAAAGAACAGGCGAAAACCTGCGAGCCTATGTTGGACGTTTCAACAGAGAAAAAGTGCAAATCCCTCATTGCAACCAGGCAACTGCCATCTATGCCTTCAGGAAAGCTCTCAGGTTCGATTCTGATTTATACAAAGAACTTACCAAGTACCCTTGCAAGACAATGGATGTATTAGCGAAAGCATGGGCCCAAATCAAATGGGAAGAAGATGAAGCAAACTTTGTCGGAAAAGCCAACAGCAGCTATTATGGAGGCCGACGAAACGATCGCATCGACAGGAGGTCTAACGACAGACGATCAGAACCATACCCAACAAGCGATAGAAAGAATGTCCAGTCGCGACATGAAAGCTCTGGTGAGAGAAGCAACTATGGTCGTGGGACTCCAAGGACGAGTCAACCAAAGGTGGAAGCGCCAGAATACAATCTCAGCATCGAACCGGTCGACCTCGTTGCAGTAATGAGAGAAATGGGCAAAGCAGTCAAATGGCCAAGAAAAATGAACGCGCTCCCAGAACATCGCGACCCCAAACTTCGATGCGAGTTCCATGGCGACCACGGCCATCGCACGGAAGATTGCATCGCTCTAAAGTTCGAAGTAGCAGAACTGCTGAAATATGGGCATCTACGAGAATTCCTAACAGATAAGGGTAAACAAATATATGCGAGACGCGATGACCAAAGGCAAACCGGTCTAGTCGACAGCCCTCCAGAACCTCCTAGGCAAGATAGAGTAATCAATTGCATTTCTGGTGGGTCTGAAGTCAGTGGCGTGAGCTATTCAGCAGCTAAGAAACACACTCGACAAGTGGCAAACGTAGAGATTCAGCCAAATCGAGAACACCCATCCAAAGTCGACGAAACCGTCACCTTTCGGTCGACAGATAAATCAGATTTGTTTTCTTTCCACCATGATGCTTTAGTTATTTCTTTACATATTGCTAACTGTTTAACTAGACGCATTTTGATCGACAATGGCAGTTCTTGTAATATTTTTTTTAACAGTGCTTTGAGAGAAATGCAGGTCGACGAATCAAAACTCAGTCATCAAACGACAATGCTAACTGGATTCAGTGGAGAACAGAAAAGTACGCTTGGTGAGATTGTGTCACCAGTCTACGCAGAAGGGATCAACCTATACGACAATTTCCTCGTGCTCGACTGCCAATCCCCTTACAACGCCATACTTGGCAGACTCTGGATACATGAGCTGAAGGCAATCCCGTCGACTTATCATCAGTTGATCAAATTTCCCACCAAATGGGGAGTTAAGGAAATTAAAGGAGAGCAAAGAGCTGCTAGGGAATGCTACCAAAACGCTATCAAAAAAAAGAAACAAGACTTATAGCAATTACAGAAAACCAAAGTCGAGTCCACGCAGAACAGGCCAGACATGGAGGAGCTCGAAGAATTTTCTATCGACCCAGACCATCCAGAACGTAAAGTTTACGTTAGGTCCAGATTATCGGACGACATCCGAAATCAATTAATCGCATTTCTCAAGGAATGTCGTAGCAGCTTCGCTTGGTCGCACGAAGATATGATAGGCATCGACCCCAACATTATAGTACATCAGCTACAGGTCGATCCAAATCATCAACCAGTAAAGCAAAAACGAAGAAAGTTCGCTCCGGAGAGGAATAAGGTGATCAACGACGAGATCCAGAAATTGATCGACATCGGTTCGGTAAGGGAAGTAAAATACCCCGACTGGCTAGCAAACGTCGTGGTCGTTAAAAAGAAAAGTGGCAAGTGGCAAGTCTGCATCGACTTTACAGACCTCAACAAGGCTTGCCCCAAGGATTCTTTCCCACTACCTCACATCGACATGTTAGTCGACGCAACTGCAGGGCATGATCTACTAAGTTTCATGGATGCGTACTCCGGCTACAACCAAATACTAATCGACGACCAAGAGAAAACGGCCTTCGTCACAGAACGAGATACATTCTGTTATAAAGTAATGCCTTTTGGTTTAAAAAATGCAGGTGCGACCTACCAAAGGTTGGTCAACAAGATGTTCGCAAAGAAGCTTGGAACAACGATAGAAGTCTACATTGACGATATGCTGGTCAAGTCTTTAGTCGCACAACAACATATCGACCACTTAAGACAGTTGTTCGACGTTCTCGATAAATATGGTATGAAACTAAACCCCACTAAATGTTCTTTTGGTGTATCTTCAGGAAAATTTCTAGGCTACCTGGTCACCCATAGGGGCATCGAAGCAAATCCTGACCAAATACGGTCGATCGAGAACATCGAGTCACCAAGATGCATCAAAGATGTGCAGAAGCTCACTGGTCGTGTAGCAGCATTGAACCGTTTTATCTCTAAATCGTCCGAAAGATGCCTACCGTTCTTCAACACCCTCAGAAAAAACAAAGCGTTCGAATGGAACGACGACTGTGAGAAGGCACTACAGGACTTAAAGACATACCTAAAGTCGCCACCATTACTGTCGAAGCCAAAGGACAACGAAACATTGTTCATCTATCTAGCAGTATCCGACACAGCTGTCAGTGCGGTCCTCGTTAGAGAAAAAGAGAACAACCAACATCCAGTCTATTACGTAAGTAAGACCTTACTCGACGCGGAAACCAGGTATAGTCGACTGGAGAAACTCGCATTGGTCCTCATCGTCGCAGCACGCAAACTTAGGCCCTACTTCCAATGTCATTCCATAAAGGTACTAACTACTTACCCCTTAAAAATATCTTACATAAACCCGAGCTTTCAGGTCGACTGACGAAATGGGCGGTAGAACTTAGTGAGCACGACATCAGCTTCCACCCAAGATCGGCAATGAAATCACAGGTATTGGCTGATTTTGTAGCAGACTTTACTCCATCTGAAAATGTGCAGGCTGAACAAGAACTAGTGGCACTCGCCGACGAAACCACCGTTGGGAAATGGACTTTGTCGGTCGACGGATCCAGTAACATCAAAGGAAGTGGGCTAGGAATAGTACTTACCTCCCCCACAGGAGACATAACGGAACAATCAATCCACTATAGCTTTCGTGCGACAAATAATGAAGCAGAATACGAGGCCTTAATAGCCGGGCTCGACCTCGCAAAAAGCCTTAACGTGAGAAGCATCAAAGTACTAAGTGACTCCCAATTAGTCGTTCGGTAAATTAATGGCACATACGAGGCAAGAGATCGAAGAATGTTGGCTTATTTGAACAAAGTCAAACAGCTGCAGTCGACCTTCGACGAGTTTTCAATTGAACAAATACCCAGAACCGAAAATACACGAGCGGATGCATTGGTAAATCTTGGATCGACGACGACAAACAATTCAAAGTCGGTTCCCATAGTCCACCTCATGTTTCCATGTATTCAAGAATCAGAAATATTGGCACCAGTAGACAACGGCAGAAGTTGGATAGAGCCAATCTTCAATTACCTACAAGCAGACATTTTACCAAACGACAGGGTAGAAGCAAGGAAAGTCAAAGCAAAATCAGCCAAATCACATTCTGCATCCTGTATGGTAAACTCTACAGAAATCATTCACCGGCCCATATTTGAGATGTGTGACCCCACGAGAAGCGTACGACGTCCTAAAGAGTCTACACTACGAGGAATGCGGGAATCATTCTGACACCCGTAGCTTGTCGAACAGAGCAATCACAGCTGGATACTACTGGCCGACAATGCGGATTGATTCACAAAATCACGTGAAGTCGTGCGATAAATGCCAGCGGTTCGCACCAGTGTCGCACCTCCCCCTAGGTATGTTAAATTCCATTTCGGCCCCGTGGCCTTTTATGAAATGGGGAATGGATATTGTAGGTAAGCTCCCCGCTGCACCCGGAGGTGTCGTCTACATGCTGGTTTTAACAGACTACTTCACCAAATTCGAAGTCGACGCGTATCAACAGATACGCGATATTGAGGTACGTAACTTTGTCTGGAAACATATTATTTGCAGGTTCGGAGTCCCAAGGGAGATAGTGACCGACAACGGATCCCAATTCATTTCATACGACTTCAAGAATTTCTGAGACAAATACGCAATCAAGCTAAGTTTCTCAACTCCACGGTATCCTCAAGCAAATGGACAAGCGGAGTCGACCAACAAGACAATTGTCAACACATTGAAGAAAAGACTGGAAGCTGAAAAAAGCGAGTGGGCAGAAAAACTCCCAGAAATCTTATGGTCATATAGAACCACCCCATGACGGTCGACAGGAGAAACCCCGTTCTCACTCGTCTATGGATCAGAAGCGGTTATCCCAATAGAAACCAGACTGTCGACCGCCCGCAGCGAAAATCCAGACGACGAACAGAACAATTTGGAGCTGAGTTTCGAACTCGACCACCTTGACGAAAAACGAGACCGTGCTACTTTGAGAATTCAGTCGTATCAACAACAAGTCGCTCGACACTACAACAAAAAAGTCAGGACCCGAGTCTTCAAACTCCACGATTGGGTACTCCGAAAAGTTTTCCAAAACACGATGGAGGAAGGCACCGGAAAGCTGGGGCCAACATGGGAAGGACCATATCAAATAACGGATGTTGTCGGGCGAGGCGCATACAAGCTAAGAGGACTCGACGGTCAAGAACTGCATAATAGTTAGAACGCCATACATCTAAAACAGTACCATTCTGAACTTCCATTTTATTCTTTTTTCTTTATCATTATTGTTTATTCATTGGCTTCTCATTGCTAACAAATCGACCAAAAGAGCAATGATGACAACTTAGTGCAACTAAGTGCAAAACTGAGCTCAAAAGACATTTTTTCCGCTGACCAAGCTGTCGACGTCGACAAGCAAAATTTTTATTTCAGACAAATTTCCAGTGACCGCACTCCTAATATACTCAAATCGACAAGCGCATATTAAGAGTGAAGGAGTAGTACTGGGGACAAGTAGCGAGACAAGTGGCGACAAAATCTAACGCATGCAAGCGAAATTCTATATAAAAGGTCGTGTCGACCATCAAACGCATGTAAGCGAAATCCTATGTAAAAGGTCGTGTCGACCATCAAATGCATGAAAGTGAAAATCTATGTAAAAGGTCGTGTCGACCATCAAACTGTAGGGAAAAATAATAAATAAAAGTGGTAAACGCAGCGGAAGCGATACTAAAAACGATTTAGTGACTTTTAAAATTTTTCCTTTATGAACCTTAAACCCTTTTAATCAATAAACATGCATATACATTAACAAAAGTAAATTACCTTTTGTCGCGTGATCCGATTGACTTACGTCGATGGTAATCCGCAAGACCTTCAATCCGAGCACGAACGTGGATCACCTAGGAGCGTGGTCTCCCTTTTCTTTGAATTGCAAACCTGTGAATGGACCAAACAAAAACTTTCTTTTCTTTGTTAGTCACAAAACAATCAAAAGAATGTCAAAAATTATTCCGGTCACTTTTGAGTTCTCAATCTAATGATCGAAACTCGCGTGAACCTAGATCGATATCGTATACACAAGCTTATTGATGATTAAGCAGTAGTATACTATCAAAGAATAATCTCACACTCCTTTTTGTCTTTTTAGAATAAAAACTCTCTTGGAATTAAGAAGAAGAAGAAATAAATAAAAACTCAAGCACCATTCATTGTGGTGGCCGAATTCTATAAGTATGCTTATATAGGTGGCCAAAATTTCTTCCTTCTTTCCTTATAGGGTGGCCGAATTCTCTTTGTGTGTTTGCCTAGGGTTGCCACAATTTTCCTCTACAAAAGAGGAGTTGTATTGCACCAAAAAACCACATGTCTTTTAAGACTTCAAACCCTAATCCAACTCTTTATTTTTATTCTTTTATTTTGACTAAATAAAAAGACTCCTTATTTGATTAAATAAATAAAACTAATTTATTTATTTACTTATCAAACAAGTCTTTTACTTTTAGGAAAGATTTGTTTCTTTAATTAAACAATTAATCAATAAATTAATTAATTCTTATTTAATTAAAACAAATGAAACAAAATAATATTTTAGGTTAAAATTTTAACCTTGCCGCCCCACTTGTATAAGATTGGGCCTAACATTATTTTCTTATTTCATTTAATCCATTGGACTTTAAATAAAAAACTCACATGTGAACCAGACCCATTCTTACTAAAAGAAACAAGCCCACATGTCTTTCATTAATATATTAATATAATTGAGCAGCCCATTACTTAAATAATGTGCAAATTATATTCTTAATATATTAAATGCAATTCTAGATGGACCCTTAAATTGGTCCGGTAGAATATATCAAGTGATCCATGCAAGTCCGTGTGGATTGGGGATCTTGGCGGGCCATCTAAATTTAAGCTTCAATAGACATAACCTAATCACAATCAACAAATGATTCACTTAGGTCCGATCCATTAATTTTAACTCATTCCACTAAAGAGCTAAAACTGAACTCTTAAATAAAGATAGAAAAGGAAGATGCTCCTCATTCATACCCTAGACAATCATATTGGAGATAGTGTATCCTCGTGATTAATATCAGTAATCGCCAAGAGTTCATAGACCGCCTATAACTCTCCAAGTTACCATATTTACTCATATGACCACGTTTTGAACTTGGATATTTTGACTTGTCCAGAAGCCATGTTTTCAATAGACACTATTGAAAACTCAACGTTGAGATTTAATATCCAATTACCTCAAAACATCCATATGATGATATTATACTCTCATTTAATTAAATGGAGCCACGATGTCCATATCTATAAATGAAGTCCTCTATCGATTAACAAATGAATATCACCAAACTACCGAGGATAGACTATGCGATATAATCGTACTCATTGATAACTCAAATGATATCACTTGCAACCATAAGTCCATCATTTATCTCAGGATTAAGATAGACTCTCCGATTGTCCTGATAATGAAAAGACTATTATCTACTGACGGTTCTAGATAAAGCTTTTCATTGTGACCCAGTTCAATGCACCCAGTGCACTAGATCCTTTTGCTCGAAGACACTCCGATGATTTTAGACTCATCATATCTCATTTGATCCCACTCAAATGCTAGCAAAAGAATTCTACAACTTTAACAAGATAAAGGTGCCCAACCTTTAACCTAAGTTGTGAACTTTATTCAAGACTAACTAAAGAATTGTGTCTACCACATACATATCCAGATGTACGAACAATTCTTCTTTTCCCATAGTCTTTAGACCTTATGATTATTTACTTTGACAATTATAATATAAACTATAAATGCTATACGATTTGTTAAATCAGAAATCACTTTATTAATATGAAAAAGATTGTTAATTACAACATTACACTCTTGCTATTGAACATAATCCTAACACAAACGAATGTAAGCGAAGTCCTATAATAAAAAGATTTTGTCGACTGAAAGATACGACATCGACGATAAAATCATTGTCAACTGAATCATCCTTATAAATTACGACGACCAACCTAGGTATGAGCATAAGTTTACAGGCTTATCATATACAAATTCAAGATAACGAATTTAAGTTTCATATATAATGTCGATCGACTTACGTTTGAGCATGGGTTTACAGGCTCATATCTCATTTCATGCAAATTCAAAGTTATCACCACACGAAAGTCAAAGCAAACCAAAATATAACTAAAAGAGTCGCCACAAATGCAAAATCGAGAAATAGATAAATGACAAAGAAATTCTATTACAGCTATTAAAAAATAAATAGGTCGAAATCGACTAAATCATCCAAGATAAAATAAATAGGTCGAAGTCGACCGAATCATCCGAGATATTACATAATATGTAAAGGAAAAATTTATAGGCCATCTTGCGGAGGACCATCGGTAGCAGCAGCTTCATCCTTGTCGAGCGATGCATCATCCCCAAGGTTCCCGTCGACATTCTGAACATCTCCATCGACGCCCGCCCCTTGGGATTCCTCAAGTTTAAGACGCCATCTCTTACATATCAATTTCTTCTTGCATCGTCTGAGGATTCCACTTCAAGTGGTCGCCCGACAAGTACTCCTTGAAAAGTTCTGCTCTGGTTTTACAGACGGCTTCTACCGCTATCGACAGAGCCCTCTCCCTCAGAGCCTCGATGGTCTTGTCCTGTTGGCCAGCTGCTTCGTTGAGCTTCGCCACCTCGGCCTAGTGTCGAGCCCTCTCGTTTCTCAGCTCCTCCTCCTCCAATGCTACCTTTTGCTATTCAATCAAGTTTCTCTCGGTGGAGAGTTTAGCATTTTCCGCCTTGAGAGCGTCGCCCGCCTTACGAAGCGCTACACTCTTGTCGTTGATGGCCTTATATCGACCATGCAGATGCAACGTCGCTTGGTAGGCCTACAACATAGGAGAGATGTCAATCAATAAAGAATGTCACCAACAAAGTAAAGATAAAACAAAATTCTTCTACCTGGAAGTTTGAGAGGAGCAACGTGTCGAACACCTCCTCCGTCTCGACTCTCTTCAAATGCATGTCGTCATCGACAAGAGTAAAGTCGTCCGACCTCTTCAAAAATCCTGCAGGATCTTTGAATGATGACAACCCAGAAGCAAGAAGCTTCATCGGAGAGTCAGGCTCGAAGTCTGATCCAGCCGACCTGTCTTTCGAACTGGATGCAGCCTTTTTCTGTCGTTCGACGGCAGGAGCCCTCCTTTGCTTCTTTTTTAACGGACTCCTCTCTGGCGAGGACTCCAAAATTGGTTCTACCATCGATGGAGAACCTCCAACCGACTTCTCAGCAGCTTGCCTCTTCTTTTGCGCAACTGCCCGTTTCCTGGCAAATTCCTCTTTATAGCGCCTTAAAGTCTCAGCGATGTCAGGAATGTTAATTTCTGTGCTCGCCATCGTCGTCACTGCGAAACGACGTTCAACATCAGTTAGAGGCTTTAAAAAATGCAAGTTGTACTGAAGGATCTCAAAACTCCTCCTAATCCATATGTACGACAAAAAATCCTTCACGTGAGGATAGGGGGCGCGCGATCTATTTAACGTCGACCACCTCCACAGTCGACTATGCCTGAAATTACCTTCTGTTAGCAAATTGCTAACACTTCTCTACGCTGCTGGGATTTCTAACAAAATCCTAGTACGCTCGGCAGCAACGTCGCACGCTGGTGCTTTGCCTGCCCCTTTAACCTCTGCAGAGTTTTAAAAAATATATATATCAGACGGTTACCAAAACATGTGTAACGACAATCTACTCGACAGTTTAAAAAAAAAACTTACCATAACGATTCCAAACTCGTCGGTATCGATATTCCTCTCCCCCCATCCTCCACGGGCCGTCGACTGGAGGACCCCTCGCAAAAAAGAACGTGTCCTTCCAGTTCCTATCATTCGTCTTGGTGTCGATAATAAGATCCCTCTTTTTATTTCGTGACACTAACGAATAACGACCAGTGTCGGTCAGATGCTCTTTTAGGTAATAATTGTGAAGGAGACACCCTAGCCCGAACTGTACACCATTCCTCTCACATAATATTCCTAAGCCCAACAATATTCTCCAAGTGTTGGGCATCAGCTGATCAGGGGCGAGCTCGTAGTATACCAACATTCGTCGGACCAGCTAAGGGATGGGGAATCTAAAACCTAAGCGGAATGTGTACTCATAGAGACACGTCCATCCTGGTATATCCCAATCAGCACGTTCGTATTCCCTCGACGCACGTAGTTCGACGTCGCTAGGAATACCATACATCGTACGAATGCCAGGTAACATGTCCTCAGTGATCAAGCTAGCTGGACTCTCTTTCAATATACCTAATGGACGACCGGATGTCGATGGCTCAGGGATGTCGACATACTCAGGCTGTTCGACAGCCGACGCAATGGCATACACGGTACCCTACTCTAACATACCCCTAGCATTGATAGAGACAGGCGTAGACGGATCTTCAATTGTGACCCATCTATCAACGTCTCGCGTCCTACTATCGACTCCTCCATCATCATCATTAGGAGACCAGCTAATATCCAAGTCAGAGATTGTGTGGTCGCTCGACATCGTATTCCCAAAATCTAACAGATGCAGAAAATGCACAAGTTAGACAAAAGCTACACGCTACAATCACAACCTAAGGAGTTTTTGATCAGAAACCTAGGGTTTTCTAACTTCTTATTGGAAAGCCAACCTAAATCCTGAAATAGGAGTCTACCCTAAAAAGCTACTCTCATCGAAACGACATATACGCAGAAACAGAAACAACATTTTGCAAGAAAAACTAACTTGATATGGATCGAAATATCAATCATGCAAACGTCAGAATCTAACAAGACTAGTGAAGAACATACATCCTCAGGTAAAATTTCAGAAAAATTCAAGAAAATGAAAGAACTTCAGACAAGCACCAGAAATATTCAGAAGTAAAGATTTCAGAAGCAAGAAATATCTTTACACGAGTTTATACACAAAAAGAATGAAAAATAAAATGCAGATGGAAGATTTTACCAACCTGGAAAAGATTCAAGAACAAAGAAATCTTCAAACAAAGGATCGTGGAGAAGAGGTTGGAGTTTTCTCGATGAAGAGTGGAAGTTCTTTCAGCGCAAAGTGATCCAATGAGTGCAAAGTGATCCAAGGAGTGGGACGGTTTGGGTTTTATAAAACCCACTAACCCTAGTTGCCACGTGTCGACGCCCTTCTAACTGCCGATTCAACTGCCCTGGTTAACCAAACCACACCGGCTAACCTAGGTAAACAACCCTATGAAAATTTCAATTTCAAAAAACTTTTCTAGTTAACTGCGCAAGAAATTAATGCAGCTGACGCCAGCATTGAAAACTCAAATGCCTGTCACTTATGCTTTTAATATCCATCACATCAGTTTGATACCCAACCAACGACCGAAAAGAGGATCGTCTAAACGACGAGCCTTTATTAGCAATACAACGTCGCTCGCCTAGGGAAGGTTGTCGATCGAAATAGTAATCAAAAAGATGTTGCTAAGATTCGATGTAGTGTTCATTCGACAATGGTCGACTCTATCAAGGATCATTGTTGATTCCATTCGACACCAATATCGTTCGACAATAGCTGACACCAATATCGTTCGACAATAGCTGACACCAATGAAGATGTTTATTGCATTCGAGACAGAAAGTCGTTCGACCTCGGTCCAGTCAACGAAAATCACTCTCTAAATTCCATGGACTCTTCTTTAGAGAGTGGGGGACAAACTGTGGTAGCCAAAAATGGTCCAACGGCCCAACATGCCAAGGCCCAATCTCTACCAGTCTAACCCAGGCCCATTGTGTTGGGTCGACCCAAACACAGCTGCCAGCAGAAGCTACCGTTGAAGACTCATTCAAAATGAACAGTTACGAAACAAGATGTAACTGCCCATTGAGAGGAAATCTCTCCTAGAATCACGTCCACTATCAAGTGCAGATAGTGGACGTTGGAGCCTAGATGCCTAATATAAATAGGAGAGGCCTCCTTCACTAGAGCTCTCTGATTTTTTCTCTGAACAAAAGCTTGTTAATTGCGTACTGAAGCTCTGATTCTAGGAGTATTCCGATCATTGGAGTTCATTCACCATCAAGTCACGATTGCTCAGCCCAAGCATATCTAAGGTTAAACGATCCAAACCCACCTTCTTCATTCTTATTGTGTTTATCTCTGTTTTAACTTTGTTTGTAGGTTCATTGAATTTCAGACGACTACTCCTAAGCGATAATCAACGTCGACTCATCAACTCCCAATTCAGTTGCTTTGGGCCTGACACAACCCGACCCACTTGACGTACCAAGTCGATCGACCACCTACATATACTAAGTTTTATTATATATATATATTTTTTCTTATTTTAGGATAGATTAATGATAGACTTAATTAATTTTCAACTGATTTGAACAAAAGTCAATATTTGATGGGTATTGACGTGGTCTTGCTGTAAGTTATACTTACGTAAATAAAATGAGCTGTCCAAAAATGGTATCTCAATATGTGTATAACCAATCAAATTGGGATCAAATTTGGATATGGGTCATTGTGTCTATATTTATGGAAGGAGTTGAAAAAAATAATTAAATATAGATACATGTCTCAATTTAGTTAGTTAGATATAAACTTGGACACTATTTTTTAGACAGATAATTTGAATCCAAATAAAATTATATGGCGGAATATTTATGTTACTTTTCCAACTTCTAAATTTGTAATAATTTTAAAGTAGAAAACTATAAATATGGGTGTGAATATTAACACTCATAAATATGATAAGCACACCCATATTTATAAATACATCTATGTCTAAATTAATCAATCCACTTCCACTAAAAATCTGCCCAAATACCACAAAATTTGTCATGCAACTTCTCAGTTATTTCAAAACCTTCAAATAATTTGTTATGGTTGAAAACAACAACATAACATACGAGCAAAAGCAGAAACACCAGCAAAATACATCCAATCTCCAACAACACATACACTACAAAAATTTAACATACCGACAAGGAACTCACTGAAATCTCAAACTGCAAAGATATTCCAAAAGAAACGGAAAGATAACTTCAATAATTATGATGGCTTCTATAAGTAATCTGTCTAACCACTTAGTTGACGAATAGTTTGATACCCTCAAGCTCAGTTTCACTTGAACTTTCGACAAATCTGGATTGTTTGTAGAATTTGGGATTACTGGAAGGTGTTCAATGGATTACTACAAAAAAGTTTTTGGATACATACTAATGGAAGAATCAATGGACTGTTTTTTTTTTTTTTTTGGGTAAATTAAACAAGTTAATTAATAAGGATACAAAGTTATGAAATATAAAAATTATCAAGTGCATGCGGGATCCTGTAAGTTTTTTTATACGGAATCCTCACTATATAACCTTACATAATGAAAAACTTGACCATGAAATGTTAGTCGAATCCCAAGTTTTTTATTTATTGTTTTCTAAATTAATTGCAATAAATAAAAGATAATTAAAAAAATAAAATAAAAAATAAAAAACAAAACAAGAGTTTGTCGTTGTCGTAACCTGTGGAGATCAAACACAATACGGAGATGTACATATATACGACACTAAGTCAAATAGTCAATAGAGAATATACTAAGTTTTTATTATTATTTTTTTAAAAAATGTAATTTTTTTTTTCTTATTTTAGGATAGATTGCTAGATGTACGTTAATTAATTTTCAACTGATTTTAACAAAAGTCAATATTTTATGGGTATTGATGTGGTCTTGTTGTAAGTTATACTAGAGTAATTGGCACAGATCTCCCCTCGAGTGTATATAAATTTGCATATTGCCCCCTAAACTTTTTTTTTAGGCATTAAACCCCCTGAACTATCGCTTATTGGCAGAACAAGAGTAAAAATGCCTCCTCAGGGGGGAAAAAACCAAAGGATTGCCAATAAGCGATAGTTCAGGGGGTTTAATGCCTAAAAAAAAAAAGTTTAGGGGGCAACATTCAAATTCACATACACTCGAGAGGGGATATGTGCCAATTACTCCTATTATTATATTGACACCGATAAAATATCTTCTCACATCTATGTTTTTAAAAAATAATTTAAAACTACAATAACATATAACATAATTATTTTTATACAATAACATAAATCAATCTTCTTCCTCATCAACAACAACTGGAAAAATATATATATATATATTCCTCCTTCAATGCTTAAAATCATACCAAGGTATCACTAGAATGAGGTATGATTATTTCAGAAGGAAAATTGACTTTGGTATGATTCCGAGCCATTTATGAACAACCCAGATAAAAAGAAACAATTTTAAACACTTTTCCTTGAGAGTTAAAGACACACAAACAAAGGGAGGGCTTCTTTCTTCTTCATTGTTGTGTTGTCTGCTCAACCACAATTTATTTATTTTTCCGGTTCTCTGTTTTTGTTGTGAAAACCATTTGCGTTGGAGTTGTAGAATCATTTTTTTATTATTATTATTAATGTTTCAAAATAATAATTTTGGAGACGGATGAAACCAAGATAACAATATTGCTTACAAAATAACCATACATCAATGTAGTAATGCTTTAGTATGATTTTGAGTATTGAATTATGAAGAATTTTCCCCGTTGCGGCTGATGAGGAAGGAAAAAAAAAAAAAGATTTATGTTGTTTGGGTATAAAAGTTATTTTATTATAAGTTATTTTAATTAAAAATGGGTGTATGAAGACATTTTATGGGTGGCAATGGAGCCACCCATAAAATTATCTGCTGGAATATGTATGTACTGTCTCTTTTTTTTTTTTTTTGAAAGAGAAATTCATTAATCAACCACCCACTAAAGGGGTAGACTCCAAACAAACAATGGACTCCAGAAAAGGAGGACAAACCTCCAAACAAGACAAGTTCGAAAAAGAACTAAGGGCCATCTTGGCCAACAAATGAGCTGCAGAATTAGCAGACCTTGGAACAAAAGAAATGGAAATCTGAAACTGCCTAGACAAAGAGACAATATCAGAAACAAAGACACCAATATCAGCATTAGAATTACCACCAGAATTTATCAAATCCACCACCCACTTGGCATCACTCTCCAACACAGCCGGAGTAAGACCAGCATTGATAACAAACCTCAAACCTTCCAGGATAGCAAGGGCCTCAGCCACAGGAGGAGAAAAACAGGCAGCAAAATGTTGGACAGAATAGCCCGAAAAATGGCCCAAGGCATTCCGGACAATCACACCCACACCAACCACCTGATTAACCGAATGAATAGCAGCATCAGTATTTACCTTCACAAAACCAAGAGGGGGAGCAGACCACCTCACATCTCTGCAAATAGCAACCGGAGGAGAAGAGGGAGAGGGAGAATGGATCATCTTAGCCAACCTGAAGTCCTTAAGAAAACAGTCGGCCCATTCCACAGCACAACCCAACCTGACAGGAGCCGAACCATGAACTAACTGATTTCTTAAAAACCAATTCCTCCACCAAACAATACAAAGAAACTCCATATCCATCGGGCAAAGCACACGATTACACCAAAGAAAAAGATCATGGAAACTCATATTATCTTTCCACTTAGAACCCACAGGCAAACACACAGAACTTCTGCAATTTTTAAGGAGATCACAACCCCACAAAGAATGAATGGTCGTCTCAGGCATTTTCGAACAAACCAGGCAAATACCATCAGTTCGAATTCCACGACCCGCAAGATTAACCAAAGTAAGCAACCAGTTTTTGCAAGCTCTCCACAAGAAATTTTTGACTTTTGGAGGAACATTAACCTTCCAGATAGACTTCCAACAATCAGAAATAGCAGACCCAGAAGAGGACTGAATAGTCAACAATTCTTCCCCCAACTTATAACCACTCTTGACCGAAAAATGGCCACTCTTATCATGATGCCACAACAGAGAATCTTCAGCAGAAGAACCAATAGGTAAACTCAAAATAGCAGCAGCTTCCTCAGGGCAAAAAGAGGCTCTGATAAGACGAGTATTCCAGCCTCCAGAAGGGTTAAAGAGAATCCGAACGGAAGCCTCCTTATCAAACACCGGAGGAGACTGAATTTTGAACGAGTGAGGCCGAGGCACCCAACGATCATTGTAAATTGAAACAGAAGACCGAGTCCCAACCCGCCATCTTGAGCCAGCAACAACAAGCTCACGACCCCACAGAAAACTTTTCCACACAAAGGAATCCAAGCCACCCGCAGAAGCATGAAGGAAATCCGAAGTAGGAAAATATCTCCCCTTCAACACTCTCGCAACCAAAGAATTAGGCCATTTGATAAGTCTCCAACACTGCTTGGCCAACATGGCCTGATTAAAAAGCGAAAGATCCCTAAACCCCATACCACCACCACTTTTATTAATACACAACTTAGCCCAAGAGCCCCAATGAAGTTTATTCGTTGACTCAGAGCTACCCCACCAGAACCTAGAGCAAAGCCGCTGAATATCAATGATAAAACCTTTGGGAAGTCTGAAAAGGTTCATGGCATAAGAGGGTATAGACTGAATAACAGCCTTTAGGAGAACCTCCTTCCCACCCGAAGAAAACAACTTATGATTCCATCCCGACAGTTTGTTCCAGATTCTATCTTATAAATTATGTATGTACTGTCTCTTATAAATTGGTTTCCATTAGATTACATTAATTAGTCAAACACTTTATAAGAAATATTTTTCAATATACAATTTCTGGTTTTTGTTATACCATCCACCAGTAATGCGGCGACTCGAAACCTCTAAAACATTGTTAATTAGTCCGAATGAGCGTGATGACCCTTTACCACCGAGCTACACTGTGATTCCAATACTAAACAACAACTTTTTAATGAGAAATTAAATAGATAATAATAATAATAATAACTCACCCAATTCAGATCCGACTGTAAATTTGTTTGAATTATCCCATTCTTGGTAGTACCTACGAAGCGTTGTCGATTGGGAACTCCCCATCCAAAACTTTTCCCGCCAACAATGTGATGACCTTGACATGGCCCATGTCGTGACCCCGAAACATCCGATAAATGCCAACAACATCAAGCAGCATATATAGCTGAAATTTAGCCATTGAATCTCGTCAATGTTTAGAAGCTCTGCATGCGCAGAATCGGACCCAAAAAACCGATCAACACACAATGAGGGATGATAGAAGCCGATATTTCGTGCCGGCTTGGTTTTATAATTTGAAAATTTGTATTAAATTAGCTGTTTGCCAATTCTGTAACCTTACTAAGTGAAAAAAATTCGAATATGTAATGTTAGTCGAATCCAGCATGCACCTAATAGATCATCATAAAACTTATTACGTCCGCTATTGAGATCTTTCAATTCTTTTAATTGTATACATATTAATTTTTTGAAATTCGACATTGAACAGGTCATGGTTCTTCCAGGACCAGCTGATCGTAATTAAGCAATATATGAGCGTTATAGATTTTGATACCTACTTCCACAAACGTTGGGAAGGAAGCTTTAATTTATATAATGAGACTTGAACCCATGTCACAAGTGTGTAAAGGTGCATGTACACATCACCACTTGATCAGCTAACAAGAGATGTGCAATGATAATTTCTCACATCATATTTTATTTCATGATTAATTTATATATTAAGGTCTTGTTTCATTCATTTTGCAATGATAATTTACATT
Organism: Acer saccharum; assembly: GCA_030490815.1. Lineage (NCBI taxonomy): Eukaryota > Viridiplantae > Streptophyta > Magnoliopsida > Sapindales > Sapindaceae > Acer > Acer saccharum. The sequence goes on along the minus strand of CM059866.1, from coordinate 64,601,341 downwards.
AAACTCGTTTAATATATATAAAAAGACCTGATTAAGATCTTTTTATTAAATTATATAACCTTAATAATATCATATAGTTTGTCTCATCTAGCAGAGACAACATATTTACAAATTGCAGAGGATTCCAAGAACGTAGACAGCTGAAATTTGATAATTAAAAAACGAAGTTTTAATTATTTTTATTTTCTAATTTATTTTAATCATATCATGCCAATTAAACCATAAGTCAAAACTTTGATAGAAAAAAATAATTTAACCACCAAATGACAACATCAAGTCGATCAGTTGAGTTTAAACAACAAAACTTCAAGCTAGCTAGCTATAGTGTAGAGAGCTCCATCTTAAAATAAATATTAAAAAACACTATTGGGATTCCACATATTTTTTAGAACAAAATTTCAACTGATACCGGTGTAAAATAAACAGTTTTTTTTTTTTTTTTTCATTTTACGGTATTGTAAATTTGGATTCCACACGAAAAACGTATGAGATTCCTGCACCAAATAATTTATATATATAGCTAGACTAAGTGTAATTTACTAGCTAACTAGCTGATTAATATCGACAGCATGCAACAAAGTTTATTCTACGTAGAGCATATGCCTTCTCTAATCAAAGCTTATATATAGAATATCCCGTATATTCTTTTGAATTTCTTGTTGTTCCCTCCACAAATCCACAAGCAATCACCCTAGAAATCAACGAGCCCAATTACTCTTATCACTTCCATCGAGACTCAATCAACTATATATATAATCATCTAATTGAATTAATAATACTCACACTCAATACAACAACGATCAAATCAAAACCAATCCAGTGATTCAACCGTGTCCAACAATCTAGCAGTGCTTCATGCTCTTGACACTGCTAAAACACAATGGTACCATGTCACGGCCATTGTCATCGCTGGCATGGGATTTTTCACAAATGCTTATAATCTTTTTTTATCTCCACTGTTTCAAAACTTTTGGGACGTCTTTATTATTACGATCCCTTTAAAGGCCACCCCCACCCGGGAAAGCTCCCTATTCCGGTTAACAACTTTGTTATCGGTGTTGCCCTATTCGGAACCTTGATGGGCCAGTTAGTCTTTGGTTGGCTTGGTGATAAGCTCGGACGTAAAAAAGTGTACGGAATCATGCTCATACTCATGGTGATTTGTGCCATTTGCTCCGGTCTTTCATTCGGATCGTCCGCTAAATCCGTCATAACAACTCTTTGTTTCTTCAGGTTCTGGCTAGGGTTTGGTATCGGTGGAGACTATCCCCTCTCTGCCACGATTATGTCCGAATACGCCAACAAGAAAACCCATGGGGCGTTTATCGCAGCGGTTTTTGCCATGCAAGGCGTCAGTATCGTATTCGCCAGATTGGTTTTTTTTTTTTTTTTTTCTAAATTAATTGCAATAAATAAAAGATAATTTAAAATAAAATAAAATAAACAAAGCAAGAGTTTGTCATTGTCGTAACCTGCGGAGATCAAACACAATATGGACACATACATATAGACGACACTAAATCAATAGTGAATATACTAAGTTTTTATTATATTTTTTAAAAAAAATGTAATTTTATTTTTCTTATTTCAGGATAGATTGCTAGACGTAAGTTAATTAGTTTTCAACTGATTTAAACAAAAGTCGATATTTGATAGGCATTGACGTTGTCTTGTTGTAAGTTATACTAGCGTAAATAAATTAGGGTGGCTCTATTATTATTTTGACACCGATAAAATATCTTCTCACATCCATATTTTTAAAAAATAATTTAAAACTACAATAACATATAACATAATTACTTTTATACTCAATTAACATAAATCAATCTTCTTCTTCCTCATCAACAACAACTGGAAAAATATATATATATATATATTCCTCCTTCAATGCTTAAAATCATACCAAGGTATCACTAGAATGAGGTATGATTATTTCATAAGGAAAATTGACTTTGGTATGATTTCGAGCCATTTATGAACAACCCAGATGAAAGAAACAATTTTAAACACTTTTCCTTGAGAGTTAAAGACACACACAAACAAAGGGAGGGCTTCTTTCTTCTTCATTGTTGTGTTGTCTGCTCAAACCACAATTTTTTTTTTTTTTTCCGGTTCTCTGTTTTTGTTGTGAAAACCATTTGTGTTGGAGTTGTAGAATCTTTTTTTTTTTTTTTAATTAATGTTTCAAAATAATAATTTTGGAGATGGATTAAACCAAGATAACAATATTGCTTACGAAATAACCATACATCAATCTAGTAATGCTTTAGTATAATTTTGAGTATTGAATTATGAAGAATTTTCCCCGTTGCGGCTGATGAGGAAGGAAAAAAAAAAAATTATGTTGTTTGGGTATAAAAGTAATTTTATTATAAGTTATTATAATTAAGACATTTTATGGGTGGCAATGGAGCCACCCATAAAATTATCTGCTGGAATATTTATGTACTATCAAGATATAAATTGGTTTCCATTAGATTACATTTATGTAATTGAATCAAATGTAATTAATGTATAATATATTGATCATATTATCATACAAATATGATAAGATAAGGTTGGTTTAGTGGTTTGTCATTCACACATAGGTTGTGAGTTCGAATATGCCCCTTACCCCAAATCCTAAATTATTGTAATATTTCAAAAGAATATCATATCAATATGGTGAAAGGACCCAAAAGATAGACAGCGTTTAGTATTATTAATATTATTGAAATCGAACACTGAAACAAATAAGTGGTCTGTCAAGATTTGGGGAAAGGGAGATACTCTAACCTAGAATCTTGTGGTGTGGGTTTGAGGGGCATACTACTGGGTCAACCTCATCTTATATTTATCAAAAAAATTATTATTTGTTAAATTAATTATATAACAAGTTTAAAGTGATAAGCATACAGTACTATTCATTTAACAAATATTTGATGTGTGTATATATGTATGTATAAGTTCCGAAAATCTTGTTTCTTGATTATTTTATTATTTTAAAAGAGATGGATATTTTAATATGGTTTAATGGTAAAGTACTCACTCATTTAGCCTGATAATTTCTTTCACGAATAGTATTTTATTTTTATTTTATTAACGGTTATCCACTAACAAAAACACACGTACATTTGCTCTTTTTTTTTTTTCTTTTTTTTTTCTGTAATATAATTTTTTTTCTACAAAGGGAAAAAAATATATAGAAAAAAATATATATATACTAATAAACATCGTGTCAGTGGGACAGCGCTGTGAGCTAACCGATCTAACCTACCAATGCAAAAAAAACCTGCACAAACCGTTCCTAGTCTTCGAATCCAACGGCTGGGAGAGGACTCGGCATCACCATTTGATAATGAGCCTAGTAACTATAATTGTTAAACTTTGATTAATGCTAAGCTAGCAATCACAATTTTGTATATATATATATATATATATATATGCACTGTCACATGCAATATTCGGGATTTTGAGGGAGAGGGACACAATTCGAACCCAAATAAAGGGCATACAACTAAACCAATATCCTCTCATTTAGAAATCCCTTGCAAATCCCTTGCAACCAATATAGGCATAATTGCATGCATATGGAACTTTTACCATAATTTCACAAACATCCCCTGCCATTAGTTGATTTCCGCTAACTCTAACCGTTGACCATAATTTTAACCCACAATGACTAAAGTGCCTCTAGTTACCTATTTTATTATTTAAATTAATAATTAAAAAATGAAACAGAAAAGACAGAAAACAAAAAAACAAAATCAATCATTTTTTTTTCTCTTTCATTTTCTCAACCCCTAAACACAATCAAAAAATAAATTTAACAAACAAAAACCAAAACTCAATCCCACAAATCAAAACCAAAACTCAAATCCTCAAAGAATAACCAAAAATAAAATCCACAAATAAAAACTCAAATCCATCAATTCCACAACCAGTTAACCTCAGCCATCTAAAAAAAAATAAAAAATATTAGAACTTCAACGGTGGATTTTTAACTTTCTAGGTTGAAGTTATATATATATATATATATATATTAAATGGATGTGGTTAACTGGTTGTGACATTGATGGATTTAGGTTTTTATTTGTGGATTTGATTTTTGGTTGTTGTTTGAGGATTTGAGTTTTGGTTTTGATTTGTGGGATTGAGTTTTGGTTTTTTTTTGTTAAGTTTATTATTGTGTTTGGGGGTTGAGAAAATGAAAGAGAAAAAAAATGATTGATTTTGTTTTTTTTTTTTTCTTTGTCTTTTCTGTTTCGTTTTTTAATTATTAATTTAAATAACAAAATAGGTAACTAGGGGCACTTTAGTCATTGTGGGTTAAAATTGTGGTCAACGGTTAGAGTTAACGGAAATCAACTAATGGCAGGGGACGTTTGCGAAATTATGGGTTAAAGTTTAATATGCATGCAATTATGTCTAAAATTAGGGGACGTTTGTGCAATTAGTCCTTGATTAATGTTAAGCTAGCAATCACAATTTTATATATATATATATATATATATATATATATATACATATACAGTCTTTCTATTATCAATTCGAACTGACAAAAGTTATATCAGTTCCTTGTATGTGGGCCACTGGATTTAAATACTTTGACTGACAAGTGCATACAGCCAAGTCAAAGTATTTAAATCTAATGACCCACATGTAAAGAACTGATATAACTTTTGTCATTTCGAACTGATAATAGAATTTCTGTATATATATATATACACTGTCACATGCAATTGGGATTTTGAGAGAGGGGGACACAATTCGAACCCAAATAAAGGGCATACAACTAAACCAATATCCTCTCATTTATAAATCCCTTGCAAATCCCTTTGAAGTTTATAAAAAAAATTCTATTTATATTAGTCAAACACCTTATAAGAAATATTTTTCGATATACAATTTCTTGTTTTTGTTATACCTGGGCGGCGACTCGAAACTTCTGAAACATTATTAGTCTGAATGAGCAGCGTGATGACCCTTGACCACTAAGCTACACTGGACTGTGATTCCAATACTGAACAACAACTTTTTAATGAGAAATTAAATAGATAATAATAATAATAACTCACCCAATTCAGATCCGACTGTAAATTTGTTTGAATTATCCCATTCTTGGTAGTACGTACGAACCGTTGTCGACTGTAAATGTGACCTTGACATGGCCCATATATGTCGTGACCCCGAAACATCCGATAAATGCCAACAACATCAAGCAGCATATATAGCTGAGTTTTAGCCATTGAATCTCGTCAATGTTTAGAAGCTCTGCATGCGCTGAATCGTACCCGAAAAAACCGATCAACACACAACGAAGGATGATAGAAGCCGATATTTCGTGCCGGTTTGGTTTTATAACTTGAAAAATTGTATTAAATTAGCCGTTTGCCAATTCTGTAACCTTACTAAGTGAAAAAAATTCGAATATGTAATGTTAGTCGAATCCAGCATGCACCTAATAGATCATCATAAAACTTATTACGTCCGCTATTGAGATCTTTCAATTCTTTTAATTGTATACATATTAATTTTTTGAAATTCGGCATTGAACAGGTCATGGTTCTTCCAGGACCAGCTGATCGTAATTAAGCAATATATGAGCGTTATAGATTTTGATACCTACTTCCACAAACGTTGGGAAGGAAGCTTTAATTTATATAATGAGACTTGAACCCATGTCACAAGTGTGTAAAGGTGCATGTACACATCACCACTTGATCAGCTAACAAGAGATGTGCTGTTATATATGTTGATTTTTCTCACATCATATTTTATTTCGTGATTAATTTATATATTAAGGTCTTGTTTCATTCATTTTCCAATGATAATTTACATTAAACTCGTTTAATATATATAAAAAGGCCTGATTAAGATCATTTTATTAAATTATATAACCTTAATAATATCATATAGTTTGTCTCATCTAGCAGAGACAACATATTGACAAATTGCAGAGGATTCCAAGAACGTAGACAGCTGAGATTTGATAATTAAAAAACGAAGTTTTAATTATTTTTATTTTCTAATTTATTTTAATCATATCATGCCAATTAAACCATAAGTCAAAACTTTGATAGAAAAAAATAATTTAACCACAAAATGACAACATCAAGTCGATCAGTTGAGTTTAAACAACAAAACTTCAAGCTAGCTAGCTAGAGTGTAGAGAGCTCCATCTTAAAATAAGTATTAAAAAACACTATTGGGATTCCACATGTTTTTTAGAACAAAATTTCAACCGATACCGGGGTAAAATAAAGAATTTTTTTTTTTTTTTCATTTTACGGTATTGTAAATTTGGATTCCACATGAAAAACGTATGAGATTCCCGTACCAAATAATTTATATATATAGCTAGACTAAGTGTAATTTACTAGCTAGCTAGCTGATTAATATCGACAGCATGCAACAAAGTTTATTCTACGTAGAGCATATGCCTTCTCTAATCAAAGCTTATATATAGAATATCCCGTATATTCTTTTGAATTTCTTGTTGTTCCCTCCACAAATCCACAAGCAATCACCCTAGAAATCAACGAGCCCAATTACTCTTATCACTTCCATCGAGACTCAATCAACTATATATATAATCATCTAATTGAATTAATAATACTCACACTCAAAACAACGATCAAATCAAAACCAATCCAGTGATTCAACCATGTCCAACAATCTAGCAGTGCTTCATGCTCTTGACACTGCTAAAACACAATGGTACCATGTCACGGCCATTGTCATTGCCGGCATGGGATTTTTCACAGATGCTTACGATCTTTTTTGTATCTCCACTGTTTCAAAACTTTTGGGACGTCTTTATTACTACAATCCCACTACAGGCCACCCGGGAAAGCTCCCTACTCACGTTAACAACTTTGTTATCGGTGTTGCCCTATTCGGAACCTTGACGGGCCAATTAGTCTTTGGTTGGCTTGGTGATAAGCTCGGACGTAAAAAAGTGTACGGAATCACCCTCATACTCATGGTGATTTGTGCCATTTGCTCCGGTCTTTCGTTCGGATCGTCCGTTAAATCCGTCATAACAACTCTTTGTTTCTTCAGGTTCTGGCTAGGGTTTGGTATTGGTGGAGACTATCCCCTCTCTGCCACGATTATGTCCGAATACGCCAACAAGAAAACCCGTGGGGCGTTTATCGCAGCGGTTTTTTGCCATGCAAGGCGTCGGTATCGTATTCGCTGGATTGGTTTCGATGACTCTTTCGGCCATCTTCCTCGGTAAATACCAAGCCAAGTCCTTCCAAGAAGATCCAGTATTCTCCACACAACCGGAAGCCGATTACCTATGGAGGATTGTCCTCATGCTCGGTGCCCTACCGGCGCTCCTAACCTACTACTGGCGGATGAAGATGCCGGAAACCGGACGTTACACCGCCTTAATCGAAGGCAACGCCAAACAAGCCGCAATTGACATGGGTCGAGTACTCGATATCGAAATCCATGCCGACAGTGACAAGCTGTCCCAATTCAAAGCTTCCAACGACTACTCTTTACTCTCTAAAGAATTCTTCCGACGACACGGGCTCCACTTGATCGGAACCACCACCACGTGGTTCCTCCTCGACATAGCTTTCTACAGCCAAAACCTAACACAAAAGGACATCTTCCCGGCGATGGGACTCACAAACAAAGCCGATGCGGTCAGTGCTCTGAGAGAAATGTTCGAGACCTCTCGAGCTATGTTCATCGTTGCACTCCTCGGTACCTTCCCCGGTTACTGGTTCACAGTATTCTTCATCGAAAAGATCGGACGGTTCAGAATCCAGCTCATCGGATTCTTCATGATGTCAGTATTCATGCTGATCCTCAGCGTCAAATACGATTACCTCAAGAGCAACAACAAGTACCTCTTTGCGACCCTTTACGCTCTGACGTTCTTCTTCGCCAATTTTGGACCGAATAGTACTACCTTTGTCCTCCCGGCGGAGCTGTTCCCGACACGGTTGAGATCCACGTGTCACGCGATAAGCGCGGCTTCAGGGAAGGCCGGTGCAATGGTAGGAGCATTCGGCGTGCAAAAGTATACTTTGGAAGGCACTCCGAAACTTATCAAGAAAGCATTGATGATTCTGGCCTTTACGAATATGCTAGGGTTTTGTTTCACGTTCTTGGTTACCGAGACCAAAGGGCGGTCTCTGGAGGAGATTTCCGGTGAAGACGGTGGCCATAATGAAACTCAGATGACTTCTAAGCCGCAGATGACTCGGCATGGAAGCCATAGAGAAACTATTTAAGGGATTATATAAAAAATATATCGATCAAATTATCATATCAATATGACAAGATGAGGTTTGCCTAGTGGTTTGCCTTTCACACTTAGGTTGTGGGTTTGAATTTACCCCCCTCCCCAAATCTCAAATTATTGTAATATTTAAAAACAAAAAAATTATCATATCAATAAGGTGAGAGGATCCAAGAGAAGAGATAGATAGCGTGTAGTATTATTATTATTTTTATTGAAATCGAACACCAACACAAATAAGTGTCCGTTTGGGAGAGCTTGTCTACTGGCTAAAAGAGGTTTTTTAATTAAAAAAACTCTTTTCAATTTTTTTTATATCGTTTGGTTATCACCCAGTAGAGCTTTTAGATGATTAAAAAAGCTGTTTTAGGTCTACTTGGAGAAGCCCAAATTTAAAGCTTTTCCAAGTAGATCTTTTGTAGTTTTTTTAATAATACTAAAATCTCTGATATAACCCTATAATTTAATATTTGCTAGAGTATTTTGGTAATTCTATCATTAAAAAAACTCTCTTTTAATTGGCAACCAAACGACCAACGATTTTTATTTAAAAGCTCTACCTCTAAAAGATCGACTTTTAAAAGATCTAATGCAAAAAGATCTACTTGAGAAGTTCTCCCAAACGTACTCTAAGTGGTCTGTCAATACGTGTTGAGATCAAACTGTAAATTTTACTTTCAGTACTTTCTTCTTATGCGTTGATTGTGTGATCCTGTGTTTTTTTTAAAGGTAATAATTGGTATGGCATTGATCAAAAAATGGAGGGAGAGACTCGAATCCACAACCTAGTGGTGTGGGTGTGAGGGGCATACCACTAGGTTGACCTCATTTTGTCTTGATCAAAAAATTTATTATTTCTTATATATATGGGGTGAATTCATAAAGAGTCAACAAATTTATTAGTTTATTGTTTTCAGTCACTAATTTATATTTTATTGGTTTGATCACTTGTGGACAAAATTACCCCTGAATTTTATTTCACCTGACATATAACTTGGTTACATGCCATTTGATTCCAAGTTACATGCGAGTTGATTTTTCAAGTTACATGTCAGTTAAGTTGAAAGTCAATTGAAGTTTAAAATTACATGACAATTGACTTTCAACTTACAGGTCAATGATTTTTAAGTTATATGCCAGTTGATTTCCAAATTTTTGGGTGGGTGAAGTAAAGACAAAATGAAAAGCAATCTTGTCTGTTCAGTGCTAAAGGTGATAATTATAATAAAATATAAATTTATGGCTAAAAACAATAAACCAATAAATTTTTTGTTACCTCTCTCTCTCTCTCTCTCTCTCTCTCTATATATATATATATATATATATATATATATATATAAGGGTGAATTCATAAAGAGCCAAAAAAAATTATTGGTTTATTGTGTTTAGCCACCAATTTATATTTTATTGTTTTCATCACTTTTGACCACTTTTGAATAAAATTACCCCTAAATTTTACTTCACCTGACATATAACTTGATTACATGCCATTTGATTCCAAGTTACATGTGAGTTGATTTTTCAAGTTACATGTCAATTAAGTTTTAAATTACATGCTAATTGACTTTCAATTTACTGTCAATGATTTTCAAGTTAAATGCCAATTGATTTCCAAAATTTTGGGGTGTGTGAAATAAAGATAAAATAGTGGACAATTTTGTCTATTCAAGGCTAAAGATGATACGTATAATAAAATATAAATTGATGACTAAATACAATAAACCAATAAAATTTTTGGTTACTTCTTGCAATTTCCTCTCTATATATATAACAAGTTTTAACATTGTATTGAAATGTACATTAAAAAAACATTAATGTATTGAAATGTGACTAATCTCATCACTTCAAATTACCCGATTGTAATTTTAACATTGTATTAATTTTCATTTTATTGACTTGATTGCTTTATTATTATTATTTTTAAATGAACATTATACAATTATATATATGATAACCCATGATGATTTATGTAGTTCATAAGTCATTGGTAAACTTTGTCGGCACCATGGATTATAAAAATAAAATAAAATAAATTTTGTCCGTTGGATGGAATAAACATTTTAAAAAAAAATTATTACAATTAATTTGGATTTTTGATGTGCTGATTATTTGATCAATATATTAATTGCAATTTATATGTCAAGAGTTTAAAGTGATAAGCATACTATGTACCTTTCTTAATATTCATTTAACAAATATTTGAGATATATATATATATACATATATAGTCTTTCTATTGTCAGTTCGTCCTGACAATAAATATATCAGGACAAAGAATGTGGACTATAGATTATGGAGAAGTTTTGACAAGTGCATACATTTTGAGTCAAAGTATGTAAATCTAGTGGTCAACATTCTTTATCCTAATATATTTATTATCAAGACGAACTGATAATAGAAAATCTGTATATATATATAGTCTTTCTACTATCAGTTCGTCCTGATATATATAAAATATATCAAGACGAAGAATGTTGACCATAGATTATGGAGAAGTTTTGACAAGTGCATACACTTTAAGTCAAAGTATATAAATCTAATGGTCCACATTCTTCGTCCTGATATATTTTATATCAGGACGAACTGACAATAGAAAATTTGTATATATATATATATATATATATATATAAATGTTCAAGTCAATACGCACTGATATAACTTCATCAGTGCGTTGGATGTGGACCATTAGATTTACATACTTTGACTCAAAGTGTATGCAATTGTCAAAACTTCTCAATAATCAGTGGTCCACATACATTGGTACTGATGTAGTTACATCAGTGCACACTGATGTGAATGGGACCGTATATATATGTATATATTATTTTATTCTTTTAATAGAGATGTATTTAACCGTCACTTAATATGGCTTAATGGTAAACATACTCATTTTGCCCGATAATATCCTTCACGAATAGTATACGCCAGTGTACACCTTTGCTCATTTTTTTTCTTTTTCTGTAATATAATTTTTTTTCTACAAAGGAAGAAAAAAAGTATACTAATAAACAACGGTGTTAAGTGGGATAGCGCTGTGAGCTAGCTAACCGATCTAATCTACCAATGTAAACGTTACAACAATAATCAAACCCATACGAGATGAGTTTGGTCCAGTAATAAACTCTTCACACCGGCACCATAAGGTTGCGGATTCGAGTCTCTCCCTCCTCAAAAAAAAAATGAATTTATATAATATTTTCAACAATAACAACAACAACAAAAAAAAAAAATTCACACCCGCACAAACCGCTCCTAGTCTTCGAATCCAACGGTTGGGAGAGGACTCAGCATCACCGTCTGACAATGAGCCTTTGTATTTCCTCATGAATTTTCTTTTTTTTTTTTGGACACATATTTCAATTCCTTATCACATGCTTTGTTGTGGAGGCTTCGAAATCTTCCTCGCTCAATTCTAATATCACGTTACGTGTCTTCGTCTTGGACATTAACTTTACATGGTGAGAAATTTGTTCATTTTTCTCACCCCGGCCCCTTGAAATGGGGTGAGCATTACCCCCATCCCCACATGTTGACATGTGTCCATTTATTTATTATTAATTTATATGTTTGCCCTTATATTAGTTAATTTTATTAACCGTTAATTAATAAATTGACACATGTCAACATGTGGAAAGGGGGTAATGCTTACCCCCTTTCAACGCAGGTGAGAAAAAATGATTAAATGAACTCATGAGAAATTCATATTATGTAATCGTTATGGTAACTTTATAGGACGACCCAATAGTGGATATTAGAAACTATAAGATTATTTAGATGTCAAGACTTCCCATTTAATTAAGGGAGGCCTAACTGCTGAAGCCACCGGTATCCTTAATCAAGGGAGTGAGCTCCACAAGACTTCATGAATTTACACTACAATCGTTAAACTTTGATTAATGCTAGTACTCACAATTTTGTATATACACTGTCGTGTGCAATATTTGGGATTTTGGAGGAGGGAAACACAATTCGAACCCACATGAAGACATACCACTGAACCAAAATCATCTCGTCTTGAAATATCTTACGGTCCTTTTGAAGTTTATTAAAAATTCTATTTATATTTGTCAAACACTTTAAATATAAGAAATATTTATGATAAATATTAATTGTTTTAGTTATACCACCTGTAATGCAGCGACTCAAATCTACTGAAACATTGTTAAGTTTTTTTTTTTTTTTGAAACAGCACAACTTTATTAAAGGCAACAGCCAGCACGAGAGAACAAGCAAAAGCAAACACACCAGCACAACAAAAACAGACCACAAACTAGCCAAAGGAAAACGAAAAACAGAAACACCACAGAACAATACATAAAACAGAGCAACGCCAGGAAAGACAAAAAACGACCAAACAAAAACCTAAAACTCCCAAATCAGCTTATCACCATCCTGATTAGAACCCGGTTTCGCGAGGCTGTCGGCAACGGAGTTTGTTGATCTCAGGTTGAAAATGACTGAGATTCCATCACGAGAGTCGATCCAACTCCGAATATCATAAATAAGATTCACATGCTTGAGGCTTCCGATGCCGCATTTGTCATTCACCCATGAAACGGCAACCTTAGAGTCGCTGGCAATCGTAATATTCATATTGCTAAGCACCGGAGTAGAGGCACACAGCATACAAGCCTTTTGTTAAGTTGAATGAGTGCGATAGGTGCCCCTTTACCATCAAACCATATTTGGACCGTGGTTTCGATAAACATTTCTAAACAATAACTTTTTAATAAGAAATTATATATATTAAATAGGTCATCATAAAACTTTTTACGTCCACGATCTGGAGATCTTTCCATTCTTTTAATTGGATATATATTTTTTGAAATTCGACACCGAACAAGTTATAGTTCCTGCCGATCGTAATTAAGAAAAACATAAGCGGTATAGATTTTGATATGTACTCTCACAAATATGAAACTTATGCACAATAAGACTTGAACCCTTGCCACAAATGTGGATCAACAAGAGGAATCATCACTTGATCAGCTAATAAGAGATGTGCTGTTATATATGTTGATTTTTCTCACATCATATTTGATTTCATTATTAATCTGACTTGAAGAAAGTGGGTCATCTGGGCCCAAAGGCAAGTTTTGCTAATGGTGGTGAAAACACAGAGCTTTGCAGTCGTGATAGTGTTCTTTCAGGACAAGAGATATATAGGATGGGAGGAGGGTTTGTCTACGAATCCAATTAGTGTGGAGGAAGGTGATACTGGTTTAGGATTGAGCTCTCCTACTCGGCCAAAGAAGAGGAGAGGCAAGAAGAGCTGCTACTCTTAAAAAAAAAAAAACATGGAATTAATGATGAATTGATGACTAAGAGTTCTAGCGTTCATGATAAAACTCAGCATCAAATACGAGAGGTAAAGAAAAAGGTGGGGTGGTGTCTTGAGGAAGAGATTGTGAAGGTTGTGGGGCATGGCCCTTGGCTTTGAAATCAATGGGAAGAAAAAGGAGCTGCTTGAGATTATCAATAGTAGAAAGAAGGAGAATGATACAAGGTTTCATGATTTGGTGAGAAATTTGGTCCAAAAACTCAAGCCTTCTGCGTCCTAATTTTTCAGGGTTTTCTTTTACTGGTGTTGTGGCAGTTTTGGTGTTTTGATCTTGTTGCAGCTGCAGTGTCTTTTCTTCATTTTTGGCTTGTATGGCTTCTTGTTTTTGGCTTGTTGGGATTTCTTTCTTTTTTTGGCTCTTTTTGTTGGTTGGTGTGATATTGTTTAGGCTTCTTGTTAAGTTTCTGGTTTTGTGGCTTGTTTTGGTTTTCTTGGACTCTCGATCGGCATGTATGTCTAATGTCTTGTAGTTATTTAGGCACATTTGGCCTTTTCATGAATAAAGATTTGCCGTTCAAAAAAATATATAAAACAAAACTGATTAAGATCATTTTATTAAATTATAACCTTAATAATATCATATAGTTTGTCTTATCTAGCAGAGACAACATATTTACAAATTGCAGAGGATTCCAAGAACGTAGACAGCTGAAATTTGATAATTAAAAAACGAAGTTTTAATTTTTTTTTATTTTCTAATTTTTTTTAATTACATATCATGCCAATTAAACCCTAAGTCAAAACTTTGATAGAAAAAAATAATTTAACCACCAAATGACAATATCAAACCGATCAGTTGAGTTTAAACAACAAAACTTCAAGCTAGCTAGCTAGAGTGTGGAGAGCTCCATCAAAATACATGGGATCAAGCTTAAAATAAACATTAAAAAATACTATTGGGATTCCACATGTTTTTTAGTACAAAATTTCAACAGATACCGGTGTAAAATAAAGAAATTTTTATGGTTTTGTACATTTGGATTCCACACGAAAAACGTATGAGATTCCCGCACCTAATAATTTATATATATAGCTAGACTAGGTGTAATTTACTAGCTAGCTAGCTGATTAATATCGACAGCATGCAACAAAGTTTATTCTACGTAGAGCATATGCCTTCTCTAATCAAAGCTTATTTAATTTATAGAATATCCTATATATTCTTTCGAATTTCTTGTTGTTCCCTCCACAAATCCACAAGCAATCACCCTAGAAATCAACGAGCCCAATTACTCTTATCACTTCCATCGAGACTCAATCAACTATCTATATAATCATCTAATTGAATTAATAATACTCACACTCAAAACAACAACGATCAAATCAAAACCAATCCAGTGATTCAACCATGTCCAACAATCTAGCAGTGCTTCATGCTCTTGACAGTGCTAAAACACAATGGTACCATGTCACGGCCATTGTCATCGCCGGCATGGGATTTTTCACAGATGCTTACGATCTTTTTTGTATCTCCACTGTTTCAAAACTTTTGGGACGTCTTTATTACTACAATCCCACTTCAGGCCACCCGGGAAAGCTCCCTACTCACGTTAACAACTTTGTTATCGGTGTTGCCCTAGTCGGAACCTTGACGGGCCAATTAGTCTTTGGTTGGCTTGGTGATAAGCTCGGACGTAAAAAAGTGTACGGAATCACCCTCATACTCATGGTGATTTGTGCCATTTGCTCCGGTCTTTCGTTCGGATCGTCCGCTAAATCCGTCATAACAACTCTTTGTTTCTTCAGGTTCTGGCTAGGGTTTGGTATTGGTGGAGACTATCCCCTCTCTGCCACGATTATGTCCGAATACGCCAACAAGAAAACCCGTGGGGCGTTTATCGCGGCGGTTTTTGCCATGCAAGGCGTCGGTATCGTATTCGCTGGATTGGTTTCGATGACTCTTTCGGCCATCTTCCTCGGTAAATACCAAGCCAAGTCCTTCCAAGAAGATCCAGTATTCTCCACACAACCGGAAGCCGATTACCTATGGAGGATTGTCCTCATGCTCGGTGCCCTACCGGCGCTCCTAACCTACTACTGGCGGATGAAGATGCCGGAAACCGGACGTTACACCGCCATAATCGAAGGCAACGCCAAACAAGCCGCAATTGACATGGGTCGAGTACTCGATATCGAAATCCATGCCGACAGTGACAAGCTGTCCCAATTCAAAGCTTCCAACGACTACTCTTTACTCTCTGAAGAATTCTTCCGGCGACACGGGCTCCACTTGATCGGAACCACCACCACGTGGTTCCTCCTCGACATAGCTTTCTACAGCCAAAACCTAACACAAAAGGACATCTTCCCGGCGATGGGACTCACAAACAAAGCCGATGCGGTCAGTGCTCTGAGAGAAATGTTCGAGACCTCTCGAGCTATGTTCATCATTGCACTCCTCGGTACCTTCCCCGGTTACTGGTTCACAGTATTCTTCATCGAAAAGATCGGACGGTTCAGAATCCAGCTCATCGGATTCTTCATGATGTCAGTATTCATGCTGATCCTCAGCGTCAAATACGATTACCTCAAGAGCAACAACAAGTACCTCTTTGCGACCCTTTACGCTCTGACGTTCTTCTTCGCCAATTTTGGACCGAATAGTACTACCTTTGTCCTCCCGGCGGAGCTGTTCCCGACACGGTTGAGATCCACGTGTCACGCGATAAGCGCGGCTTCAGGGAAGGCCGGTGCAATGGTAGGAGCATTCGGCGTGCAAAAGTATACTTTGGAAGGCACTCCGAAACTGATCAAGAAAGCATTGATGATTCTGGCCTTTACGAATATGCTAGGGTTTTGTTTCACGTTCTTGGTTACTGAGACCAAAGGGCGGTCTCTGGAGGAGATTTCCGGTGAAGACGGTGGCCAAAATGAAACTCAGATGACTTCTGAGCCGCAGATGACTCGGCAGGGAAGCCACAGAGAAACTATTTAAAGGATTATCAAAAAAAAATATCAACACGCAATTGAACTTTGATTTGATAGTAGTTATATATATTGCATGCATGTGAAAAACTTAGCAGTACAAATAAAAAAGAGCGAAAAAAAAAAAAAGTGTGGTTTTTTTTTTTTTTTGCTTTTTGATTTGAAAATGTTCCGTTTTATATATATGGTTTTGTATCTGTTAAATAATAAGAATGGAAACAGGAAACTGTGTTGTGATCTGATTTTTTTGTTTTTTTGTTTTTTTTTTTGGTCACTGTTTTTGTCAACATATTTTATATATTTGTGCTTTTGTTGAAACTTGCTGAGATCAAATAATAGGTGTGTGGCTTGGACTCCTGCAATATTGAAAAAAAAAAAAAAACCCAATTAATTAATGACAAGTTGAGTTCGCCCACAGCTATATCGACTCATGTAATGTAATCTCGTTCCTAAATTTGTAATAGTATGAAATAGGAAAAAACAAATTATAATTAAGATTTAATCTTAATAATAATTGTCTTTATTTATATATATCAAAGAGTAAAACAAAAATCAATTTATTAAATTAAATCTCAATAGTAATCTTAATAATATTTTGACAATATGAGGTTGACCGTGTGGTTTGCTCGTCACACCAATATTATTAAGTTATGGGTTGAGTTTGTCCCCCTCCTTAAATTAAATATGGATCGAATCATTGTAATATTTATAAAAATAAAAAAAATTAAAAAAATTAAAAAAAAAAAAAAGATCAATTTAATAAAGAGAATATTTTTAAATAAGGAAAGAAAAAAAAAATTAAAACGTTTTACATACCATAAAGAAAACTCGATGTACTTTCTCGCTCTTTTCTTTTAGATTATATCTTCATTTCAGGGCAATATAATAAAGAGGATTTTAAAGGCCCTAGACTTGGTTGAAAATATCACAAAATCACCATTGAAAATTTGGTATATTCGTTCAATAAAATCATATGTATCATGTATACAAATTGCTTATGTGATACGTGATGTAATTCTATTGGATAAATATACAAAAATGATTTTATTAAATGAAATAAAAATGATTTTATTGAATGAATATGCAAACTTTTTCGATTAGATCATGCGATTATGCATATTTTATTTCACATTATTTACTATTTGAGCCGGATTTGTAGTATTTAATTACGCTAAGTAGTATTTTTTAAAAAAAATATTACATAAATTCGGGTTTTTTTTTTTTTTTTTTTTTGAAGAAGAAGAAGAAGAAGAAGAACTTGAACCTATGACCTCATAACGTAGGTATAAGGGGTTTACCACCGGACCAACCTTATCTCATATCGCTAAGTAGCAATTTGAACCATGCTGGTCGAAATCCCAGTCAACAAATGTTAATTTCACAAAAAATAAAAATAACAGTATTTTATGTAAAACTTACAAATATAAATAATAATAAATAAATAAATAACATGGTATATGGGCCCATATATATTGGGTCTTGGTATATGTAATAAGTCCAATGATAAATAGTGGTTATATAAATCCCCATTCGCCAAAATAGAAACGGCAGCGTTTTAGGCTTGGAGATGCGTGCGTGCCACTGCCAGCAAGAAGTTAATGACTTGACTAGACACGTCATCAAGTAGGAGATGACGTTATGGTACATGTCAACAAGGAACCAGTGACGTGTCTGAGCACGTCAATGCCTACGTAGCGACATGTCTGCAAACATCGCTGACGTGCCCGCAAAACAGGCGATGATGTGTACTCAAATAGGCCTTCTTTGTCACGTGTTTGCTAACATGTATTGCCAGTCCACGTCCTTGTTGTTTGCCGATGTGTATAGCCACATGTCGTCACTTCTTGCTGACGTGCCCACAGAATGCTGAAGTGGAAGAATTTTAAGTGGCTATAAAAGATAAGGGCCCAAGCCCAACCGAAACCGTTGAGATATTCAAAACGTGTCAATAAATCCAAACACCGAGCCTTAAATTAATCAATCAAAATCAAAAGCCCTAGAAAATCAACAATTTTCCCCCCAAATTTTCACTTTTTTTGTTTTCCCTCATGAAATGGGACATGGAGATTGAGGAAATCGAAGCCGTTCTCGAGAAGATATGGGACCTTCACGATAAGCTCAGCGATGCCATCCACTCGATCTCGCGTACCCACTTTCTCGAATCCATCAAAACCCTAAAAAAACCACACGACAAGAAGAAACCGTACGGTGACGCCAGCGACGATAACCGGGCTGGGTACGTGTTCGTGAAGGGGTTTCGGGTCGACGACGGTGACTCCGCGATTCAGGAGGCCAAGAGTCTCAATTCGATCAGAACTGCTCTCGAGAACCTCGAAGACCAGCTTGAGTTTTTCCATGTAAGTTTTTTTTTTTTTTTTTTCGTGGCATATCTGTAATTTTTGTACTAATTTGTCTTTCTGTTTTGGTTTTTGACTTTTTATTTGCTTTCCTCGAAAATGCGGGAAAATATGGAAAATTTGAGTTTTTAGGGTAACTTAGTCGATAGTTGAATTTATGTTGCTTATTTATTTTTATTTTTATTTTTAGATTTATTAGGTCATAAATTGTAATTCATAGGAGAGAAAAATGTAGTTTACAACTTTAATAACTCAGATTTAGTCAATTTTTGAAGTTAATTTGGGATATTTTAGGTTATGGGCGCTGGGGATGAAAACCAAATATCTAATTAAATTTGCTTGTGAATAATGAAAAAGGTTGGTCTTACTTTGATTAGTGTAGAATTCGTTGATGTAAGTTTTTTCGTTTTCGGTACTAGATGGTGTTCAACACTTCAACTCATGTACATACGCGCTCTTTTGGTCACTGCTACCTAAAATTAGGTAACAAATAACAATTAAGAGTGTGACGGCTTAAGATGCCCAGGAGTTTCATTTTCTTTGATAGTCATATGACAAGGAGTCTTTCAATGTATGTAATGGCTAAAGATGGCTTGAGGTACTTGTGAGGATTTTTTCTCGTATCGTGTGAATAAGGAAAAGAGGGTGAGTTGTTGTACTATGATTAGTCCGGAATTTGTTCGCATTTATTTGTGTTTAACTCATGTTAGCAACAAACCTTCTTTGGGGAATCTCAGAGTTTGTGCTACCTAAAATTAGATAATGATCAAGATTGTGATGGCTTAAGATGTTAAGTAGTGGCATTTTGCTTCGCTCAAATGTATCGTACGACATAGAGTTTTTCAATTTAATAGAGTATCCTGTCTTGTCTAGCTTAGCGTGTGATTGCAATTTGTAACATGACAATGAACTTAGCTAGCAATGTTTCTTGCCATGATATAGAGAAACTTAACCTTTTGTGTTAGGCTCCAAAATTGAAGGTCCCAAGAATGTGATTACAGATAATGCAAGTGTCAAGTTTGCACTGAGGTGATGAATTTTGAAAGTGATGTAATGGAGTTGCTGTCATTGATGCTTGGAGAGTAGGGAGATTTGACAGATAACGATGTTGCATTTGACTGCAATATGAGGGAAATTTAGCAAATATGGCTTCATTGGGTGTATTATAAATCTAATGATTATATAGGAGTACAGGAATCTTATTCATTTTTAGTTGAAGGTGATATAAGTATCTTTGAAAAAACCTAACAGAACTTCTTTGGACCTTTGAATGAGTAGAGTAGGAGCCTATGTTTCAGACATCTCAGTCCAAGTGGCTGGGGCGGGGTTTAATTTTTAGTTAGTTGCTGCTGATTATGCTCTATGCTGTGGTGAAGAAGTTATGTTCTCAAGTACTTTATCCTGTTTTTGATGCTACTTTTTGTGTCCTCGTGTGGAACTTGTAATTTAAATTTTTAATATTCTTTAGTTTTAAGTATACAAGATTGTATACTTGGCAATTCAATAGAATATTTATGGAGCTATTTGTGTATATATTCTGTATTACAGACTATACAAATGCAGCAACGAGCTGAGAGAGATGCTGCAATTGCACGACTAGAACAAAGCCGAATAGTCCTGGCAGTGAGGTTGGCTGAACACCATGGTAAGAAGTACAAAGTCATTGAAGAAGCTTTAGATTTCGTCGGGGATGTGCATGACACCTCTCGATTTATTTCACCTGACAACCTTTATAGTTCACCGGCAAGACCATCTGGCGAGAACATCATGACACCTGGAGGACATGGAAATAGACTTATCAAAGCTCTTATATCAAGTTTCAATTTTGCGAAGAACTCTCTTAAACTGGATCATATGGGTGGGATTCTAGGCAATGCTGCTATGGTTGCAGTTAGCATGATTGCGCTGCTACATCTGCAACAGGTAGCTTATAAGGATCATCCGCAGAAACAAGAGCACAAAGTCTACATCAACAGAAGTGTGAGAAAAACTCCACAGCTGGAGGGATCTTCATCTGATGGCCGATCAAACCAATTGGATGTCTTTTTGGCTCGGGGTTAAGGCAAAAACCTGAAACTCTTCATCTGTTAGTCAAATGGTAGGAGGTCACACGCGCATTTGTTCAAATTCAATAGAGCTGTTATTAGTTTTTCATTTGACACGTGAAATTTGAGTCAGTAGGGTGTTAAGGAGCTTATAATTCTAGCTATATGCAGGTTACCGAGCTTTTTCCTTTTCCTTTCTCCTTTGATATTCATTGTGTATTTGTGTATATCTCGACTTTCATGTCTATGAAAGCATACCTTCCATATCTTCTTTTTTTTCCGCTATATTTGTTTGGAATGCAATGAAATCTCAAGCATTGTGATTCATAGATGTACGATATACGGTACTCTGATGTTAATCAAATGACTGATTCCAAATGTCTTTTTTTTTCGAAGGAGTTACAATTTGGAAATTTCCATGCAAATTGTGTTCTCCATTGACTGTTGATTGCCTTTCCATGTGCCAGAATAGAAATCAGCTTCTTTGACTTGTTGGAAAATTTTGATTTTCATCAGCAATGATCTCATCCTCCTCCTTGACTGAATCCCAGAAAAGCCACAATCACAATCCGAAAACTTGAATTGCAAAAGCACTTATTATTGAGTATTGACACAACTAGACATGCTTCCAATCAATTTCTACCTCTCAAGATATCCACACTGTGGCCACGACACAAGTCTTTTCAGTTTCTTTTTCTTACTTTTTGGAAATCAGAAAGTATTTTCAGGCCCATGTTCATGAACTTTCATTGAAATTTCTTGGTTAATGTTTTCAAGCCTGGAGTGGGGACTTTTAACATCAAAAATGTTAAATAGTCATGGGGTTCTCATTGTTTGTTTTGTTGGTCAGACAAGACAACTGGGGCATTCCCCACTTGTAAATGGGTCATAATCACACTAGTTTATAATCATAAGAAAAATATTAAATTTCTAAAGAATTTCTTTGAAAGGTTTTTGTTGCAACCATAAACTTAGTTCTATTTCTGTAAAAGTACTTGGTAGAAGTCCCGTTTTTTATGAAGACAAGTTTTTATAATTTTCTGGTAAACTCCTTGGTGGTCCTCATGGGTAAGTCCTATAGACAAGCAATAGCGGACTTTAGGAGAATTTGGAAAATTCGTCTTGAATAACTAAAAACCATGGGATTTCGAAAGGCATGTTACTCGAACCTAGGGACATAGTCAGACTGAATGATCATTATTTACGGTAGTTAGATTATATAAAAGAGTTCAGATCAACAAAAAAACCCCTATATGAACGAAAGATACACTAATTTCGCGCACATAATCCGAACTACCTTATATCTTAAATGGGGTTATGGGACAATTCCAATGTATCCTCACCCAACTTTCAACAATTCAAACTTTCTAACCATTTCACAACCGAAAAAAGGAGAAGCAACAGAAGCAGCCAAATTCCAAAGACATAGTGGAGGGAATGTCGGTAAAAGTTTTGATTTGTTTAGGATTTCTTATTCAATCTTTTGTACAGGAGACATGAAGAAACCAAAACCAAAAGAAAAAAAAAAAGGTTAAAAGTTGAAAACATGATTAACTAATTTTGCCTTTTTTTTTAATTAATTTGCAGCTGTGTTTGTGTTATTATGTGTATAAACACTTTCTTTGACTTCCTATTGGATGCATGACTCAATCCCCATTTAAAGAAACACTAATGGTCTCATCTTGTGAAAGTGAAAGTTGAGAAGACAAAAGCCAACCATCTTTATTTCTTGTCCAAATTTTCTCAGAAATTTAATAATTTTTTTTTTGTGATTTTTGTGTAAATCCTAAGTGGGGCATGAAGATCTTTGTGTTTTCGGTGGAGAAGGTCAACCAAATTTGAGGCTGATAACGAGAGGTCAACTTATCTATCTTTAATTGTGGTTAATATTAATCAAAACCCAAATCACTTTAAAAAGGGGGTTGATTAAAGTAATAAAACTTTTTGTAAATAGGGTAATTAAGAATTGAGTTTCTTAACAAAAAAAAAAAAAACTTCCAAAAAACATGTTGACAAATGACAATGACACAAAAAGGAATGTAGTTCTTGTGGTCATTTTTACGAGTTCAGATTCTCTCATGGTCTAGCCATTTATGAGTATTTTTATTTTTTTTTCTTTTCTTAATTTAATAACACCTAAACATAAAAGGCACCACTAGTTGAGGATCTTAATTCCATTTTCACATTGTTTTTTCTTTCTAAAGTATTACGATAAATTCTGACATTGAACATGTTAGAGGTTTGTCGGGATCTACCGATATCAAACACTACATACGCGTTCTCAATATCAACTCCCACAACACGGAAAACTCATCACAAATGAGATGCACCACCATCTTAATTTACAAAGTAAAGTTGATGTGCATTCCATTTTTATTGTTAGATTAGGCCTTTTAAAAGCTTTTCCATTATGTTTTGTAAAGTATACTTTATGTTTATCCATAAGGAAATTGGATATGTCGAAATGTCGAATTACAAACAAATTCTTAAAAGCTCCAAATAAATTTGTCACACCAACAGAAATGTGTACAAAATCCATGAAAGTAAGTTGACTTTTAGAGAGTTTCATTCTTTATTTGTTAACTACAAATGCCCAAGTCCAACTTGATTACCAAAAAAGTTTATCATAGCATTATATAACAAACTAAAATTCTCAATAGTGACACTTGCATCAAAATTCTACCAATCTTCCCTAAAAGTGGATGTGGGCATCAAAGTGTGAACGGATCCGAACTAAAAATCAGTGTTCATGTCGATTTTGTTAAGGAATTCGGTTTTGGATATTAAAAACTGAAAACCCGATATATAAATATAAAAAATAAAACCCTAAAAGTTTCAAAAAAATTCTATAAAAAAGTTGACATGATGGATCAAATTTATGGTTTCGCCGCATTAATCCTCCTTATCAATTTAGTCTAGTTATCTGGTATATCCTTCATACATACATTAAGAGGTTGTGGGTTCGAGTCTCGTTCCCTTCTCCCAAACCCCGAATTATTATAATATATATTAAAAAAAAAAAAAAATCAACAGTCGTCAAATGATGCAATGATATATATCGATTTAGATAACACTTATGATGGGATAAAAATGTCCAGAAAATAGTTTGATTAGTGTAGAAGTAATGAAATAATTATACAAAATATTTGTGTACAAGACAACATGTTTCCAAATTCATTGGCATGTATAGAAAGTCAAAGGCTAGTTGGAAAATCATGAATCATGATAAATGCTGGATGGCAACTTTGAGTCAAAAAGAGTTTGTTTAATTTGTAGAAAAAATATATCAATTCAATCACCATCGAAGAAGAAGAAGAAGATGATAAAGATCTTCACATTCCTGCCCATCCACCTTCTTGTCGGTAGTTGATCAAAACCTGAGGGCCCTATCAACTTCTCCTTGCCACCGTCTGATCATATTTTAAAGTTATTTTTTTGTAATTTCACTCGTATAATTGATACATGTTAACTTGTAATTCCACCCACGTAAGTAGATTATCTCGTGTCTCATGCACGATTCTAGATGTAAGACATCGGATTACGTAGATCTTATATTGAAAAACATTACAAATTTTATGTTCAACTGTATATGTACGACGATTGTTTACGTAACGAAACCAACAGCAAAACCCAAATTAATTTTACTTTTCTCCCACTCGATCAATGACCCATCTCCACAACCATGACTTCCCACTAGGCCCACCACTACGACGATGATCATCGGCCGTCCAATTGTCACCACATGTCCCATGATTAGAAATTGTAAGACGACGCTCCTCCACATCATGATTGCCACATAGACAAACAAAGTTCCACTGTGATTCGGTACAGATGTCCCATGCTTATTTCACGTGTTACCCACCTGATTGTCTCCTTTTAAAAAAAATTCGAATTATTCTGGCCCTCCATCCATCACCCTTTTATCAGGGACCCACATGAACAATCACACACACGAAAAAAGTCTTTGTATGATATCTGGCATGTGCATGGCGCCATGGCCTCAGGATATTAAACGAAAAATTGATTTTGTGGGTCCCTGATAAGTGAAAATAAACGGCTTCCGTATGTATGACACGTGGTTGATCAAGATCCGTAAATTTGATAATTAGTCAACCTCTGATTAGATTTATGAACCAAAAAATCAATGATTACCATTAATTATGCTTGATTTATTGTACAAAATTTTCCAATATTACGGATTATCGGATGCGGAAAATCAACCATAAGACATTTTTTAAATATAAAGACAAAATTAATGTTGTGAAATGAAGTTAACCTAATTTTAAATGAGGTTTTTCTTATATATTTCTAATAAAATTATAATATTTTTCATGATTATTTTAAATATTATTTTAATTAATTTTGTATCCGCAAATCACCTCTTAACAAGGATGATAGTGTACTACTGTGTACCAACCCATCATATACATTTTACAAGCATATAAGGGTAGTTTTCTTCCGATTTTTGAAAATAAATATCCGGACCGCACATGTATTGTCTGATTTTTACATCTAATTCTTCAAAAAAAAAAAATAAAAAAAAATTGTATTCCATAAATTTATTCATATATATTAGTCGAGCATCAACATAATTTAATGGAAATTATGTTTAATTAAAGTGTGTTAATTACTTGATTTTTGTCTCACGGATACACTTTTAAAAACATAAAAATCATGTAGTTACAAAACTAATCGTTATATCCGATAAATCATGATTCCGTACGAAAAAATATATATATATATATATATATATATATATATAATTTTATATCTTAAACGTCATATAGAGAGAGAGAGAAAAAGAAGAATTGCATGCAAGCAAGACATGAAGAATATCGGGTGAAAGTGATGTAAAAAGTAAGTGAGGGGACCAAAATTAAATAAAGCATTGGAATAACATACACAGGTTTTTACAGAAAGCAAAAACAAGGTGCTCGCTTTGCACACAGGTGTTGTCAACATTGTTCATTTAATTTCGCTTTTATCTTCTTTTTTATCTTTTTTGTCTGTATCGCAACATGTAAATATTTCGCACATCACCTCTTAGTAAAGATGGTTATGCACTTCCCTTCCACACCTAGTGGTTAGGGTTTCAAGTCTCACCATACGTATTTTACAAACATGTGTGGTTAGTTTTTCTCCCGGTTTGTGGGAGCAGCCCTCTCTCCGGTTGTGAAAGTTATAGTCCATATGTAATCTCTCTCCAATAGTGGGAGTAGTATTCCGGACGGGTCTCAGCAGTAGTTGTATTTTTTAAAAGAAATGTAAATATTTCCAGATACATACATATATCTATCGGTATTTTTTCGCCCGATAATCAGTAAACCCACGCGAAAAAAAATAAAATAAATAAATAAATAAATAAAACTAGGACAAGTCACTAATCTAGCTGAAAATCGTAAGATCATTTGATTATCTGTGCTCTTTTTTTTTTTCCCCTCTTAAAAAGCCTGTAAATGCAGCCTCACTTTAGGCCACCAATAACCCTTCTAGCTTTTGTAATATTATTGCCAAAACCTACCAAGAGACAATTCACTAATTAACCATAATGCTATAATTAATTTCATGATTTCCATATAATTCATTCACTTAAATATAATTGAACATAATGGATTCAGAGTTCGATTTTCACCGGTGTAAATCGGAGAGATCCCCTGTCTAATAACTTTCGTATATTTATATAAAAAGCAAATACATTTTTTTTTCTCTTTTTTTTTCTCTTTCTCTTTTTTTTTTTTTTTTTTTTTTGTATTTTTTGTATTTTTGTATTTTTTAGATTGTGAATCATGAGGAACAGAACGTGCTTTTTAATATTGCATTTGGCTTTTGTGTCAAACTTTAGTTGATTTTAAAAGATTGTTAATTAATAATGTGATAAGAGTCTTTTTGGAAAATGACAAATCATAGTAAAAAAATAAAAAAAAAACATTGCTGGTTTTTTATTCACTAGGCAACTTGAGATCAACAGCTAGAATTACTGTCATCGGACCACACTGACCAACAAAATAAAAAAAATATTAAAAGGAAAATATAAATAAATAAAAAATTATAGTAAAATTAACTACATTTTTTAGAAAAAATTGGGTCTAGGACTCTAGGGACAGTGCCTCTCAATCAGCCCCCTTCAGATCCCTACCTGGCTTTATCATTCGATATACCATTAGGTTAATCTCATCATAGCAATCATTCCTTTTATACAATATCCGATGGTTTCCTCTATAGTATTCTAGTAAATAATTTGTTTCTACCGATACGAAAATTATAATAGGATGTGTTCCTTACTCTCCCTTTATATATTGCTTTAAATCAAATCTGCAACTCATAAAACTGGAAAAGGTTGTGCTGATTAAAATAATTATATCCAAAAATAAAAAATAAAGTTAAAGTTTCTTTAACCTTCCAAAAAGAGAAAAAATAAATAATAAAGTAGTCGGTTCATGATTATAATTACACCAACTTGCATACACCACCACCAATACCTGAAAAAAAATAAAAAATAAAAATAAAAATCTGTTGAATGAATAACTTTGATAAAAGCAAACAGAAGAAACTAGACTCAATATATATCTCTCTCACGTGAATTGGAAAAAAACACCATGATCAAGAACATTGTGAGACACACATATATTTTTTTAAACAATATTAACCGAACACATCAACTTAATTACATGTGAAAAGATAATGTAATTAAATTAATTTCAAAAAACTTTTGCAATCATGCAGTGATGATGATGATGAATTGTTTAAATATATATAACACTAGCTAGGCAATGTGAGGCCTCTCAATAAATATATATATATATATATAGTCTTTCTATTGTCAGTTCGTCATGACAATAAATATATCAGGACGAAAAATGTGAACCACAGATTATGGAGAAGTTTTGACAACTGCATACACTTTGAGTCAAAGTATGTAAATCCAGTGGTCTACATTCTTCGTCTTGATATATTTATTGTCATGACGAACTGATAATAGAAAGTCTGTATATATATACATGTCTCTGTTGTGTGTGCATGCGTGGGTGTTTGTGTCATGTCATCTGTTGCATGCATGGAGTTATAAATATTAACCGATCATCAAAAACTGAGCTCAATGATCCACTGTGGTGGCTAGCCAAGTGATATATATAGCAAAACCATAGGACCATATATAATAATTGAGAATTGAGATACGTCTGGTTCAGTGGTCTGTCGAGATCAGAAGCGAAGCCAGATTCATCAATTTTGGAAGGTTTGGGGCTATACCAATAGCTTTGAAAGAAAAATGTAAATATCAAAGCATTTAGGGTAAAAAATAGATAAATTTGAACTATAATTAAAATTAAAAATTATTTATAAAAAAAAAAAAAGACCATAATAATTAAGTTTGAGATACATCTGGTTAGCCTAGGGTTCTATCTAGACCACATGCGAAGCTAGATTCCTCAAATTTAGAGGTTTTAAGAACTATAACAAAACTTTGAAAGTAAAATGTAAATATCAAAACATTTGGGATAACAATTAGATAAAATTTAACTATATTTTAAAAAAATAGAGACCTACCGAGATTAACCATTACGATCACTATATGTATGTGGGACCCGTATCGATTATTATATAGTCCTTCAAAAGTTCTTATTACAGCTAGCCTACCAATTAATTTACGAAGGGATAGATTTCTAATTCAATGACAGAAATGGGCAATAAGACATGGGTATGGTTGTCAAACAAAGAATCCAACATATTTCTCCTTAAATAGA
Organism: Acer saccharum; assembly: GCA_030490815.1. Classification (NCBI taxonomy): domain Eukaryota; kingdom Viridiplantae; phylum Streptophyta; class Magnoliopsida; order Sapindales; family Sapindaceae; genus Acer; species Acer saccharum. Next base: position 64,572,689 of record CM059866.1, on the reverse strand, counting down.
AATATTAATTTATTATTTATTAGAAAATTTAGGTGAATCCAAGACAAATCTAGGCAACTGAATGACGTGTCTTGCTTTATAAAGATATTTTGTGATGCTTTTTTTTTTTTAATTGACGGCAAATATATATTAATTAATTTGAGAGTGTGACTGTAACTTTCTATATAAAGCAAAAAAGATAAATTCTTCAACCAGCTTAGAGCCTAATCGATACCTAAAAATAGAACTGTTTCCATAATCACGTTAGAAAAAGCAAGAAATAAATAAATAAAACTTTTTTCTTACTTGCTACAGAAAAATACTAGAGAAAAGTCGTGTGTATACCAAATAAGTCAAATTTAATTTAAAGAATTATATTCCAAACTTCATGAATAATAATAAGCTTTTTTTTTCTTTTTTTTTATTTTTTTTTTTTAATAACTTTTTTATTTTCAATCTATATATCATTTACATCACATCACACAAAAAGTTGTTGCATGGTATATTTATTGTTTTGTTTGGAAAAATGTTATAATGCAGAAAAGCTATAAATATATATATGGGTCAAAAAAGTACTTTTTCATATAGCTGGTTTCTTAGCTAACTTTCAATAAGTTTCACCTCCTAATAAGTAATAATTAATGTCTTTTCAAAAGAAAAAAAATATCCAAAAAAAAAAAAAAAAAAGCATTATTTTTATAAGTAATTACACATAATTTACTCGGGTTTTATTTAATTTAACAAGGCGGAGATGAATGGAAGTTATTCTTTTTGGTGAGGAGTAGATATTTATATGGAAAAACAACTTTGTTTATGTTTTTAAGTTATATATGGAGCCAACTTAATCAAATTTGTAGGATTTTGAGGGTCATCTTAAAAAAATTTAAAAGAAAATATGTAAATGTAAAAAAATTAGGGGTAAAGTTATCTAAAATTTTTAGGGGTAAAATTATCTAAAATTTTCTTTAAAAAAAAAAAAAAAGGGGTATAGTCGTATAGAGGGTTGATTTCATTTGTTATTTTATGGGTGTACTAATGGGATATTTAAGTCGTTTTACCCTTTATACATGGCCAATCGTTAAAGTTAATGGTCAAACATTAACAGCGGGGAGGTCAATATAAGCTTTCGAAAAATTTATTTCTGCCAGTAAATAAACAAACTTCAATTAGAGTAAAGATAAGTGCTTTTAATGTAAAAAATTAAAAAAAAATCAAAGGTAGTAACATGTTGTAGTACAATTTAACATGTGATAAGAGAACCATATTTGCCCACACAAAAAATGATCTTAAATTTTGCCAACCGGCAGCCACCATAAAATTAGGACCCATCTATGAGCAAACCATATAGCTTAGAAAAAAGCACTTCGTGTCGAATCAAAACTCTATCCAAATTAAAAGTGCTTTTTTTGCTTTATCTTTTTGCCTACTTGCCTTCCATATCCACACGAGGGTACTGTAGATTGGAAGCCAAATACAATGAAAATGATCGAGAGAGATTAGTGATCTTGTTTTAACTAAAAATTTGTCATTAAGGTAAGCTAATTCTTCTCCATGAGAAAACAAAACATAATATAATTATTGTAGTAGTTAGGTTTTATTATTCCAATTTTTTATTTTTTTATTTTTTTTAGAATTAATGCAATAATTAGAAACCCTCTTGATTCATAAGTTGGTTTTATGTCATGGACTCTTTCCGTGTATAGTAAATGTGGAGAGACGTCTTTCCTGATTTGTGAAATGTGTTTCGGATCATACTTGTAGTGCTTGATCTTAACAGATATTGATAGACTCCTAACCTAATTGGTGTCAGATTTCATTCAAAAAACAAAATAGACGGCCTTCTATACAAAATAAAAAGAAAATCCATAATTTTTCAAAAACTTTTATAGGGGTATTTACAAGAAAATACAAACTTTTATAAAACTACAAAAAATAAGTAAAAATTTAAGAATATTTTTGATAATTAATCTTTCGAAACAAATTGTTTAAACAAAACTGACCATCTAATAATTATCAAAACTGACCCAATTTTATTTATTTATATATTTCTTATCTAAATACTACATTACCAATTTAATTAAAGATAATATTCCAGTCGAAAACATAATTATGAGGGAAAATATATATAATAATAATGAACGTGTACAATAGACAAGAGAAGGCGCGTGTATTGAAGATTTATATTTTGCAAACTCAATTATTACTTGAAATTAATAATTGTGTAAAATGGGTTTGAGACATAATTATGAGGACTTTTTTGATATCTTTTTAAAAAATTATTATTATTTATTTAATTATTTTACACTCTTGACTTTTGAGTAATAGTGAAGCAAGCAAGTACCAGTTCAGGATTGCTCTCTCACACACTCACTTGAAAAGACACAAATTCTCTAAAATATTCCTTTTCGTGATTTTGAAATAATAATTGTTTTTTTATTTAATTTCTCACACATTTTTTTTAAGGGTTTTTTTTTTTTTTGGGTCCTATGGTGTTAAAAGTAAAGGAGTGTAAAAAACCGTCAAACCGAACCAACCCAACCTATAAAGTTTGGGTTGATTCAATTACAAATATAAAAAATAGGTGGTTCTTTGGACAAACCGATTAAAGGTGGTTTGGTTTGGGGTCCGGTGTGAAATAATTCACCAACCCAAACCAAGCCACATATTTTAAAAAATAAAACTAAAATATAAAATTCACTAATGTTTTCCATAGGTTTTATAACTTTTAGCGATTACTTTAAACTTTTATAGTTTATTGATTTGTTTTGATACAATTCTTCTGATTGATTAATGTATTAGGGTTTTAAAAGCGTAGATGATGTCAAACATGTCTTTAATTGGGGTATATATACATGTGTGTGTATATATATATATATATATATAATTAATATTTTATGTTATGATTTTTTATTTAAATATTTTTAATTTTATAATATAATATCTATAAAAAAAAATCAGTTCAAATCTAAACCGATAAACCTATCCAAACCAACTTGATCTTTTTTTGTTTGGTTTGAATCGGTTTGAAAAATCAAATTGGTTTGGTTTGGGTTGAAATATAGTCAAACTGATCTATATTGGTTTGATTTGACATTGAGTTTCAATCCAAATCAAACCGAAAATGCACGCCGCTAGTTCAAAGTACAAACATTTAAATTATTGAAAAAACAAACAGTTAAATTTGAGGCACATCTATAAGTCTATAACGATAATTCAAACATATTTTCTAGTTTTCTTTTGTTTTTCAAAAGTAAAATTTATATGTTAAATAAGTGTCATTCTTTTTTTCGTGATTTTGAAATAATAATTGTTTTTTTTATTTAATTTATCACACATTTTTTAAGGGTTTTTTATTTTATTTTATTTTTTAATGTCTTATTGGGTTCAAAGTACAAACATTTAAATCGAGGCAGATCTATAAGTCTATAACGATAATTCAAAAATAAATATTCAAAAACTATTTCGATTACTAATTTAATATCAACATAAATGTTGCTTTTATGAATATCATTGACAACCACATACATTAAATAAGTGAATATTCGTACCATAAGTAAGTTTACCAAGCTTTCAAAATTCCCAACAATGGCTGCCAATGGAATATCTAAGTTTCTAACTATAATCGACTTGTAAACTACATTTTTTGATGATGATATTATGATAATGATTGGAAAATTTGGCAATTGTCATTTTCTTTAGTTTCTTATTTATAGTTAAAAATTACAGAAATGCACATTCTTTCTTAGCTTAAATGGTGTACATATCTATTTTTCCATTTACGATAAGGAGATCATTTATCAGCATGTTTAAAAAGTTATTTCCCCACTGTTTTGGGGAGTACATATCCCCCGGTGTTATAATATTAGATATCTGGGTGTTTCACTAAATTTCGATAAATTCTTTTATTGATCCCTAAGAAATTGATTTTTTTTTTTTAAATAGATATATTTACTTGAATTTTTATATTTATATGTCAACTTTTACTTTCATTTTTGACTAAGTTTTATATGTCAACTTAAGATATGAATCCATATCTCAATTAAATGGTAAATTATTTAAAAAATAATAATGGTAAAAAATTAAATTAATTGACCTTTTATATAGAAACAAAATAAAACCTCTAGACTTTAAAATTACTGGTAAAATTGCACAGTTAACTTAAGGGTGTGTTTGGTAGGGAGGAAAAAGGAGATGAAAGAAAAGGGTAGAGGGAAAAGGGAGAAGAAAATGGGGAAGTATATGTTTGGTATGGAGAGAAAAATGGAAGGAAGGGAAAAATGGGAGGAAAGATTTGTGGATGAGACCCACCAATTTTAATCCTCCCAAAAGTGGAAGGAAAAGGGAAAGAAAGGAGAGAATCAAAATACTTTTAATTAAAATTACCAATTTGTCCATTTTTTTAATATATAAACTATATTGCAAGGGTAAATTAGTAAAATTGATAAATAAGATCCATTCTTTCCTTCCTGTTTACCAAACAATTCAAGTTAAAAATCATTTTTCTTTATTTCCCTTATGTTTTCTATCCCTCTAAATCTTTTTATCCTTTCTATTTTATTTCCTCCTTACCAAACACACTCTAAATAATAATAATAATAATAATAATACAAAAAATAGTTTTCCAATTCAAACCCATGTCAAGATCAAAGCTGTCAAGTCAGTTTTAATTGAAACTGTGTTGACTCACGAGTGGCAAATTCTATTCTAATTACCATTTACCACGACACAACACACATGTTTAATTAGTTTAAACATTTTATTAGATTAAATTATATAATAATAATAATAATAATTCCAACATTTCAACCCCTAAAGAAAAAAAATTATATTGATTTCTTGTAGCCTCCCAATTGTAGCTTTTTCTTATATAGGCTTCACTTTTCGGCAGAGACCATTTAAATTTAAAGATTTTTTAATTTAATTTAATTTTTTTTCACTTTTTAATAAACCAACGTCCCGTTTTCACACCCGAGCAGCACCGACCTGGACTTCCACAGCTACAAAACACCACCACCGCAAATCTCGCTACTAGTGTGGGCCAAAAGAGAATGCCACCTTCGCTTTTGCAAAATTCACACACGTAATTACATTATTATAATAATTAATTACATTCTATACTACCGGAATCATACCATAACTGAACATCTAACAATAGATATCATCGATGTTTAAAGAATCATAAAACAAATCGACGATCGATATAAGAAACGCTTAATGAATCATTGAGGAATTATGTTAATCTTAGAGACATTTAATTGTGATTCATTAAAAGAATTAGATACATTTACCCATTTGCAGACTTAAAAGGATTCGTAATCATATGATGGTTGTCGTTAGAGACATTTAATGTCTCAAAGACGTGAAGAATAAAATTGTTTAATAATACATTTTTTTATTAACATTATATTTTTATTTGGACTCATAAAATTAATAATTATATTATTAGAATACCTACATAATTTATTTATTTATTTATTTTTATTTTTTTTGATGAGAATACCTACATAATTTAACAAAATTAAATTAGAGATTTCCATTCATTTAAACAAAATTATACAAATTACACAGAAGTCTAATTATTATTATTATTATACTAATATAGAGTATGTAATCTTAGCAAAACTCCACTCTCAACTCCGTTAAATTTAACGGAGATATGTAAAACAAAATAAATAATAAATAAATAAAAACTAACACTGTAACAAAACTTCACTGCCGGTACAAAATTTGCCGAGAAAACAGCAAGCAAAACGGCGGTGACACGCACGCGCTCACTTCACTCTCTCTTGGAAGATACAATTTTTATTTTTTTTGTCGTCTTCAAAGTCCCACAATAGGGTCGGAGAAGAACAAATCGCCGATGTCTTGGAAATAGTCGTCGACTTGACAGAAGGACGACGGCGGCGGCGGTGGCGGCGACGAACAGTTGAAGTCTTCAGGAACCGGGTCGAGAAACTCGCTCCAGAGGTTGTTGTCATGGAAAATCGGGTCGTTTTGGTCCAAAAACGACAGTTCAGGAGTTGGAATATTGTTGAAAAACTCGTCGAGAAATGGAATATCTAGCGGCAAATAATCGGCGGCCGATGAGTTGTCAGATGACGACGATGACGAGTTTGATGTGTCGACTTGACAATCTAGAGCAGCAGTGAGTTTAAGCACAGCATTTTCTTGACCCGGTTTTGATGGCTTCTCCGGTTCGGGTTTGGGTTCGGTTTCTTCACTCGATGAAGACAACTGAGTTCTGAAATGGAGAACAGATGTAGGAGACGAGAGGTTGTTACATTGAGACTCGTCACCGGATTCATAACCCGAAACCGATACTTTGATTTCAGGCTTTTCCACCTCCGACACAACCTCTGGCGGCGGTGTAGAGAAATTCGTCAGAGCATCAGGACCTCTGAGAGTAATCGCCGCCTTGTCGTAGACTCTTGCGGCCTCCTCAGCGGTTTCGTACGTCCCTAGCCACAGCCGTACACGTCTAGCCGGATCGCGAATCTCCGCTGCCCATTTCCCCCACGGCCGCTGCCGTACGCCTCTAAACTTCCTCACGTTCGTCGACGCAGCTGCAGCCGTCGACGAGGTCGTCGAGACCTTAGACGGCCGCCGTGAAGACAGGACATCAGCGGCGGTTCTCTTCCGGTTACCAGAAATGGCGGAAGCAGAAGCCGAAGAGGAAGTCTCGATGCTGATTTCGTTGATGTAGTGTTTCACTCTCCGCCTACCAAAAAGCCCTCCCTCATCCTCCTCGTCGCTGGAGGAGTCCGTCGCGTCATTATCAGTCATGGATATCCGTACAACCCTCGTTTTCCGATCATCGGAAGAGATCGGTCTTGTGAACATCTTGGTTACACTACGGTGTTTTGTGTATTTGATTGGACATAAGAAACCATGATCCATGGTTGTTTCTCTAGTAAAATTTTCTCACTCGCCTCAGATTCTCAGATTCTCTATAAAAATCCTAAAACCCCATCAAAAAATTACAGCAGACCAAAAGGACCAAAGAGAGAGTCTGTCACTCTGTATCAGACAAATCTTTGAAAACCCAACACAATCTTTTTAAAGACTGTGACTTGTGAACAGAAAAGGCAAGTGAACAACTGGTGTGATTTGTATTTTGAGAACCAAGAACTGATCAGAAGTTTCTATATTTGCAGAGCTTTAAATTTCTTGACAAATCAAAAAATCTCCCAAAAAACACACTCTTTTGTTTGAAAAATCGCTGAAGAAAGACAGAGTTTCTTGGTAATAGAGTGAAGTTGATGTTGTTGAAATGAGAGAGAAGAGAGAAGAGAGAAATAAGAAGCAGAGTTTTAGTTGCGGTGGAGACCGAAACACTGAAATCGCTGTTTTATAGGATCCCAACAGCCGAAATTGGAAAACACGAAATAATTAATTATTAATTATTTTTATTTTCTTTTCACTTTTTTTCATTTTTAGTTAAAAATATATTTTTTTAATTAATGATAATTATCTTTTCTAATTAGGTGGGTCTAGCCAGTTAATATTGGAGCCGGTCGGTGAGCCACCGGAGATTCCGGTGAGAGAGTAAAAAAAACGACCCGCCACATCCCAATGACGCAACAGGATTTCGACACGTTGGTTTTGGTGGGTCCCAAATGGAAGAGATTGGCCCTGAGAGATTATCGTATGGTGGCTGAGTCAGCACATGATGGATGGATCTCGAAGAGCGTGATTCCAATCACGTGAGGCCCAAGATGCCCGGCCCTCTGTTAATTTTAATTTTAATTTTAATTTTTTTAGTTTCTCAGTCAAATTTCTCTGATTAGCATTTAGCACTTGCTTTGACTACTTAAAATTTTGTCCCCCTTAATGAAGTGGATTATTATACATGGTAACACATATTTTAATTTGTATCACATTTGATAATTTTCTTAGAACTATTACAAGATTGGAGAGGTAGGGAAGAAACCTGACTTGAAACTTTGTGGGTGTTTACTGATGAATCGGTATTACATATTGATTTGAGATATTTGGCGTTATCGATTAATTACCATGTGTGGTGATTAACTCGAATTTCGGAGGATGATTTGGTAATTTAGGTGGTGTGAAACATTTCATTTCGTGCCGACTTTGATGGGTTATTAATATTTTTACCAAGTTTGTTAAATTGCTATATCATTAATTGTGATACCAATTGAGATATCTAGCATTACTGATCAATTACCATGTATGGCTATTAACCTGAATTCTAAAGGATGTTTTGGTAATTTATATGACGTGCAACATTTCATTTCGTGCTGGCTTTAATAGGTTAATAACATTTTTACCAATTGTATTAAATTGTTACGTCATAAGTTGGGTACAAATTTAAGACATCTAAAATTACCAATTTATTACCGTATGTGTGATTATTAACCTAGATTCCTGAAGATGTTTTGGTAATTTACGTGGTATGACACTTCATATCACGCTGGCTTTGATGGGTCAATAATATTTTTTACCAATTTTATTAAACAACTACATCATGGTTTAGAATACAAATTGAGATGTCCAGCCAGCATTACCGATAAATTACCATATGTGGATATTTACTCAGATTCCAGAGGGTATTTTGATAATTTGGGTGGTGTGACACACTCACACACTACATGTCGAGCTGGCTTTGTTGGGTTAATAATATTTTTACCCTTGAAAGATTCAACTTGATTATTTTTAATTTTTTGAGTTATTGTTAATATATATTTTTATTTGATCTTTTAAAATTTACTTTTTTACAGCTATTAGTAACGTGGGGGTTGGGCAAGTGGCAACCTAGATTTCGCCGCCATTTATAAATCGGTTTTGTACGTCTCTGGGTTTTTTACTGTGTTCTACTTGTTTGTAGTATCGAGATTTGCTTTATCGTACTTGCAGTTACACTTCCGTATCAAACACGCTCCTCTAAATATTGCAAATTTATTTATTTTTATAATTCAAATTGTAAATCATTTTATCAAATTCAAAAACAATTTATCATAAGATAAAATTTTATTAAAATAATAATCTTCTAAAAATGTGAAAAAAAATCTCTATAAGTTAGATCGATTTATTTAAATAAAAAGATGCTCTCATTTTATTAGGTCAGATTTTTATCTAATATTAAGTCAAAATATAATCATGAAAAGTAATGTGATCTTGTTTTCTTGGAAACTTTTAGAAAATAATTGGAAAGAAAAAAAATTAAAAAGTCACATTTTTCTTGAGTCATTGGAGATTTACCCACTGTTAATTCAGAGTCTCGTGAAATTAGTCGAGGTGTACGGAAACTGACCCGGACACTCACAGATACCAAATATATATATATATATATTTACGTCACACATATAGTGAGGAGTGATTATCTGTATCGCGAATGTAGTATTTTATTTAATTAAACACTTAACAAAATAATTATAATAATATTTTACTACAAAGCCATTTAAACGAGAATAGGCTTTTTCACTTTGCAATTCCACTCTACACACCAGTAGAAAGAAACTACAGTCACAACAATCAGCTGTATCGCAGTACATACGTTTGAAAACGAAACCTTCCTTTCTGTACCATACACGTGGCCAATGTAGAAAATCAAGTCCAACTTTTCTACAAAGTAGGACCCAAACAAACCAGTATGCGAAAGCGTTGAGAGACTTTTTGACCGCACGATCAGCTTAAAAAAAAAAAAAAAAAAAAAAAAAAAAAACGCTACACGCATGGTCAAAGTTTTGGTGGGGCCAGTCGACCATGTGCCGTCCGTATCGTGTAATCCTTTCCTCTGATTTTCTTGTCAAATTTTATTTTATTTTATTTTTTAATTGTTTTTTGCGAGAGTTTTTTGGAGCGTTTAATTATTTTCTCGTACAAGTCAAACCAATTGTGACTACAATTTTTTAGGATACAATAGAATTTTTATTAGACACAAAAAATATTTGATTATTGAATTATATTTTTCCTTAAATAGAAAAACAAGAAATTATTAATAGAATTCTGATATGGAGTCGTGTATAAATTTAGTATTAAAATTTAATTATGTGGTCCTATTTGGTTTGGTTTGGTCATTATTCATTAATGAAGGGCATAATATGTAATCATTAGGTTAAGCTAAGCTAAACTTTCTATTTTCGAAAAGTCGGATTAATTGGTGATGAAGATTGACATAGTTTGATTGTAAATAAACACATCACACTCACATCGATAAAATTATCGATACGGGCCATATCATTTTTTCTATCTCTTTAATTTGTAATAATTTATATATATATATAAAAAGTTGATTAAATTACAAATTCAATCAAATTGATTCAGAATAGTCACTTGCGTCATTGAGTTAAAAATACATGTGCAGTCGTTAGACGACCTAAATATTTTATAATTACGATCTTTCAAGCTCATATCCGAAAAAAGAAAATATGTGGATATTTGCTATGGATGGATAAAAAAAGTTCAAATTCTTTCATGTTCTAGAAAATATTACATGATCAAGATCTGTTAACTTCTTTTTATCATGTAATTAAATTACTGTTTCATTTACGGTCCGTACTGATTTTAAATAAACAGCTAAACAAAAAGTCAAATAAGAAAATATTCATACAAAATTCCAAATATATTTTCAAATAACCATATATGTCCATATGGGATAGTTGACAAAAACAAAATACAAAATTAGAGATCATCTAATTAAATCAGATTTTAATTAAATTCAAAAAAAAAAAAAAAAATTATATACATAATTAATATCAAACAAAGACTAGAGATCATCTAACTATGACTTATTCTGCTCGTATAATTCCATCATTTTGTCACTATCGAATGAATTTGTCAAGTAAAATCTCCAACTAGAATGGAAATAAGTAATTAAATTAAACTACAAACAGAAAATGAACATTTTTTTTTTTCTTGCTTGCAACAATGAAGACAGGGACGTTGACTTTAAAAATAATTTTGACCTCTAAAATTTATTCAACAAATGGGGATGGTCCGGCACTCCGGCGCACCGTTTTGGCTCGAAAAATTGACAATAAATCAAACAAAAAAGCCGACCATTTGTGTTCATATGAGCCTGAAATATATATGTGTGTGGGCACTGTGATGACTTGTCTTTTATGTGTCGATAAATGATTGGTGGATGAGTTCTCACCATCACAGTTGTTTCAAGTTTTGGTTTATGTACCATTTTTTTGTGTTTGGATTTATGTTTGTATTTAGTAGTTATTTGGTTTTGTTTGCATTAATGTTATATTATAGATAAGCTTCTTTTAGGACACGGTTTCTAATCAAATTATTTTAACGTCTAATTTATCAAGCTCACTCGTATATTCTTCGAATGTCTCTCTTTCTATTAATTAACTCAAAATATCGAGACGATTGACATACTTATCAAGATCGATAATCTATAAAGAATTTACAATAAACTTTTGAAATTACATAAGTTGTATGGTTCAGTAGTAGACTAGTTGGTATGTAAACCCCCTCATGCCCCTTATACATACATACATACATAAGTGAGATTATTAATTCGAATCATATTTTGATTTTTCAACTTCGTAATTTGAAATGTTTAAAAAAAAAATTAAAAAAAAATTAAAAAAAAATTAAAAAAACACTATTTGAATTCATTTGCACTTAAAAACGGGATAGAGCTAATAGGAGGGCCAAAGTGAAAAGGTTTTAAAACTTGATAATAATTTTATAATTTTTAAAAGAGTTACTATATTTTTATCAAATCCTCTACTAACGTGTTGAGGAAAAATATCAATATTTATCTAACTTAGGTTATTTAAGAAGATTGACGTTGTTTGATAGTAAAAGATATTAATTCAGTTCGATAATATTTCAAATTTGAATTTCGAATCACCGTACCGTAACGATTCAAATCCGTTGTATATAACTTCGGATTAAGGACCGCTAGGTAGCCAGCTAGTAGTGAAAATGTGGGGTGTGGGTTACAATGGATCACGCGTAGAGATCGATGAGGCAGGCCTGCATGGAAAAACAAGAAAGTGAAAATGGAGGTAATAATTTTGGAATTTGGTGGTCACAATCACTCACTCACAGTCACAAACACATGCATGATAATTAATGTTGTTGCTGTTGTATTTGTGCACGGATGCTGTGTCACGTGATCACTTGACATTTCGGTTTCACAAATGAGTTAAAATTCTTCTTATCACGTGATTATATATATATTTTGGATCTCTCTAATTTGGTTTAATCATTATAAATCTAATTATTATTTTTCATTGCACGCAAATTTTAGTACTTGCGATGGCATAGTATATATATATATATATAAATTTTCCAATGAGGACTTTTACACTACATTTTAAGTACCTTTTGATGAAATTGTATGTAATAAAATGTTTTTCGATGAGATTTTTTATATACATTCTAAGAAAATTAAAATACACATTTGGTAAAAAATTGATTTTTTTTTTTTATTTAAGAACTATTTTTTCTTATATTTTCTTATTTTTAAATGTTTTATCTTCAAAAAATTCGGGTTAAAAAAATTAGTTCGTGCACCCGAATTTTTTTAAATTTTTTCCATAAATGTATTTCAATGTTTAACCATAGATCTATTTTTTCTTATATTTTCCTATTTTTAAATGTTTTATCTTCATAAAAATCGGAAAAAATTAGTTCTTGCACCCGAATTTTTTTAAATTTTTTCCATAAATGTATTTCAATGTTTAACCATAGATCTATTTTTTCTTATATCTTCCTATTTTTAAACGTTTTATCTTCATAAAAATTGGAAAAAATTAGTTCTTGCACCCTAATTTTTTTAAATTTTTTTTCCATAATGTATTTCAATGTTTAACCATCCATCATCCATATAAAAAATCTCATCGAAAAACATTTGACTGCATGCAATTTCATCAAAAGGTATTTAAAGTGTGTATTGTAAAATTCCTCATTAGAAAATTACTCATATATATATATATATATATATATGGAAAATTTTAAAAAATATAACAATATAGAATGTCATTATTTTGTTTGTACTTCAAATATAATGATTTTTACCAAGTGTCGGATTCCCGATCTCTTCGTTATTGTCTTTAAATGAACTTTTAACAATAATGGTTATCTAATTTTTAGTTCTCTTAACGTTAGTAAATTACTAAATTGCATAGATTCTTAATGTTTGATATTACATTAAAATAGCTAGATGACTCGGTGAGTTTTTCATATACAGAAGTCTTGTTTAATAATAAAATTCTTTAATTATCGGATTAATTAGCTAGTACTCTCCATCGGGTTTTTTTTTAACCGATCTAGGTAGATGATGATGATGAGAAGAAGGAAGTGTTTAAAGATAGAATATATAATTCCAAAAGAAACAATCATATGTACAAATGTTAGAGATTTCCAAGACCAAGGGTCACACTTTGGTTAATTTCTTTTGCTACAAGTTAAGTTTTTAATTAAGTGAGGGATTAATTAATTGTAAATGTAACTATCAAACATATGGATTAGCAAACATAAAATTCAAACAAATTATATAAATTTCTGGCCCCCTCACCCCCCATTGAGCCAAGTGAAAATTATTGAACAATACATCAAATTCGACAAATCACCGGTTGTCTTTCCAATATATATAAATAATTAATATTCATTATATCTATCTAATTAATAAAAACTAAAACTAATTATTAAATTCAAAACTAAACAAAACAAAAATCTGGGTGTTTCATATGTTTGTTTTATTGGCTTCTCTAACAGTGACATATCTACTTATGTTTTGTCTTCATATCTCTGGTGGGTAGCTTATAAATTTAAAAAAATAAATAAATTAAAAACAATTATATTAATTAATTAATTAATTAATTAAGGTGGAGATATGAATGCAATTTTGCTCACCAACATTAACTAGAGATAAGCATTACCCCCTACCTCGGGTGTTGCCATGTGTCCCAAACTTTGGACCAGATTGGTCCAAAGTTTGGGACACATGGCAACACCCGAGGTGGGGGTAATGCTTACCTCTAGTTAAAGGGGTGAGCAAAATTACACTCGTGGAGATATTGAAGTCAATATATACTAGCATCAAGTCCAAGATCAGTATTAGATTCTAATAATCAGTGAGTTTTTTTTCCCTAAAAAAGATCAAATAATTAATTATAAGTTAATTGAATCATTAATTAACGATGATGATTATGATTATAATTATAATGATTATCATCTAATCAAACCCTAGATGCCTATTGGTTCCAATGTTACCGGCTAGGCGCCAACTCATACTCGTTTTGCTTCTCATCAGAAAAATCTCAAAAAATAAATAAAAAATTTACAAGCATACGGAAATGAGTGATGATCAACAAAATTGGAGTCAACTTCCAAATTTTGATATGTAGTTTTTAAATTAAAGGGTTGGCAAATATAAATATTTTGTTCGAGAAATTCTCTATTCAAGAGAAAACACTAAGCATAAAGAAACAAGCAACACTACAAGAAAAAAACGATAAAAGGGACAAAAAATAATTGTCTCAATATCCTAAAATTCATTCTTAGAATAGTAATAATATATATTTTTTTCTTTTAATAAACTAGAAATTCCCTTAACCCACTTAACGAGTTCAAAACTCTGGACCTCATTGAACCCTATAATCTTTAGGATTCAAATTATTTCAAATATTACGGGATCAAACAACAGGCCCTAATGGGAAAAAAAATTAACTTTCAACTTTAAAAAAAAAAAAAAATTAATAATAACATTTTGTTTTTGAAAATATACCAAGAAAATCTTACTCTCTTCAATCTTCATGATGAAATTGATTCTCACAAAACCCAAAATAATAATTAGAAGGGAATAAGATAATTTAAATTACGAGACATGCAAAAAGAATAAATTCAATGTAATTAATTAGAGGGGAAATAATTAATTAATTAATTTATAAATTGGGAGGTGAAATTATGTTTAAATTCTAATATGTATAGTTTTTAAAGGGTTGGCAAATATAAATATTTTGTTCGAGAAATTCCCGATTCAAGAGAAAACATCAAGCATAAAGAAACAATCAGCACTACAAGAAAAAAACGATAATAGGGACGAAAAATAATTGTCTCAATATCTTAAAATTCGTCCATAGAATAATAATAATAATAATAATAATTTCTTTTAATAAACTAGAAATTCCCCTAACCCGCTTAGCGAGTTTAAAACTCTGAACCTCGTAGAACACTGTAATCTTTATGAAACATAATATTATGGCATTTGAATGTAGGTACTCATGTAGGGATTCAAATTTCAAACATTATGGGATCAAACAACAGGCCCAAAATATATCAAGAAAATCTTCCTCTTCAATCTTCATGATGAAATTGATTCTCACAAAACCCAAAATAATAATTAGAAGGGAATAAGATAATTTAAATTACGAGACATGCAAACAGAATAAATTCAATGTAATTAATTAGAGGGGAAATAATTAATTAATTAATTTATAAATTGGGAGGTGAAATTATGTTTAAATTCTAATATGTATAGTTTTTAAAGGGTTGGCAAATATAAATATTTTGTTCGAGAAATTCCCGATTCAAGAGAAAACATCAAGCATAAAGAAACAATCAGCACTACAAGAAAAAAACGATAATAGGGACGAAAAATAATTGTCTCAATATCTTAAAATTCGTCCATAGAATAATAATAATAATAATAATAATTTCTTTTAATAAACTAGAAATTCCCCTAACCCGTTTAGCGAGTTTAAAACTCTGAACCTCGTAGAACGCTGTAATCTTTAGGAAACATAATATTATGACATTTGAATGTAGATACTCATATAGGGATTCAAATTTCAAACATTATGGGATCAAACAACCAGCCCTCATGGGAAAAAAATAAAATAAAATAACTTTCAACTTAAAATTATAAAAAAAAAACATTTTGTTTTTGAAAATATATCAAGAAAAATTGATTCTCACAAAACCCAAAATAATAATTAGAAGGGAATAAGATAATTTAAATTACGAGACATGCATAAAGAATGAATTCAATGTAATTAATTAGAGGGGAAATAATTAATTAATTAATTTAGAAATTGGGATGTGAAATTATGTTTAAATCCCCGTGTTAATTATTTGTCTAATTAAAATCCCAAAAAACACATAAAATATAAAAGACACAAGATCCATTCTAAAAAGACGGGCCACCACCTCCCAACATTGAAGCTTTATTGCCATGTCGGTCTTGATGTATTTGATTAATAAGAACAAAATAAGTATTCATGAGCTCGAATTTCCATGGAAGCCAAACAAAAACAAAAAAAATAAAAATATATAAAAAATATAAAAAATTGAAAGCAAGGTGCATGGATGAATCCATAAATAATTATTTTTTATAGGTAGAAGTTTAATTAATTATATTATTAGTAGAATCTTTAATTAATTAGAAACAAGTCACAAGCCTTTACTTTGAAGCAAGAGATGTTGGTCTCTCTCGCTATATATTTTTGGGTTGTAATCATACTTCTTGTTGAAGATTTGAACATGGGTACTTGAAGAGTAACCAATTAAAAAGATTATCTTTAAAAAAAAAAAAAAATATCAAAGAGTTGAAATGAATGGTAACCATCTTCATCAAATTCATCACCATTTCTATTTTGGTACACAATATATTATGAATCGGGTTCTTCTCGAATAGTCTAGAGGTGGCAATTCAGGTTTACGGGTTGAGTTGGGCTCAACCGATATGATACAAATCCATTTATGTTCAACCCGACCCAACACGACATGATTTGTTAAACATGTTATAGGGGTTGATCCACTGCACGTTTAATAAATAGGTCCGATTGTGTCAAGTATTGACTTGTTTGACTCATTTTATACATTTACTTCTGCAAATTATATTTATAAACCATGAGTAAGATTCCAATCATATCCCTTAAGTAATTTAAAACTACAAATTTATCCTTTTATAAACGATTACACGAGTCACCTACCAACCCATTAATGAAATCGACACAACCCGTTTATTTAAATGGGTCAAACGAGTTGATCCGATTTTCAACCCCCGTTTCTTTGTCTCAGGTTCACGGGTTATGGCCCATCTAATTTTGGACGGTCTGGTTTTTTTTTTTTCAAAACTATATATTTTTTAATTTTTTATTAGTTTTATAAACTCTGTAACATTATAAAAATAAATGTCGTGAATTTTTTTTTTTTAAGACAAAAAATAATTATTAATCATGAATGAATTTATCATGATTTTTTTTTTTTTTTTTAATGTTAACATGCTTGAAGGATCACATGTAGCTTTCTTTTTAAAGTTATTTAAGAGTCAATTGGTCAAATACATCCCCATATAGAGTCTCTTCTACCAAGAAAAATAAAACAAAAAAAAAAAAAAAAAATATGCCCTTTAACGTGTACTCTTTTGGGGTATTCCATATATTTTTGGTCCTTTACATGATAAAAAAGATTTCGGTTTTTGAGTACAAAAAAGTTGAAGCATGTAAATAATTTTTCATTTATAGGGATGTTTATTAGACTGTTTTTTTTTTTATATATAAGCCATTTAAATATGTGAAAGTATCAATGTTTTTGTTAGAACTTTTATTTTTAAATTGTAAAAAAAAAACCTTTTAATTATTTAAAGAATTTGTTCATCTACTTTCTAGTTTTTATTTTACCATAATTGAAAAAATATATTTTTAGGAATCGAAAAAGTTTTTGAAGTATTGTTTAGAAAAACACATAAACTATAAAGGGTGTGTTCAATAAAAAAGTGCTTCTACACTAAAAAAAAATATAATAATAATAATAATAATAATAAAACTTTGAAGTTTTAATGAAAATAATCTCAAATTGCACTTCAATTTATTTTTTTCTACTAAAAAACGTTCTTATATATTTTAGTTTAATATTATAAAACGAATAAACTATTATAAAAATATCAAAAATACTTCAACAAAACTCATAAATTTACCATATATAAAATAGCAAAAAACAATTAATATTCACTAAAAAAAATATATTGGTTTATATTCAAAAGATCAAAGTTTTTTTTTTTTTTTTTTTTTTTTTTTTTTTATCAAAGTAAATTTCATGGGCTGAAACTTGAAGTGAACTCACGTGCTGCTTTCTCGATTTCCATTAACAATAAAAGCTAAAAAAAAAATAAAAAATAAAAAATCCATTCTTTTCTTCTAAGACCACGACGTGCGGGCATCGTGTACTAAAGATTTCATAGGACTTTTACAAAATTCAGAGTCAATAAATAAATTAATAAATTCATGCTTATCATTTCTTCTAAAAAAAATAAAAAATAAAAATTGACGGTTGCTAATTAAATTAATTTTTTTAAAAGTGTTTTACTATGTTTTCGATAAGAAATGAATACTCATATTTACACACGTTAAATCTATGAAATTGAATGTTACTGTTCTTAAAATTTATAAAGTTTCAACGTAAATTACGTATATCTTTAAGTTGTTGTATTCTAGTTTATCACCTTAAGCCATCTCTATCTAATGATTATCTTTGACAGTATTGTTCGGTATCCGCTGGTCTGGATAGATTGGTTAATTAGTTTAGTTTATGTTTTTATACCTTCGATTGAGGTTTGCATGCATTATTTTATTAGAATAGTTAGATTTAAAATCAATTCAAGTCAGTCCAATTAGTATTTAATTTAATTTAATTAATTATATTATGTATAATAGTCATTGTATTTAATTATATAAAGATAGTAAAGTATTTGGGAAAATATCAAAATATATATTAATGGGATTTTGTCTCGAGACTTGACGACAGTTGGTGACCGGCTAGGTTTGGTGGGCCCCACTGTCACTTAAAACACTGTTGAGCGACCGGTGACCGGCGCCGTTTACGCCCACTCAGTGATATAAGACAGGCACGTGTGCTTCACCATGTGAGGATGATGTGTCCTCGAAATATAAATTAAAAAATATTTTACTAATTTAGAATACATTAGAAGAAAGTGTGTATGTATATGTACAGTCTACTACTACTAGATTTTGTAGCACTTTGTACTTTGTACAAAACAATCTTTTGATCATTGATTTTAATTTAATTTAATTTTTTTTTTTTCATTTTTTGTGTGTGAATGATCGGATTTTTAAGAAAATAGAATGTTGATTATCTGCTGTATATTTATGTGAATGTATCTGATGAATAAGAATTATTTGCTCGGATTTTTTTTCTTTCGGATAAGATAATGTTGACTTAGTGGTTAGTCCATCACACCTACATTATGAGGTTGTGAGTTCGGGCATATCTTCTCCCTAAAAATTCCGAATTATTGTAATATTTATAAAAAAAATAAAAATTGTCTTTCTACGAAGAATAATAAGAAAATATGAGAAATTATAACACAATGTTTGGATTTTGTTTGAAACTATATGTCCATATTTTAGAATTTTATTGGTTTGGAATTAGAATATATATATATATATATATACAGTCTTTCTATTATCAATTCGAACTGATATAAAATATATCAGTTCCTTATATGTGGGCCATTGGATTTAAAAGATGTTTTGACAAGTGTATACATCCAAGTCAAAGTATTTAAATCTAATGGCCCACATACAAGGAACTAATATATTTTTTGTCAGTTCGATCTGATAATAGAAAAATTGTATATATATATGGCTAAAAGGAGAGGAAGAGAAATAAGAAAAGTAGAGCGAAAAAGTGGATTTGTGTGCCTTAGATTGAGGAATTTGGTAGAAAGACATGTTTCATTGTCTTTGAAATTTTACATTGAAGAATATATATAATGGTTTGGTTTTAATGATTGGTTGGTTTTACAATTTCTAAAAGGCCATAAAATTAGGAGGATAAATGCTTTGGTAATTGATTTTTGTTTTTTTGTTTTATTTTATTTTTAATATATAAAATGGATTTGTTAATGGATTTGGTTTTGTTTGTGAGAGGGTAACACCATTGAAACCAATAATCTATAGTGTAGATCAGTAGATGTGAGAGGCATGTCATCGAGCCAACCTTATATCGTCAAATCAAAATAATAATTTTTTAAGATAGAGTTTAGTATGAGATTGACGGTGAGTTTATAAATAAAATAAAAAAATATTTTAAAAGACAAAATTGAACAAAACCATATATTTATAGTATAAGTAATAAATATGTATGTACTAGTTCACTTCAACCTTATTCATAAAAAAATAAAAAAAATAAAAAAATAAAAAAAATTGGACAATATATAATTCAATTCTTAAATTTGTAATAATTTAAAGAACACCAATTTAAAGTTGCATTAATAAAATATTGACTATTATGATAAAATAATTTCAAAATTACAAGGAACAAAAGAGGTTCTCGAAATTGAGATTTTAAACATTATTTTTATTAAAATTTCATATTTTCTTCCACAAATTTTTTTTTTTCAGTCACATATCTTGATCATCCAATGGTTTCAACAAATACTACTTGGAATTGTATTTTATTTATTTTTTAATCTAAATTTTATGCTTTTTTCACTTGAAACAAAATAGAAAAAAAAAAAAAAAAAATCCCAAATAATTAGGTAATCACAATTCAAAAGTAACCAATAAATAAATCAAATTCTATATTTCTATTGTGTGGAAAAAAGAAAATGTAATGCTTCCCATGAGACTCTTCTCATTATAATCATCCACCAACAAGAAGACAATTTTAATTAAGCAATAATTACATAATTAACTAAGATTTTATCTTTAATCCAACTCAGCAAGTAACACCCTCTCTGTCCACGTGGAAAATTGTGAACTTGCCACGTAAGTACCCACAATAAATAAATAATAATTAAAAAAAACCCTTGTACGTGGAACTCAACTAGTTGTTGTTGGGTGTTCCTCTCCTTTTGTCTTCACTAAAAGACACTGTTGTACATGAATCTACAAAAATAAATAAAAATTAAATTTATAAATATTTAATTAACCAAAAATTAATGAACCTGATTTTAAGGGACCATGCTTTGCTCCACTCGTGGGCACGACCTATTTTCCGGAATTCTTTATTATTCTTCCTAACTCAGATTTTTTTTTCTTCTTCTACTTGGTTAGAGATTCGACATATGTAATTCTATTATTAAAATAATAAATGGGTTTAATATACGTGGAATTTTTTATTTTTATTTTATCAAGAATAGATATTCAGCTTGTATATATATATTATTTTACCGGCATTTTACAAATCTTTATTTTTTTGTTTCGGTATTATTAAAATAATTAATGGGTTTAATATACATGCATAGGTTTTTTTTTTTTTTTTTTTTTTTTTCAAGAATAGATATTCGAATTATGTATATATTATTTA
Organism: Acer saccharum; assembly: GCA_030490815.1. NCBI lineage: Eukaryota > Viridiplantae > Streptophyta > Magnoliopsida > Sapindales > Sapindaceae > Acer > Acer saccharum. The sequence goes on along the minus strand of CM059866.1, from coordinate 64,551,449 downwards.
CCAGTATTTCACAAATCTCATTTTTTTTTTTTTTAGTATCTATCTATCCACCTATCTATAAAAGATATTTTTTTACAGCTTTTTGACATTAGTAGGATTCGAGCTGCTAACTTGTAAATTATTAACCTAAACCTCAAGCTCGTTAATCTACTGGCAGAGCTGCATCCCTAGGGGCCACATATATCATCTTAATTGTTCTTAAGAAACAAATAGATTTTTGCATGTTAACTATTTTATTAAAAAATGAAAACCAACTATGTTCTCTGGATGCACCATCGATGACTCCACGTGTTTTTTAATATGATTTTTTTTTATTCACTTTCACAATTCGTCGGAGAAAAGGGACGGATTTATATATTCATGCATCTAATAAACTTAATAGTTATGATTTTGAATTTAAAACTTATAAATATCAAAACTTTATTGGATACATTGTACGTATGAATGACGTGATACGTTGAATACGTTTTATTGGATACACTATACGTATGAATAACGTGATATGTTGAATACTCGTTATCGTATTTTTCTTCTAATTTCAAAAGTGCACAGTAACACATCAAAATTTTATTGGATACACTATACGTACGAATAACGTGATATGTTGAATACTCGTTAACGTATTTTTCTTCTAATTTCAAAAGTGCATAGTAACACATATCAAAACTTTATTGGATACACTGTACGTACGAATGACGTGATACGTTGAATACTCGTTAATGTAATTTTCTTCTAATTTCAAAAGTGCACAGTAACACATATCAAAACTTTATTGGATACAATTTACGTAAGAATAACGTGACACGTTAAATACTCGTTAACGTATTTTTCTTCTAATTTCAAAAGTGCATAGTAACACATATCAAAACTTTATTGGATAAACTGTACGTATGAATAACATGATACATTGAATAACCGTTAATGTATTTTTCTTCTACTTTCAAACAATCTTTTGAATAATTTATATATTAAACATAAGAGACATGGGTCGTCATGTAGTTAAAAAATATATTTTTTGTTGTGATTTTGCATTCCTAGTAAATGGTCCTGACTCCTGAGTGAAGTGGCTTCCAGTTGATTCGGTATTAAAATATTTCGGTTACGGTATAATTTTATTAATTTTTTCTGTGGCGATATTTCGGAATTCGTAACCCGAAACTCATGGGTTCAACGACACAATAAAAGCTCGAGGTAACACTGAAAAACCAGTCTCGATATAATAATAATAATTATTATAATTTAAAATTAGATAATGTAAAAAAATAAAAATATTTTGTTTATGATTTAGTTTCAGTAACTTTCGTTTTCAAGAATGCAACCGATATCGAATTAGGTGTTTAACTGGATCTATTGAGATCAAAGATTATATTAATATAAGTGTGTAACTAAGAAAACTAGACTCGAACACCGAACACCGATCATCAGTACGAAGGATGTAGTGTATTACTAATCGACCTAGCTAGAATTTAATGATTTGGTTTCATTGATTAAACTTGTTAGCAAATGATTTAAATCATCTTATGATCATATGATCATATGATTTACTTTCATAGTCATAATGGTATGGACTGCTAAAATTTAAGTTTTTCACATAATTAGTTAAAGATCACGGAGAAAAGTTTGGGTGAAATAATTTATCAGAGAACTGAGAACATTACGTGACATGTGATCAGTGTATGATTAGATATTTAGATGGACGGTTGAACCCACATAAACATAATGTCGAGTGGGCTGGTGCACGTGGACCGTTTCACTCGTCCAATTAAAGTTTTTTTTCAAGGTACAAATAAAAAAACGGTATTCAGATTTGAATCATTCGATCAAATAATAGTCTACCACATGCTAAATTCAAGGTACATTAGGACATATTGGTGAAAAGGACTTAACAAGGAACCAACTTTCAAAAATCTAAAATTATAAGCATCAAATTAGTATCAAAACAGCTCGACACCATTAACCCTTTTGAAAAATAAACACTTTTCAATACTATTAACTGAATGCATGAAGCTAGTCAACTACTAATTTTCACTCCACCAAACTTTTTGTTTTCTTCCATCTTAGTGAAAAAATATATAAAAACGACAGGATGAGAATGACTCGATGATAAATTCCTCACATCTGTAATATTAAGATTATAAATCAGAGACAAAATCTCTCTCCGATAAATACGGAATTATTACTATTTATTCAAAATATTATTGTTTTTTTTTATAAAAAAAAAAACCCGACAAGTTGGCTCAGATATGATCTGTGAAGGTAGTGACTCTTCAAAGGGGTAAACGAGCTAGGTGTCATTTAATGCTGCCGATATGTTTGACTTTTTAAAGAAATTTGACCTCAATTAAGGCAACGTGTTTTTTTTTTTTTAACTTTATTTGGAGTGGAAGGTGAGCAGGTGGTTTTGTAGGGTACATGGTCCGTCTTGTGGGGGTTGAAGGCAAAACATATATAGATTTTTTTTTTTTTTTTTTTTCATTAATAGTATTTAATACAAACACTTATTCTTTTTTATTTAATTTTTGGTCTTAACTAGAAAGATTTTGATAATTAATTAAAGTGTTATAGTCAAATGAATAAGTTTTTCAAGGCATCAAACTTATTTATTACTGTATATAATAATAATAATAATAATAATAATAATAATTAAAACTTATTTATTACCACTCTCTATGTAGAATGCATGTTCTTGATTCATAAGAGCAGCTAGTTTATTATTTCTAAATTAAGAGTAGTTCTCTTATAAGAGATCCATTATTTTAATTTCGATAAGGACTTTGATGAAATCATATTCATTTTTATAAATTTTGATCTAATTTTTTTTTGTAAATGATATGTCCAAAAAAATCTACCTATGAATAAAATTTAAGAATTTTTCAAGCACTATAACTTTTTTTTTTTTTTTTTTTTTTTTTTTTTTTTTTTGAATTTTCTATATTTGGTCCATTTTTCCAATACCTTCATGTTTCACAAAATCGGGAAAAATAGTTATAGCGCTTGAAATTTTTTCAAATTTTATTTATAAGTACATTTCATCGAATTTATCATCCATAAAAAAATTCAGATTAAAATTAAAATTGAATTTATGATTTGATATTGTGTATATACAATTATAATTCTAGTTACTATTTATAGGTGATTACGTATTTACATGCCTGATTTGATTCCTTTGTATAGACTTTAAATATGTCTTTTATTGTATATAGTAATTTCGGTGAAATACATAATTAATCAATTTCACTTACAATAATACTCTCTGTACTAATTTTTTAATGTAACGTTTTATTACTAAAACACCCTTGAAGGAAATTGTTCAAAGGGATAACATAATTTTTTTTAAGGAAAATTCATTAAATCAAAGAAAAACAACTAGTCTGGGCAATCATCCAGGACCAATAACTCCACAGAGGGAGTACAAGACTCCAGCCAAAAGCATTCAGACTCAGCCGACACGGCCAATTTCTCTAAAGGGTGGGCAACCATATTATAGCTTATAATTCAAATGCTTTTCTACACTTTGTGTTTAAGATGCAGATAAATTTGTAGGCAAGTTCATGATAAAGAAGATCATAACAGAACACTTTTCAGGTCCTTTGAAAGAACCAAAGAAATGTAATCTCGGGAGATCTTTGTTGGCATTTGGAGGGAGAGCTTCATTGCCTCTAGCTCTAGATCTGTCTAATGATTCAAGGGTAGTATCGGACCTAACAAATAAATTTAAAGCCCAGCCCACACTCACTCAACATGTCCTCAAGCCCAATTAGAAGGCATTATAGGAAAATCATAGGTGGGTTTGTGAAATTTTTTAAGTAGTCATACTGATTCAAACGAAGGTAGTAGTTGTCACAAAATAGAGTAGAGAGAAATTTAATCAATAAAATTGAAGAATGTATATGATCATTTGTGGAACTGATTAAAAACTGTAAAAAGAGTTCTGAATATGGAACACATTTTTGGTTGAATAAATTCACATTATCCATATAACAATAGAAAGCAACAAATGTTTGGTTTGGTTTTTAACTTTTTAACAAGGGGAGAGTAATGTTACGGACCTCTTGCTTTTTGGTTCACTTTAGGATTTTTTTGAACAGAGACAACATTCATTTCATTTCATTCATTCATTCATTAATACATAAAGCTTAGAAAATACGAAAGAATAGAGTTAAAAGAGAGAGAGTGCCCTCGCCTTGCGCGAGCACACAATGAGCTCGTTTAGCCCATGGCGTATTTCTGGGTCCAGCTCCTTGCGGTTGTCTCGTACTTACTTCTGTCTGTCTTGTACATGTGGGCAATCTCCGGGACCAACGGATCGTCAGGGTTTGGATCCGTCAACAGTGAACAGATTGATAGCAATACCTATAATAAATCAAAACACAAATGTCATCATCGGAGATGGAGATTGCATTAAACAGAAATGAAATGATGATGCGCTAGGGCCTTGTGTTCCACTGTTCCGTATGCAAAGATGAAATCAAGACTAAATACAACGATCTTCCAAGTTTGCTGAAAGGTTTTAAGTGAAAAATAATAGCGATTCCGCAAATTGACGGATGACAGCTTATTAATTTCTAAATTAGAAAAACGATAAGATAAAAGAGTTATGAGACAAAAACCTTGGAAATTGTTAGAGCAGGACTCCATTGCTCCTTCAAGATGTCAAGGCAAATGCTCCCGTTGCTGTTTATATTTGGGTGGAATACCTTTGTCCTGAATGCAACCTGCAAAATTCATCCACATGTGAGATCGAATTCTCGAGAAGGAATGCCGATGCATAGTAATTTAAATGTATGATTATCTGAGGTACAAAGAGATCCATACATGTAATATTTCCTAGAATACACTCCAGAAATGGAAATTCAAAGCACCAATAGTTATAGCCCAAATGCGAAAAAGAACCTTTCAAATTTGATTTCAAACATTTATTCCTTAAATTGATCATTTTTTGCTGGTCTTAACCAAAATATAATGTTTCATCCATCACGATTCAAACAAAATTTTAAGTAGAAGTAGAAAAATCCAACTTAAGTTGGTCTTAAATTCAAACATGAAAAAATCCAAAAAGATGGCATGTTTTGGTAATTTAATAATTTGAATAACTTTAAGATCAGGCAAGAAAAAGAATCCGATTGAAAAATACAATCCAAGGTGACCTAGAAATCTATGGTTATACAATGGAAGTCAAAATTCAAGTTCATTTATTGGTCTACTTATTATGGTGTGCAAAGTGTGGTCAAGCTATCACTTAAACAACAAATATCATTCATATATATATATATATATATATAGCATAGTTAGTTCCACAAAAAACGGCACAGCACGGATAGGTGAAACATTGCCTGCGTGTAAACTAAGCAAGCCTACAAAACCAACATAAAGCTAACTATGCCATGCACTTAATAAAAATCTTAAAAGTGTTATGTATACGGATTCATGTCTCATAGTAGAAGTTAATTATTTTGGTAAACATAAGAAATATATTAAGTACCTTTGGAGGCTTAAATGGATAATCCGGAGGAAAATGGATAGTAACTAGGAAAACACCCCCGGAATAAGGACTGTCTGGAGGACCCATAATTGTGGCTTGCCAATGAAACATGTCTTCAGCGACAGGACCTGCAACAGTCACAGATGTTACAAGACAATCAAATAAATGGAACATCATGTATATCACAAAAGCAAGTCATCAACGTTAAAAATGAGACTATTTCAAAATTTAAAAAAAAAGTTAAAAATGAGACAGGATTAATTTCCGCACTGCAGTTTCCTTAAAATAAAAGGTACGGTAAAGTGACAATTCATCTCATATTACTCAGTAGCATATAATGTGGATTTAAATTTTTATCCAGCTGGCTTATTCCAGGCAAAATATACGATTAATATCATTAAAGAAAGTCTGGGGAGGCTGATACAATTGGGACAGCAGGAAGCTGAGGGGCACAATATTTTTTTCTGTGCAATGGATAAAAGTTATAACAGTAACAAATAACAACAAATATGCACATTTCCAAAGAAATGTTTCTCATGTAACTTTTTCAGCCATGTTTAATTACGTCCCTTCTCCACAGCCCAAACTGTCTACTACAGGAAAACAATTGGTATTTCATTTGAAAAACTGTGCAAGAAGTACACTTTAACAGACGATCAATGGTTTTCATATACCTAAATTGAAAACTTTTGCTCGTCCATTGACCTTGATCACCACAGTTTGGGTGTAACAAAAGAAGGAAGAAAGCATCAGTCAATTTACACAATAGGTAAACATGCCAATAATTAATTAGTTCTATACCTAATTTTGCTGTAATCACTAACTGAATACTAAACTACCTAATATTGTTGAATAAACCCATGATTCAACCAATGTTTGCCACAAGGAGATTACATATCCTGAAGAGGCAAAACAAGATTACATTCATGGGCACTTCAACCATATTAAAGTATCCCTTCAACAACACAAGGTGTGTCATGCATCCAACATTCCAATTCCGGCAAAAGAAAAGATAGAGACTAATTCTACTTTCTCCCTGTATTAATTCCCATGTGATCCTATGTTTTAAATCAGATGCTATTTGTTCACCCTCATGGTAAAGGATTACCAAACATTAGACTTGAAACAATCATAACACGTTAAACTTAGCAAATTGCAGCAAATCTGACACCACATCGTACTTTATGCGTGCTGCAACATTAGACAATTCACAACTAAGCCATCTTTGGCTTTCTCATACATGATTCACAAAAGCCTTAGAGAGAAACAATCAAAAATCACTTTCCAACCACAAAACGTCTCTCATCCATCCTTAGAATCACAGAAGCCAACCAAAAACCACCAATATAACATATCAAGCACTTATTATTTCCTAAACAACCACAGCCATGCAAATAAAAAAATAAATAAAACTAAACAGTAAAAAAAAAAAAAAATTCTAAACCATCATCACAACATCGTTTTCACACACTGAATCCACATAAAGTCGCAATTAATCTACAAATCGCAACATTAAAAACTCAAAAACCAACAACAAAACAAATCACCAGATGCTAAATCAAAAGTCAAACAGACGTTATATACGAAAACGAATATTATTATACCGGCACTGCATGACGTAGGAGGATCCTTCTGCAGATCCTTGAGCTCCTTCAAGATCCGCTTCGACGCCATCAGTCTCAACCTGCGATTCAACAGTCCAGATCTCCATCAGATCATCATCATCAAAACACACAAACAAAGTCAAACCAAATAGATCGTGATCGTGGTCGTGATCGTAAACGTAAACGTACCTGATAAGCAAAACGGACGTTCCTCCTTTCTCGAGATGCGCTACGTGTGGAGTCGCGAGAGAGAGAGACGAAAAACGAAAAAACGAAAAAAACGAAAACGGAGAGAAATGAGAGAAGAAGAGAAGGAGATTATGATTCTGTATGGTGACGACTTTTGTAAAAATTTATAGAGACTCTCTGATTGGGTTTATTTATTCTCTTCTTCTTATAATATTACAGTGGGCCCAACTTGGCGTTTTCTCTACGTTCAACCAAAATTTCGCCGAAAGCTGCCGCCGAAAATAATTTTTGCGCGAGAGAGATTTTTAATTTTTAATTTTTTTTTTGTGTGTGGTGAATTTGGTTCGTTCGAGTGGATGGGAATCTTTTGCGAGAGTTACGACGTCGTTTTCTTGGAAAGTAGAAATTAGTGGATGTTTTCAAAACGGTGTCGCTTTCTGTTTGGATGAATTCTATAAAGTCGACTAAGCGAATATGTATATGGTGGCACCGTCGTGGCATGGCATGGTCCAACCGTGTCAACATAATGTCATCATTTTTCATGTTCAAAGATTTAAATTGAATTCCATTCAATTATTGTGTTCCGTTCAAATTTGTAGATTCGGTCAATATATACATACATGACTTGTATATAATTACAAAACTATCCTTTTAAATCGAATCTCATAATTTTTTATTTAAAAAAAAAAAAATGGTAATCATAAAATGTTTATTGATTTTTTTTTTTGGTTTAAACCATCCGGTTTCCGGGTGGGGCGGATCCACCATACGGTGCAATCAGCCCAGACCACACCCCGACTAATCCGGACTCGCACCGGGTTGGCCCACTAAGGGGTAAAGTGCTCCCAATATGTGTAGCTCCGTTCACAAGGGGAGTTGAACCCACGACCTTGCTTAAGGGATGAGAGTGCCGAACCACTCACACCAACACATAATTGGTAATGTTTATTGATTTTAAGTATAACGTATATTGATACAATTCAATTTTGATTTGACTTCTAAAATTTCAATTTTAATCTAAATCAATTTTAAATCATTTTGTTAATAAAGGCGAAGCAATTAATATTTTAATCAATTGGACCGTGTCAACTTGTTAATATATAGATTGAATACGATCTAATAAATTATTATAAATATTTAAATTAAATTAAACATAAAATGTAGGTTGTACATGAAAAAGAAAAGCAATGTCTCATACTTCTATATAATATAAATTAATAAATTAAATCATAACTGACGTTATAACGGATGTATATAATTAGATATCCGAATTACACATTTAGTATCTGATTTCCGTATAATTCTATAAATATCTAAATTAATTAGTATAATTTTCAAAAATAAATTAAATCACAACTCGAAACAATCAAATTAGAGTAATGCTACATTGTCTAAATCTGGTGTCCAAATAATGTAGCAACATTTTAATCCATTCATTTAAATCATGCAAATCTAATACAATTTAAATGAATGGTCTAAAGTGTTGCCACATCATTTAGGCACCAGATTTGGACACCAAATTTAGACAATGTAGCATTACTCATCAAATTATTTAGTTGGTATTTATAATTTTTCAATTCAAATTTCGAGTAAAGAATATAAAAAAAGGCAAGCCCATCAAATCGATTGGAAATTGGAATCCAAGTGCCTGGACACCGCGTTAAGTGGATCCCACTTTTCAACGGTCCAGATTCCCTGTACGTTACGTGTAAACACAGACGATTGGGTCCCGGCTGGCTGGCGGTGGGGACCACGTTGCTTACGTGGCAAAACGTGCTCAATCATCATTGTCGCTTCTGTCATCTTCCGACTTCCGAGAAAATCAAAGCTAGCTAAGTAAAAAACAACAACGCAGCACGGCAGCAGCGCGTATCGTTCAGTCATCGATCCAGACTCGCCTCCTCCGTCCGCCGCACCTGCGAAATGAGCCGATACAACAGAGGCAACAATCGGCGAGTCCAAATCGAAGAGCCGCCGGAAAAGCACGACGCCGGCGATGAAGACGGCGAAAATGGCTCGATCGGACACAGAGCGTCGGAGAACAACGTGACTGAAGGTCAGGAGCCGTTTATGGGGATCAAAGTCAGGAGAAAAGCGTCGCTCCACCGAGACTACAAAGGCGACTATCTCGACGTGCCTTCGCGTCCGTATTTGATGAAGATTTTGCAAAAACAAGGTCAGCTAACTTATTCTGCAAAAAAAAAAAAAAAAAAAAAATGTATGTTTGATTAGTGCAATTGATTGTCTATTTTGGTTTCGGTTGATATTTTTTTTTGAGTTTTGTGATCTCAGTTGTTTGAAATGTTTTTTCATTGTTGATTTTGTGATTGATTTAGCAAGTTTTTGTCCGTTTAATCGCTAGAAATTTGATTGTTAGATCTAACAAATGATGCATGTAATAACCTGTTAAAACGTTAATTTCTACTACATAAGTTTGATCACGATTCACGAGCTTTGATTGATTAAACTGAAGTGCTTTTACGCATACACACAACAGTTGAGTATTCAAGCAATAGCCTATAAGCTCAAGGAAAAAACAATCCTATCAACATTTTAAAAGCTAACATTTTTCAAGCTCAAATATTGGCAACACTTCAACCAAATTTAGCACAATTTCAACACCGTAAAACTAGAGTGTATAAACCTTGATATCCATCAGTTTACATCTTCTATCAGATTTTCGAAGAGAAGACCTCTAGTTGATGTAAAAATCGCAACATAAATCTAACGAAAATAGACTGTGAATCACAGGATACAGCACCGGAATTCATTTTAACATTTTTAGAACTGAAAGGCAAGAAACTTTAATGCAACACAATCGAAAACCGATAATGATTAAAATAAATACGAATCAATAATAAATATGGGATCTTTTGTTGTTGACATTGATGCCACAAACTGCCTTATAGTAATTAATATCCCCAAGAGGTGCCAATTAATATCCCCAAGATGATGGCACCTCTAGTTCTAATTCATTTTTGTGAGGAGATGGGGTGAGGAGGAATGGACAAGGAAATTGTGTCGGTTCAATGTCTCTAAAGCATTGATGTTATATACTTATATTGGAAGGTATACCAAAAGGTTTACCTGCCTTCCTTTCAACCCATGATAACATAGACCAAGAGCAAGAATCAAGTGTGTGCACAAACGCACAGAGATTTCAAGTTCTTCAGTTGTACATTAGTGTCCATTGGAAAGTTTTAGTTCTCTATTTAAAGTTCTCCTCTTCTAAAGTGACTTCATATTCGATTTTTGCAGGTGACAAACAAGTTCTCTTTGCTGATAAAGTTTTGAAGTTCACTGGTTCCGGAAAGATGAAACGTCGTATTCTTTTAATCACTGACTTCGCCATTTATCTTGTTGACCCTGAAACTGATTCACTCAAACGCCGCATAGCCCTTGCAGCCGTAGAGAAAATGTGTTTGAGTGAATTATGTGATAACTTCTTTGCAATTATCATTCCAACAGAGTATGACCTACTCATGGCGAGTACTCGGAAAACTGAAATTGTTACTGTGCTAGCTGAAGCTACCAAGGGTGCATCTGAGGAACTTGAGGTGGCATTCTCCAATAGGTAACCAGAACTCATGCTGTTGCTATTTGTTTTACTACATTAGTATGTAATTTGATTCTTTAAACCACTTTTTCGAATTTCATTTGGCTTCATCATTGTACATTTGAATGGAATGTTCTACTTCTGTCCTCTTAGTAAACTTGGTGGTTGGATGGTTCTTCTTGATCTCCAAGTTTTGAGCAGTTAGATGACTTATTTGAGGAAAAGAAAGTGTTAGTGAGAGGGAAATTTCGACCATCAGTAAATTACTTAGATTATGTGGTCAAGGCTTGTTCTTGCTAGTGTGCAGACTTCCCTCAACAGGATTTGTGAATACTAAACAAAATTATTGGGATCTTCCTGAGTTTCTGGTTTGAGTTTATTGTATTGCAATGAGAAGGTTTTGCATACTAGTCCGGCAAGGCAAAGAAAAATGAAAAAGGGAAAAAGAAGACTTTTTCAACCTCTAGGACCATGTATTGGATAATGTATGGAAAGCTTATATAAGCTTAGATTGATTTTTACACACTGAATTCATTTCTAGGAGAATAAAACTATAGTGTTTTTTTTTTTGGTTCGTATTCAAGGATATAATCTCTACAAAAAAATCAGTTTGATTGCCATCATGAACATTTGTTAAATTGAAATTGCATCTGTCAATGTTTGCATCTGTTTATATTTTTAATAGTGGAGTTATTGTTGATATTTGTCCTTGAGATTGTGCTTTAGTTTATAATACGTGTTGTCCCGTATCTTTTGTAGTTTCGAATATCACGCAGCTGCTGAACTAGTGAAAGAAGTTCAATTTGAGGAAGTGGAAGGTCTGTGTCACCATATTCTTTCAAACAACTCTAGCATTTGACCAAATTTCTGAATTTGCATATTTAAACGTTTGGTTCTCGGTTGTGCCAATTTTACATGGTCCTTAAATCATCTTACTCTTGTGTATTTCAGGGGGTGTTAAAACAAGAATCGTCAAGAAATGAGTTTGCTGCTTATACTTGCTTCAACGGGTTTTTTGACTTTGTGGGGGATTGGAACTATTCATTGTAAAGGTAAATGATAGTTTGGTCATGGCATGCGATGGTTCTAGTTAGCATTTAGATCGACCTCCCCCCGAAAATATGTATCTTATAGTTTGAACACTGAAAATAGTGTGCAAGTCTTCAATTTTTTTTCCCATTACACAAAAAAGGTTAGTGTAATTTTTTGCCTTAAAACCAGTTTCTGCTGGATGTATGAAATGTGTGATTATTTAATGCACAAACGTTATAAAATTGTTTGCAAAGTAGATGTGGTTCATCTCCTACCTGTTCAGATTTCAATTTCGTGTTATACAGTCGAAAACAATACCATCCCTTTATGTAGGAATAGTTATGAATTATAAACTACTGTAAAAATCCAACGGCCCATCGAAACAGATAGTTAGAACGTCCTTTTGAAGCACAATGGGATGAAATAGATCAGTTTACTTACTGCTTCTGAAAAGCGTGTTAGAGTCTTTATACAGAGGCATCTGAGTATAGCCGTGAGGAGAATTACTGTCTATTATTGAAAATGTTCTTCCGAAAAAGTTGATCAGCTTAAGCACCGTAAGCTGTTTGATCTAAAATTTAGGTTAGAATTCATTGATTTCAACTCCCCAAATCCCGATATCAATGAGATTTGAACCCAAAACCTCATAAACAACTGTTCATTAGATTTTACGTTTTGGTTCCTCCAAAATTGAAATCTGTTCATCACATATATATATATATATATATATATACACATATAGAACAACTGAGGACCAGGCAGCCACATGCAATGGCAAGAAAACCAGACATACACTTTGAGTAAGACATAATTGGAGATTCTTGCTTCTCTTTTTTACTTTCTTCTGCGCTTGGTTGGCAAGCAATGTACAGTGAAAATGCTTGGCAGGGAAGATAACACCATTCTTGATAATATCTTTTTTCTTCAGGAGACTCACATATGAAGCAAAGGAGAGAGATCCATGATACAAAAAGTAAACTTAGGTGAGAATGTTGTTGGAGGTCTCTCTCTCTTCATGTTAATAAAACACTATTTTTATCCGATTTGGATCCTCTACTGATCTGACATTTTTCCCGACTTTTTTAAAGCAAAGCATGTGATTGGTTATTGATAAAGCGGTTGTGAAAGCCAATCACATCTTAACCACACATTTATTGCAATGCTTATGTGTCATGAGATTAGGTGAGGTCAGGAAAAAGATTAGATCAGTAAGAGGTCTAAATTCATTTTTATCGCCTAGAACATATCTTTTCTGTTGACATAAGCAAGCCTAACATGGACAAAAGTAAGTGTCAAGAAATTCTGGCCCATCCATTGCTTTCAAATAATGGTAAAGTTGATATTTTAGTCAAAAGTTTATGACGAATTCCGAAACCATTCAAATTCGACGTGTGGTTTAGTGATAGGATAAGTAGATAAGGGATGTCGTTACTAATAGATAAGAGCTTTGTTATACCAGGGAGTCATGAGTTCGATTTGTTCCGAGTTTAAATTTGTTATAGAGAAGAGCAGGTGATATAAATCCAAAGGAGACAGACAAGTCATATAGACATATTAGTCATGGCTGCTTAACCACCCAACAACCCAACTGAGAATAAAAGGATTAAATTTTGCTTTCATTATTGAGCAAAACAGTTTGTTTTCACATGCCATAACAACAAAAGTCATATCACTAATAATAATAATAATAATAATAATACAATAAACAAACAAAGATCTAACTTTTTTTGGTTTTGAGTTTTGACCTTAGCTGGATCAAAATTGTCAAAAAGAAAAATAAAAACAAATGGTCACTCTGATGGCTACTACTGGTTTTTACTATGACAAAAAATGAATCTTTATTGTGCAGCAACAGCAGAAGAACCTATTTCAATTATTGCTTGTGGTGTTGAGGTTGTTGGACTTGAAATTTCTGACTTGTTTCCGGTACCGACTTGCCGGATTTCCTCCACCATTTTTACTATATCTAACATTTTAGGTCTCTGCTCCGGAATTCTCACCACACAAGCCATTCCTATTTGTAACATCTCTACCATTTCTTCCTCTATGTTGGGATACCGAAGCAGCTCTATATCGAACACTTCTGCGGTCCACTCTTCTCTAACCACGGAATTTACCCACCTCACTAAGTGAACAACCTCGTCGCTCCCTGTGGCGTTTGTAGAGGATTTCCCGGTGAGGAGCTCGAGCAGCAAGACCCCGAAACTGTAGACATCTGATGCATGAGTTGCTTTTCTAATGTCTGTTACTTCTGGGGCACGGTACCCTGCTGCCCGCACCACTGATGGCGGCATTGGACTCATCAGTGTTGTCAAACCAATATCAGAAATATAGACATTTCCTTGGGAGTTTAGGAAAACGTTTGAGGCTCTTATGTCTCCATGGACAAGTTTCCCACCATTTTCTGTATGGATGTGAGCAATGCCTCTTGCTGTGCCGATTGCAATTCGTAGCCGGGTGTCCCAATCTAAAGCAATTCGGCCCTCACCTCTTCTGCCTGCAAATTCAAGAGTTAATACCAAGTAACTTCATCGATCATATGAACATCAATAGACGACTAAGAAATGCTTCTAAGGCTATAACATGAACGTAATTTTAGTTTTCGAATGCTAGGATTATGCTCTTTTTAGTTCATTTTACCAACTCACCGAGAATGCAAACAAAGATCTATGAGATGAAATGATCAAAATGCATACCTAGGCCATCCTTCTTCGTGCAGTGCTTCGGTTCTAAATAACATCTAGACTCACAAGCAAGCTAAGTAATAGTAGTTTTACAGATTGGTCAGACTTTTAACATACCATGTAATATTGCAGAGATGCTCCCCTGATGGTAATAATCATACACCATTAGCTTCTCGTCCTTCGAATAGTAATACGCCCTCAACGGAGCCACATTCTCGTGTCTTATACTCCCAACCATTTCCATCTGCTGCTCGAACTCTCGTTTCCCCACGTTCACTTCCTTCAGCCTCTTCACCACTACCGTGGTTGCATCTTCCAGAGCTGCCTTATAAGTTGTCCCGAATGTTCCTTTACCAAGCACCTCAGCAGACGCTCTCAGCAAGTCCTCCAAGTCAAATGCAAGATTACAACCCTCGAAGAACACAAGCCTGCTGTTCTTATCTTGGCTCTCGGAGACTCCTTTCTTCAACGATTTCTCTATCTTATGTGATTTCGCCGGAATCTCATCTCTACCTCCTTTGTTAGAGTAGCAGCATATGATCAAAAGAGCGATTGCCACGAACCCCAACACGCAACCCCCTAGTACTATCCCCAACAATGCAGGCCCACTTATTCTTGTGTGTTTTCTCATTGATGGCTGAATATTTGGTGGTTGAACTGGAACAGCTGGAGGAAGGGCAATTTCCGATGTAATATTATTACCGAAAAATGCTGAGCTTGGAAATCTTTGAAGAGAATGAGGCACACTTCCTGTGAGGTTATTGTTTGATAAATTCAGCTGCTGCAAACTAGGAATATTGAGATCGGGAATGTCACCGGAAAGAGAGTTGTTGGCAAGAATCAAAGTTGTAAGGCGAGTCAAATTAGTGATCGAAGAAGGGATACTCCCATTGAAAACATTATTCGAAAGATCAACAACTGTAAGATTCTTCCAAACTGAGAAATCCAAAGGCAATGGACCTGAGAATCTGTTGAACTCAAGGTAAAGGTATGTCAAGTTCTGCAGTTTCGATAAATCAGAAGGGATAAAACCAGAGATACTATTGGATCTAAGACTCAAAGTCTCAATTGCCGATAAACGACTAAGGGTGTTGGGAGGAATAGAGCCATTTAGAGCCATTGCAGGCAACCTGAGAGCTATAACTCTAGATTGATCCTCATTACAAGTCACTCCAGTCCATGTATGGCACACTGAACTGCTCCCGTTCCAATTCAACGAACGAGAGTGATTGATAAGGCGATGGAAATCGAGTAATGCTTCTTTATCTTCAACCGGGTCGGCTATGGTGAGCAAGAAAATTGTCCCCAGCAAGGAAATTGCAAACAAGAGGTTCATTTTTTGAACACCTAACTTGTTAAAGCTATAAGTTTGCAGTTGAAGAGTGGATTGGTTCTGCAAAATCCTGGTCACATCTATATACATAAAAAAATGAATCAGAACCAAGAACACAACCAAACAAACACATGTAGATAATGACTCATGAAAACTTAAATTCTATAATTGCTAGCAATTTGGTCAAAATAAGCAACCAAGCAAGTTAGGTACAGTCTTTTATTGACTTTCTTTCACCTACCACTCTGTTTGATTCCTGAGAAAAAAAAAATGTAGAACATACATTGAGTCATTTGAGAAAAGAATCTAAAAAATTGTTAAGGACTTCCATACACTTCATGATTAAAACCTTAGAATTCAAACTCTATTAAACTAAAGTTTCCAACTTTTTTATTTCCTCCACCAAATCACATACAAACACATAACCCAACACTTGAAAAATGTCATTTTCTCAACAAAGACTTGTAGTTGCAGAGAAATTAATAAAAGAAAAAAAACTTACTTCTTCACCCACAGATCTCATCAAAGCTCTCTGAAAAAAAATAAAAAAATCCCCAAATGTTGTTCTCTACAAGAATGTTCAATGTCACCTGAAGAACACTCAACAAGAAGACAGAATCAGGAACACAGAGAACAGAAGCAAAGTCTTGAACAAGTAGTAGTGCTGTTCTGTTACTTGATAATGATGAAAAGATGATGAGCTGTCGTTGCTTGAAGAAGCATCTATCACATGCAAGAAACCATTTTGATAATCAAAATCATTTCACTTGATCATTGGAAATCATTATTCATATAATATAATCTAATCAAATTTTATATAGCGCACGAACAGGAAACTGCATGTGAAGACGAGCAGAGACCACCGAAGATAAAGGAAACTATATATAAAAAAATAAAAATTATAAAAACAAACCAGTTTTTTGATTGTAGGGTATAGATTCTGGACCTGGGTTTGTTATATGATTGCCTGGATATCCGCCATTGATGATGATGCTTTTTCTCTTCAAAGAAAAAAATGAAACTTTTTTTTTTTCTTACAGTTTTTTTATTTGAGCTCTGTAACTGGTGCCTGGTGGTGTTAGCACTTAGCAGTAATAATTAAATGAAAAATTATATATTTATATACAATTAATTACTAATTAGATGGGCGGTGAGGATGATGTGTTATAGCGGTTGTGCTACGTCACTTGTATAAATTGATAATAATAATAATAATAATAATATTATATAAAATGTGTTTGGATTGCAAAGAGAAAATATAATTGTACATTTTAAAATATGGCTAATATTTTGTCCAACACTTATATTTAGATTTAAAAATAGGTAGTGTTAACCTAAGGGCACATGTTAACAACCAATTAATTTCCATAAATAGAAATAAACACACATATCTGTATTTACTAACATGTACTATAAGGGCACAAGTTAACACTACCCTTTAAAAATTTATCAAAACACTAATACCAGAAATACGAAAGTAATTCTAATATTACCGGTTGAGCATACTAGCTAACCTGAATTTGAGAGATAATTATTGAATAGAGATAATTATTGAATATCGAAACTGAAATCTTATTCATATAGGTGAGAAAGATACGTCAATAGTTCATTAATAAAACTCAATTTTTAGTCAATCAATTTTCTACATATTCTTTATTTTGGAAATTAATAAATTGTATTTAGTCAAAGCATTTAAATTTTTGTTTTCAAAATATTTAAAAGAATACTAAATATGAAAGATTTATAGTTGAACTATTGTTAGTAAGTTGTAGATTTACATGTTTATAAGAGCATCTCCGATGCAAATATGTATTTTTGAGTTTCTAAATAGTGCTACATCAGCATTTCTATTTATTATGAGCCCACTTTTGAAATTTTTTTTTAGAGAAATGTATATTCATATCTCCGATGCAATTATCTAAAGTCAAATATGTATCAATTTTATTTCCAATCATAATAAAATAATTATTACACTCTCTCTCCTCTTTTATTTTACAATTAAATGAGGTTTAATTATATTGGTGGAAATAGTTGAAAGCTTTAATCTTATTAGTGGAAAGAGTTAGAAATCCTAGTCAGTATTTCTAGGAGAGTTTCTAGAATTAGAAACTCAACTCCATATTCTCTAACTTTTTTTTGGCCACATCATCTCCATATTCAACTTAGATAATAGCATTGAAGAGAGTTTTTCTAACTTTTGTAACATCTATCCTATGTGGCACTCCATTTTCTCCAAATGCATAATAGCATTGGAGATGCTCTAAGATATTATCTTTTATAACTTGTCACGTAACCTTATTATACTAATAAAAAAAAAAATGTTGTATGAATATATTCTCTTTTCTTTTTGAATTAATAAAATTAATTTAAAATTTAAAGAAATAATAAGACTGTAACCCACAGCTGTAATAATGTAGACTAGAGAAACTAACAACGAATTTCTAGTAATTTTTTTTTTTTCTCACCCTTAATGAATAACTTTCTAAATAAATTACTCATTTTTTAAAATAATTTTAAAATTATTTTAAAAAGAACAAGATATTTTTTAAATTATTTTTTTTAAATATTAATTTTTATTTATTTTGTTGAAAGGAAAGAACAAGTGATCTAAATATTTAATGTAAGTACATAAGTATTTATGGATTTGATAAAAAATAAATTTTGTTCCCATGCTTATCATTACTAGGATAGTTGACCTAACATGTTTGTAAATAGCCAATTAGATTGCGACGTTGACACCACGCTCTATTTATTGCAACATTACACTTTCAAGTCTTTGTCGTCAGAGACTCAGAATAAAACAAGCACCAATCTACGGAGGTGACATGACAGCATCCTAGGTATTACCACGTGTGCTACTTTAATTCGTAATTTTTATTGTGAGAGTAAATATATCCCGTTTGTAACCGTATTTATTCGGGTACATATATACTTATTGATTTCGGTAGATCTTTCAATTGATCGTTATTTTGTAAAAGAATTACTTACCATATTGAATTTCACAAATCTATCATTTCAAATTATAAATATTATACGTGAATCAACTCTATCGCAATCACAATAACATGTAATATCTCATTCACATTATTGAAATTCGTCTAGCATATTATTGGTCCCGTTTGGGATAACTTATACTTTTGGCTTTTGTTAGTAGAAGAAGAGAAGTAAAAGCCCTAGCTTCTCAATTTCCGTTTGGATGATAAATTTTAAAATAGCTTTTGTATCAAAAAGAGCTTTTGAGGCTGTTTGGTTGAAACATTTTAAAAGCTTTTATAACTATAATTTGACATTTTTACCCTTTAGAATCTGTTTGGTTGGAATATTTTGATATTTGTATTTTAATTTGAGTAAATGATATATATGTATTTTTTTAATAAAAGTTTATTATATTAAAGAATTTAATATTTTTCTATTATATTTCCCTTAACAAGAATAAAAAAAAAAAATCTTTTTCAAAAAATAAATAAATAAATTCATAGATTGTTCTTAATGGAATTTGGTCGTAATCTTTTTCAAAAGTTTATTACCATTTTAATTTTTTTTTAAATAAAACAATTAAATTGGTAAAAAAAAAAAACCATCAAATTAATAAAAAATTAAAAAAAAAAAAATTACATTCAACATATTCGATCAAACACAGATTCAACCAAATCCATTTCCAGAACCTAACACCAAATCCACACAACTTAGAACTAAAATTGAGCCACCACCACCAAAAGCACAACACCGCCACCAAATCCACCACACAGCTGTCACATAACCCAGCTCCGCCCAACCCAACTTCGCCGTCGAACCCAACTCTGTCGCCCATTCGAACCCGAAATCCCTTCCACAACCAAAATCGAACCCAGAAAACCCTCCCATCACCAAAATCAAACCCAGAAGTCATGTTAGCCCTTACTCGTTCAGACTTCACATCAGCAACATCTATTAGAGGAGATTTCAAAACATTAAACCCATCTGAATCGATCCGCCGCCGCCGCGATTCACAGCAGCTTTGAATCGATCTCCCTTGCCGCCGTGATTCAGACCCAGTCGCGATTCAGACCCAGCACCGAATCATTCTCGTCGCTGCCGCAATGCAAATCGATTGCTATTCTTTCTCTATCACTGCCGCGGCAAGAGAAGCTGGATTTGTGGGGTTTTGTGGCGGCGAGGGTTTGTGGATGATGGAGTTTTAGATATAGATGTTTGGTTTATGGGTTTAATTTTGTTGAATGAGTGAGAGAGATGATATTGGACGAGAGAGATGAGAGATCGATGGTGACTGGTGAAGAGCTCTCTCAATTGGAATTGGTTTATGGATACAATTGGAATTATGTGTTTGTTATTTATACCAATAAGGGTAAAATTGGCAATAATTTTTTTTCATTTAACTGTTCATTTGGCTTCCTAGAAGCACCTATGCTGATGCTTCTTGTAAAAGAGCTTTCAAGGCCAAGAAGTTGTTCTTGTATTTTACCCAAATAGCCCCAAAAGTGGCTTTTGGGTCTGAAAAGAGCTTCCAAACCTCTGAAAAGCCATCCCAAACAGGCCCATTATAGCGTTACATCTTAGGAAAAAAAGTGTGATTGTCAAGTATGTATAGTTTAACGTCAAATTTGTAACGTTGTTTGTAAAATTTATAATTATGTAATCCAATAGTCATGTTACATATATACATTTTTTTTACATATAAATATGTATATATATATATATAGTCTTTCTATTGTCAGTTCGTCATGACAATAAATATATCAGGACGAAGAATGTTGACCATAGATTATGGAGAATTAAAAATTTATAGAATATATCTTAATGTAAAATATCTGATTTTATTTATTTTTTTATTTTTTTTGAATATACAACAACTGCCGGGATCGACGAGATTAAGCTCTACTAGCACAGTCCGGACTGCAGCTCCCACAAGCAGGGAGAGAGCACCCACAATAGGTGGGACAACACCCACCCTTGGGATTAATGGCCAAGGGGGACAAATAATATATATATTTATATATATACATGCACACACCGGGTGTTGAACCGTGGTGGTGGAGACTCCCAAGAGAGGGTCCAACCACATTGGCAAGAGGTCCAAGTGTAAAATAAATAAATAAATAAATAAATAAATAAAATAAAATAAATAAATAAAAATCTTTATTTTTTATTCTTTAAGAAAAACTTTTATCCGACAACCTCATTAAAATATTCCAATTAAAAGCTATTTTATTCCATTTAATCATATTTTATCTTTTTGTGTTTGAACTAATTTTTTTATGTACAAATTTAAAGAATTTAATACCAAGAGACTTGTCTCAACTTTTATCTTTATAATATGAAATATTTTGTTTCGGTTTATATATAAATAGAAGTTGGATCATCTACTGATCTGATCTTTTTAAAGCATGTGATTGGTTGTTGATAAAGTGGTTGTTAAAACCAATCATATCTTAACTACACATTTATTGCAATGCTTATGTGTCATAAGATCAGGTGAGATCAGAAAAAAAAATCAGATTAGTAGAGGACTCAAGTTCATATAATATAAATAACAGGACGATAATGTCCCATTCAAAATTTTATCTAGAATAGTAGCATATCCCCTAAGTTTTGTGACAAAACATGTAAGGTGGGCAATGGGTCCCAATTGTCAATTGTTTGATGAAACGTGGGGTTGTGAATCTAATCAAAAATTGTGTATTCATCTATAAAGAAGCGTACAAATCAATAATTGGCATTTTTGAGGTCAAAAATGAGACAAACAAAGGGAAATCTTCTCATGATCTTGCTTGTCATGCCCATCAACAATTCAACATCCATGACATGTACACTTTATATCATTTTCAACCTTTGATTATTCACTCTTTAATTTGTTTTTTGAAATGTAATGCGTTATATATACTACATTAAATCTATTTATTTATTTATTTATTATACAACAACTACCAGGATCGATGAGATTGAACTCTACAAGCACAGCCCGGACTGCAGCTCCCACAGACAGTGAGAGAGAGAACCCACATATTGTGGGACAACAACCACACAATTGGTGGGAAAATTTGCACATATACATGCATACACTAGGCATTGAACCTTGGTGGTAGGGGTTTCCAAGGGAAAGGCCCACCACATTGGCAAAAGGCCATGTGTCATTAAATCTAAATTAAACGGACTTGAATATTTCAATGATCAGAATTCTTATTGAACTTTTTATAAATTTGTAACCTATTAATGTGTATCACGTAAAAATTAATATCAGTAAAGAATGTAATCGAGTTTTATCTTATGGAATTGGAATTTATAAAAACTATACTTAATTTGAAATCAAATTGCTTGTTTTTATTTTTATTTTTATTATTAGGCTAAACACAAAATTTACCTAAATATATTTGACATACGAGAGAGAAGTCTATATAGCTCAAGGAGATGACCATACAAAGATATATATATATATATATATGGCGACTATAGAAAGATTAGTAGTACTGATTTGTTTATCTATTCATGAAAAAAGTCACCTAATTAACATGATTATATAATGGCAAATTTCAAATAAATCCCACTTTGTTGACAATTTGTCAATTTTATAAATGTCTTTCTATATTCATCACTTTAGTCCTTTTTTTTTTTTTTTTTTTTTTTCCAAAACTCATCTCTTTAATCCATTTGATCAAATAATTAAAAGTCAACTATTTTAAACTCTGTGAAAGTACACTCTTGCTTTTATTACTATTTAATTTAGTCAAAATGATTATCTTAACTTTAAATTAAAATGAAAAACAATAAAATTCTCAATAATAAAATCTTAAATAAATAGATTACTAAAAAAAAAATATCTTTAATAAATAATAATAAAAAATCCATTAATTATTTTATTTTATTTTTTTCATAATGGATATTTATTTAGCTACAATGATTATCTTAGCTTTTAAATGATTATTTTTCATAAAAAAAAAATTGTAATATATTTATTTAAGATTTTATTATTGAGATTTTTATTGTTTTTCATTTTAATTTAAAGTTAAGATAATCATTTTAGCTATATAAAAATCCATTATGAAAAAAAAAATACAAAATAAGAAAAATTAATGGATTTTTTATTTATTGTTTATTTAAGATTTTATTATTGAGGATTTTATTGTTAACAAGTAGGTGTAACCATTGAGTTCTATGGTGGCGAACTAAACGAAGTGAGTTATAGTGATCCTGCGACTATGAAAAAATATGCTAGACGTGCCCAATCGGGTGAAATTTTTGAATTAGATCATGCTACTTTGAAATTTGATGGTGTTTTTCGTAGCAATCCAAGAGGCTGGTTTATTTTTTGACATGCTTCCTTTGCTTTGCTCTTCTTCTTTGGGCACGTTTGGTATGGTGTTAGAACCTTATTTAGAGATGTTTTTAATCATTTTAGCTAAATATAAATAGTAATAAGGGTAAAAGTGTACTTTCACGGGTTTTAAAATAGTTGACTTTCAATTATTTGGTCAAATGAACTAAAGTGATGTATATGGAAAAACATTTATGAATGTGACAAGTCGCCAAAAAAGTGGGACTTATGTGAAATTTTGCCTTATATAATTAAATACATGTTTGACATTTGCAATTTTTTTAATTTTTAAACATTGAATCAAGCATGATAGAGTACCTAATGATGGTATAGTGACATTATCTTATACACAATTTCCATCCAAATGCATGCATCACAATGCATTGATATATATATATATATATATATATATTATTTATATTATCGGTTCATCTTGCTATAAAATATATCAGGACAAATAATGTGGACCATAGATTATGGAAAAGTTTTAACAAATGCATACACTTTGAGTCAAAGTATATAAATCTAATGACCCACATTCTTCGCCTTGATATATTTTATATCAGGACGAACAGATAATAAAAAAAATTATACATACATACATATATATATATATATATAATTACTTGTCAAAAATATGAAAGCATGTTTTAATATGATGTGAAAAAGTTAATTAAAAATTTGAAAAACTAATGGAATTTATTGACAAGTGATGCATCTAGATTTTGCTATTATTATACAAAATTTTATAGTTAGTGAAATAATTATTATTTAAATAAATTGAAAATGTTACTTTTCTTTCTAAACCATTTAATTTAAATTCGACGAATATTATGTGTTTAAAAACATTACTAGATATATAGACTATCCTTACGATACATATTAATTTATCATAGTGTTACAAATTCTATTATATAAATGAAAACTACGATATATATATATATATATGAATTTACAGCTCGTATTAGATTTATCTATTACTATTTTCCTGTTTTGAAATATTAAAAAAAGTAAAAGTTAATTACTACAAATTAAATTTTCAGACTTTTATCGACACATTGTTTATAATTCAATTAATTTCATAATTAATAAAGATGTTCGAGTTGCTTTAAACATTTTTTTTTTCTTTGAAAATAGTTTTATACATTATTTTTAAGTAATATGCTCACACTTAATACAAAATCTTGACAAATTTAATATATTAATTATATGCAAAATATTCTAAAAATTTTACCTATAAGAAAAATGTACTATTCTACTACCAGGGCTGGTCCTAGGCATAGGCCCACAAGGCGACTGCCTAAGCCCCCGTTCTCCAAGGGCCTCCAAATTCAATTTACTATATATTTCTATTTTAGGCTTGAGTAGAGGGTTTTTTTTTTTTTTAAAAAAAAAAAAAAAAAAAAAAACAGCCAAAATGTCAATTATCACTTGAAAGGCCTACCGTAGAAATATTTATATACGGCCTGTATGTTTTTTTTTTTTGGTTAAAAGAAGGCCCATTAAAAAGACAAAATCATTTATACTCACCCCACCACAACATATCAAATTGCAATTCATTTTATCTTTGGGGCCTCAATTTTATAGTTTGCCTTGGGCTCCCGAAATCTTAGGACCAGCCCTATCTACTACGTGAGTGAAGCATACATCATCCGTTATACTGCTTGGGGTACCTTTCCCCAATCGGGATTCGGGTATGGGGCATGCTGATTTGCTTCCGCTTCCGATTTGATTTGTTGCCCTCCTTAATCCTACACAATTTAAATCAAAAGAGTATTTTATATTTTAACCATATAAATTTTAGATTTTCTTCCGCTGTTAGCCTAATACTTGAACTTGTTAGGTCCGGATAGACTCTTAATCCGGTTTTTAAAAAATAATAAAAAAAAAACAAAAGAAAAATATAGAATATATTAATCAGCCAATCCAATACATATAATATTGCCTAATTCAGTAATTCTTACCATAAAACGCTGTCGTTTCGCTCATATTAAACGACTAATGTTGAAATTGTTCCGCGATATATCGCCAAAAGACATTAAAAAATGGAACTTAAAAAAAAAAAAAAAAAAAAAATCGAAATATGAAAACAACGAGAAAAGAGAAACGCGTGAAGTCGTAACTCGTAAGTCGTAACACAAACAAAACAAATAAAAACCCTAACTACCCAAAAATATCGCGATAAATAGAAGAAAAACCAAATCGAAATTTCTCTCTCAAAATCTGCAAACCTCCGTTTATCTCTCCGTCGAGAAGACCATCTCTCTCGCTGTAAGCTCCTTAAAAATCTCTCGCTATTTCTTCTCGTTTCGTTATTTTTCATTTCTCTTTATATTCTCCAAATAAATAAATTCAATTATTATTTTTCTATTTTTGGTTTGCTTTCAAATTCTCTTGCTTTGTCGAATCAGTCTCGATTATAGTTGAGAGTTCGATTAATAATCTGTCGAATTTTTAGTCCGATGATGATTATGTGTTTGCTTACTGAGAAAATGGAGGTAAATGCGAGAAAGTTTGATAGTTTGAGAATGCAAACAGGTAGTTATTAAATATGACCTTGTTTGTTTCCGTGGAAAAATTTTGCAGGAAAAAATATTGATTTTCTTCCTGGAATTTGAACTCGAGTGTTTCGATTGTTGATGCTCTCTCACTGTTTATAGTTACATAGTTGATCCATTTTGGTGGTTTATGAGATAGAAAATCTATTGAGAAATTTAATAGATGAAATATTGTATTCAATTTTTTTGATTAATTAAAATTTTGATCAATCCAGTGGAGATGATAGCGGAAGTTTGTTTATCCAGCATATGTATATATTAAATTAACAATTTCTTGATGAAAATCACATGTTTCATTTAGGAATTTACATACTTTGTGTTCAAATCTTACGTTTCTTATTTAGAATAAGAATTTGATTTTGTCCATGTAATACGTATCATGTTTGATTTTGTGTGTTGTTATGACTTCGTGAGGGCTCAGTGTTTGTTAAGTTTCAAATGAACTTTCTATGTCATTCCCTGTTCATAGGTTGATTGAGGTTAGCTTTGTGTTTTCGGGTTAGGTGTTAATGCTCGGTCTGATGATGTGTAGTGGTCTGATAATGTGTAGTTTCTTGTATCCTCTACCTTAAGTTCAATTATATTAATAGAGGGCAATTTCATCCATTTTTCATTACCATTGTGCTTGTAGTGTTTGTTATAACTATATGGTAACAACTACTGTTTTGTATTGTTTATGCTGTGGAGATGCTTGATGTTTCGATAATGTTTGAATTTGAATCATCTAAATACTTGATTGGCTTCTTACGATATATGTTTGTTTTTTCATTTTTGGTTACAGTGCAGGTTATTACTCGGGACTGCAGAGCATTATCTATATTATCAGTAAGTTTGAGCTTATTCTCCTCTGATTATGCTTTATATATATGTTGTGGAGAATTAAAATCTCATTTTGTTAGTAGTACCACTAAAGAAATACTTGCTCATTATTCAAAACAGTTCCAGCCTGATAATTGTTACATTTGTTTCATTGTATTGGTTTTTTCAATGACTGTTCTTAGTTTAATCTCCCTACCGTAACTTTGTTAGCACTTTGTCTTGTGAACTCAGACATTGATAGTAATGAAATTAATTGCATTTACTCTATATGTTTCATTTGTTTAGAACCTAAGTACGAAGAAAACAAAAGAAAGAAAGAAAGAAATGAAATATATGATTGCTTATATTATATGCATATTTTGTGGCAGTGGTTAGAGAGAAAGATGTCTGTTGGGAATATGCTGAGAAATTGGACGGAAATAAGGTGAGATGTAAATTTTGTCTAAGGGTGTTAAATGGTGGCATTAGCAGACTAAAGCATCATCTATCTCGTCTGCCAAGTAAAGGTGTAAATCCCTGTAGCAAAGTGAGAGATGATGTTACGGATAGGGTGAGGTCTATAATAGCATCTAAGGAGGATGTCAAAGAAACATTGACTGCTAAAAAGCAACGGATCCCAGAAGTTAAATCTCCTGGAGGAATATCTGCTAGTAAACCTCTTATGCCTCTGGATGTACCATCTCCGATTTCGAAGGTTTTCCCTACTATGACACCAATACCAATGGGACATGCCTCTTTAAGCAACCAAGAAAATGCAGAGAGAAGCATTGCTCTGTTTTTCTTTGAGAATAAGCTGGATTTTTCTGTTGCGCGATCTTCATCTTATCAACTAATGATCGATGCAATAGGAAAGTGTGGTCCTGGATTTATTGGCCCATCTGCAGACACTTTAAAGACTATGTGGTTGGATCGGATCAAGTCTGAAGTGAGCCTACAGTCGAAAGATATTGAGAAAGAGTGGGGTACAACAGGTTGCACTATAATTGCAGACACATGGACTGACAACAAGTCCAGGGCTTTGATTAACTTTTTGGTTTCCTCGCCCTCCAGGACATTTTTCCTCAAGTCTGTGGATGCATCTTCGAATTTTAAGAACTCAAAATGCCTTGCTGATTTATTTGATTCTGTCATTCAAGAACTTGGCCCAGAAAACGTTGTGCAGATAATCATGGATACTAGTTTTAACTATACTGGAGTTGCAAACCATATCTTGCAGAACTATGGGACCATTTTCGTGTCTCCCTGTGCTTCTCAATGTCTGGATATAATCTTAGAGGAATTTTCTAAGGTAGATTGGGTGAACAGTTGTATCGTACAAGCTCAAACTATATCGAAGTTTATATACAACAATGCATCAATGCTTGATCTAATGAAGAAGTTCACTGGGGGACAGGAACTGATTAGGACTGGTATCACCAAATCTGTGTCCAACTTCCTATCATTGAAATCTATGTTGAAGCAAAGATCAAGGTTGAAGCATTTGTTCAACAGTCCTGAGTATTCTATGAATGCCTCGTACGCAAATAAGCCACAAGCCATTTTTGAGAATAACGATTTCTGGAGGGCAGTGGAAGAAAGTGTGGCCATTTCCGAGCCTTTTCTGAAAGTGTTGAGGGAAGTCTCTGGAGGGAAACCAGCTGTCGGATATATATATGATCTAATGACCAGAGCGAAGGAGTCAATAAGAACTTACTATATAATGGATGAAAATAAGTGCAAGACATTTTTAGACATAGTTGACAGAAAGTGGCGGGATCAACTTCATTCGCCTCTACATGCTGCAGCAGCATATTTGAACCCTGGCATTCAGTATAATACAGAAGTAAAATTTCTTGGATCTATAAAAGAAGACTTCTACAAAGTGTTGGAGAAATTACTGCCTACCCCGGATACAAGGCGTGACATCACCAATCAAATTTTAATTTTTTCAAGGGCCAGTGGGATGTTTGGTTGTAAATTAGCAATGGAAGCACGCGATACAGTTTCACCTGGTATGTAATCCGCTACTCTTTCTTTTTGTGGTGTGAATTATCACTAAAGAGTTGGTCATGCTTTTGGCTTATGGAGTGAAATTTGTTTTCCTATACCATTGTCACTCGTTCAAGTGAGAACCTTTTCAATCGTCTTTTGTGTGCCCCCAACCCTGCTGCGTGTGCTTTGAGCTTCATTTGATGCCATCATTTCTCTTAAAAACTGTAACAATTGAATGACTAACATTCCTTGTCCTTATAAGCAAAATGTTATTGCAACATCTGAATTGCAATTCACTCATCACAAGAAGTTGAGATGTCTGATTTTGTGTGCATGTGTGTGTGTCACTACTGGCTGGTTAACAATGGTTTTTCACCTTTGATGCGAAAAATAGTATGCCAATGTGTGTCTGAACCATTTGCTCGTTGGCTTTGGAGAACTTATTTACCAATATATTTTCAGGGCTTTGGTGGGAACAATACGGGGACTCTGCGCCCGTGCTGCAGAGAGTTGCAATCAGGATACTGAGCCAAGTTTGCAGCACTTTCACTTTCGAGAAGCATTGGAGCACGTTTCAGCAGATTCACTCAGAGAAACGCAACAAGATTGACAAAGAAACGTTGAACGATCTCATCTACATAAATTACAATCTCAAGTTAGCTAGACGAATGGAATCAAAGTCCATAGAAGCTGACCCCATTCAATTTGATGACATTGATATGACTTCAGAGTGGGTAGAGGAGACCGAAAGCCCGAGCCCGAGCCAATGGCTCGATCGTTTTGGTTCGGCTTTGGACGGGAGTGATTTGAACACAAGACAGTTCAATCCTGCCATTTTTGGTGCAAATGATCATATATTTGGCTTATGAGATCAAATCCTGTATTATCTTAGTGTCTTGTAATTGTTCTCAGTCAATTAGATTCAGATTTTAGTAGGTTTTCAATTGTAGAAGTAGTTTAGATAGTAATGTATTTTATTGGCTTCTTGTACATGCCATATAAAGAAAATTTATTAGCTTTATAATTTATCAAACATCTAATAAACTTTCTTTAAAAATGTTAAATATCTCTTCTAAAGTTGCACAAAAGATTTTGGTCTATTTTTCATATTAAAATGGTTCACCTTAGACCAAAGCGTAACGATATATTGCAAATTTGAAATTTGACATCAATTGGATTTGGGAGTTATTGGAATTTAGCAAGATTAACTGCTATAAGTATGACTTGAAATATAAATTTCATTACAAAGAAGGGATGTTCTTACACTTTACGATTAAATTAGTATACTTGAGACTTGAATACCTATTACAGATGGAAAAATAGGAAATGTATAACGGGAAAGTACACAATCACTTTGCTTAGGATGAATTTGTAAAGCCATTCGTATTTCATCCAATCTGACACTACACCAAACAAATGAACAATACTATTTTTATAGCTATCTATACTGTACCAAACACTAATTCAGTTATGTCATATCCAATCCGATGAATAGTTCAATCCAATCATTACCAAATGAGGCCTAAAACTAGACCTGGCACGGTTCCGGTTGGAACCGTCGGAACCGGAACCAGAACCGGAAAAATCGGAACCGGATTTCCGGTTCCGGTTCAAGAACCGGAACCGGAACCTGAACCGGGTGGATCGGTTCCGGTTCCGGTTCGAACCGGCGGTTCCACGAATAAAAAAATAATTTTTTTTTTTTTTTTTTTTGGTTGGGTGCCGTTGGAGCCCAACGGTCGGCTGATGTCAGCCGACCGTTTGGCCCAACGGTCTGCTGACGTCAGCAGGCCGTTGGGTCCAACGGCTACCCTCTTTTCAATTTTTTTTTATTTTTTATTTTTTATTTTATTTTCTATAAATACCCCACACCAACCCCCCCCCCCCTTCCTTTCATTTTTCCTCACACCAATTTCTTCTCAATTCTCTCTAATTTCTCTCCAACACTCTCAACTTTCAACTCTCAAGTGATAAGTCTCTCAAATCTCCAATTTATTTTATTGTCAATTTATTTTATTTTCAATTAATTTTATATCCAATTTATTTTATTTGCAATTTATTTTATTTCCAAATTCCAATATATTTTATTTTCAATTAATTTTATATCCAATTTATTTTATTTGTAATTTATTTTATTTCCAATTTATTTTATTTGCAATTTATCTTATTTCCAATTTATTTAATTTCCAATTAGTCAACTATTCTTCTAAGTTCTAAGTTTCCAATTGTCTCCCAAATTTATTTTTAAATGGCAAGTGGAAGTGGAAGTGGAAGTGGAAGGGGTCACGGCCGTGAAGGTCCTAGGCGTTCGATTTCGATGCACGGTAAGGGTCCTATGGTCGATAATCTCGGTCATAACGACTCCACCTATCACGAATATCTGCAACGTCGGGCCTATGCTGAAGACCTAGGCCTAAACTGTCCTACTTCCCCTCTAATATTTTCTGAATCTGATCCCAATGACAACACCCCCAATTTGACAAGCCAGTCAGAAAATATGCCTGATATTGATACACCTCCGGATTTTGGTTTTGATACACCGGAAGTGGATCTAGAAAGGGAGGAAGATCTGATACAGAAGCAGAGCAAATCTGATCTCTTCGTCAAACATATGAAGAAAATTAGGAGTGAAGATGGAAGCATTACAGTAGCTTGCAATTACTGCAACAAAGTATATAAATGGAGCTGATCCGGAGTATATAGCACTTATTGGAAGCATATTGAAGCCAAACATCCAGAAGCAGTGATCAGAATGAGGTCACAAACACAAATTCCCAGGTATGCTACTCCTAACCAACAATTATTTCGTTATAATGATGAACAAAATAGAGAAGAATTAGCCAGGATGGTAGCAGTACCATTCAGTTTTGGTGAGAGGGTTGGCTTTATTAACTATTGTCGACGAGCATTAAACCCTGCTGCATGCCGTGTCCCTAGATCCACGCTCACACAAACACTTGAAAAGATTTATGTGAGAGACAAAAAAAAGTTAGAAAAATATTTTGAAAAATATAATGGTCGTGTTACAGTATGTGCCGACATATGGAGTGACCATTGGCAAACGCATTCATACTTAGGTGTCACTTGCCATTTTATGGATAATGCATGGACAATCCAAAAAAGAATTCTTGCTTTTAGAGTTTTTGATGATTCACACAATGCTCAAAATATTTTTAGACAGCTTAGAATTATTTTTTCAGAGTATAATATTGAAAACAAAATTTTTGCAATTGGTTTTGATAATGCTTCTGCCAATACCGCTGCTATTCTACTTTTAATTGATTTATGCAAACCCTTTCTTGGTGGTACATTTTTTCATCAAAGATGTGCATGCCATGTTTTAAATATATGTGTTCAAAAAGGATTAGAAACTCTTCAATGTTTTATTGAACCTATTAAAAAAGCCCTAATGTTTTTATGGAGAAATCCTTCTACAATGAAAGCATGGGCAAGATATTGTAAACAAAATGGTAGACGTGCCATTAAATTTGCTCGTGATGTTCCAACACGTTGGAATTCTACTTATAAATTGCTTGCTCAAAGTTATGAGTATAGAGATTTATTAGTTTCTTTTATTCAATTTCATGTTCCTAACATTCAACTTTTTGAAACTCATTGGGATGTTTGTTACAATGTTTTCAATTTGTTAAAAGTTTTTTATAATGCTACACAAAATTTTTCTAAAATTTATAAACCTACAACACATTTATTTGTTATTGAGAGTATAAATATTGCTGGTGCATTTTTGTATTGTGAATCTGACCCAGCAATAAAGGAAGCCGTTAGTGCTATGAAGCAAAAATGGTTAAATTATTATACGGATTTTCCAAATATTTATTTGATTGGTATGATTTTTGATCCACGATACAAATTACAATCTTTGTCTTATTATCTAGAGGGTTATTATGGCAAAGATGGTTTAAATATTGAATATGATGTTGAAGCATGTTGTGATAGAGTTAAGAAATTATTGTATGATTTATATGATGAATATGTTACATTTTATGGATCCGGTACTCCGAACGTAGATGTTACACGAACCAAAACTGCATCTCAGCCTCCATCATCTTCCTCTGGATTTATGAATTTAGGGTATAGTATGTTCTCCAAAAAAAACAAAAAACCAAGATGTTCTTCATCAAGCTCCGATTCGCATGCCGAGCTTGAATCTTATCTAGCTTCTTCTTGTGACTTTCCTGAAGAATTTGAACTCTTAAAATATTGGAGTGATGCTACAAAGTACTATCCAATTTTGGCTATGATAGCCAAAAATATTTTTTCAACACCGGTTTCTACTATGGCGGTGGAACAAGAGTTCAGCGCCGGGGGGAATATTTTGGATGAAAAACGTTCGTGCTTGACTCCAAAAGCACTACAGATACAGGTTTGTGTTGACGATTGGACAAAAGCAGAATATAGACAACAAGAGCTCCAACAAGAGCCAACATATGATTTCTTTAAAGAAGACGAACCCGAAGCGGGCGAAGGCTCTGGAGCAAGCTGAGCAGCGGAACCATAAATCTGTAAATCTGTAATAAAAGGTATGAGAACTACGTGGCCTTTGATTCCTCTAAACCCCCTAAGAGGATACGTAGGCAACTTAATTGTGGTAAAAATTAAGTGCAAGGCTAATAACTTTACTTTTTTTTTTTTAGTTTTATTTTATTTTAATTTAATTTTGTAATCTGTCATTTATTTATTTTATGTTATTTTTGAAATTTGGGTGACTCAATTTCCAAATACCCAATGAAATGTAAATTGTAACTTTGTTTACTTTTATTTTAATTTAATTTTGTAATTTGTCATTTGTTTATTTTATTTTATTTTCGGTTGGATACTCGGATAGGTGGATACTCGGATGACGATGATCTAACTTCCAACATCCAATGAACTTATGAACTCAATGAATTTTATTTTGTAATTTGTCATTTATATATTTTATTTTATTCAATTACAATCTACAACTTATAAGTTACAAGTTAGAACATAGAAAGATTTTTTTTTTTGTTTTAAAAAAAAAAAAAAAAAAAATTTCAGGTGCAAAACCTCCGGTTCCTGTAGAACCGGAATCGGAACCGGCGGTTCCGGAACCGGCGGTTCCGGAACCGGAACCGGAACCGTTTAGAACCGGTTCCGGTTCCACTAAACCGTGGAACCGGAACCGCCGGTTCGGAACCGGAACCGAACCGGAACCGTGCCACCTCTACCTAAAACGGTTAAACTGAAAAGAACAGAACTTTATTCCATACCGAGCACAGGATAGTAGAAACCTTCAAACAAACACTAGTTACACTACCTTTCTTTCCTTCAAAAAAAGAAAAGAAAAAAACGCGTCCAGTTTCTAAACCAAAAAATATAAAAAAAAAAGTCTCAACAAAACGATCTCTCTCTCTCTCTCTCTCTCATAGACAAATTCGCGAACATCAATCGATTATGGATTACGATTACAGAAGCAGAACGAGCTTGCCGTACAGTTCTCAAGTACCGATGTACGGAACTCCCGCCACGTCATCGGCGACGGGGCCGAGCCTCCACCCGATGTACGGACATCCGTCGTCGCAGTATCCGAGGGTCGGTCAACACGCGCACACCGCGATCCCTCCCGTAGGTCGCTCTTCCTCCTCGCATCATCACCAGAGCTCTTCTTCTCCTTCGTCCTCCTCTTCGTGTAAGTATCGTCGACTGTTTTTAGACAGTTTATAGCCTAGATAATCAATCAGACAGTTAGAATTGTAGTTTAATTTCGAATTTGCTAGTTTTTTTTTTTTCTTGTATATATAATTTATTTTAATAGAATTGATTGTGTAGATTAATGGTATTGTATTGTGTGTGATGAATTGCAGCAGGATTGGGCATTAGAGTTGCTTTGAAACCGGAATATCGAATCGCTCCTCCGGTATGATACTTATTTCGTTATTGTTAGATTGTACTTGTAATTTAGCCTACCATGGTTTTTTGATTGTCGAATTGCTATGAATTGATATGCTTTACGAATGAGAAAAATTGATTTGCTTGATGTACTGGTCTTTGTTCTTGTAGTCTATGTTTGCATATTACTTCAATGGAAAGGTTTTTGATTAATGTAATCTATGCCCTCTTAACTTGTACCCTTAGTCCTTAGATACTTGAATTCAAATAAAACAAGATTGCACAAACTCTCAAGTCAGTTCTCTCTATTGAGAATTCTAGCATTTAAGGGAACAAGTTAATATTTCCTTTGGTTAATGAGAATATAAGCTTTTGAACTAGTAGATCATTGGTAGGAAACATAAAACTTTAATTAAAGATGAAGAAAATAAGTACAAAAGTGAACCACTAGTCCACCAAAACAGCAAACTAAAAAAAATACAAGGAATTCAATAAATAAATAAAAAACAACAGTCTTCCAATCCAACATGATAAAAAAAGAGAATTGTTTCTAAATTCCTCGGAGGTAGATGCCCATAGAGAAGGTAAACAATAAGCTTTATCCCTAAAAATGTTGTCCTCCTTTTTAACTTCATAAAAAATTAATTCCTCCCTAACCAAATAACTCACAAAATAGCAAAAATTCCACAATATCATTGCTTTCTTTACTCCCCCAAAGCTTTAAAATCTTGCAAAAAGAAAGTGAGCATAGTCCAAGGAGCAGCCCACTTCAAATTCACCATTGAAAGAACTAACTCCATAACTTTACAGCCACCGAACCATGGAGGATAAGATGATTCAAATTTTCTACAAAAATCTTGCACATAACACACCAAGAGGGAAGAAAACAAGAATTAAGAATTTAGGATATCTCTTCTGGATAATATCACAAGTACTTATTTTGGCATGAGCTATCAACCACCCAAAAAAAAATTATTTCTTAGGAACCTTTGACTTCCAAATTACATTAGCAGATCATTGATGACATGCTAGAAAAGCACTGAACCTTGAAAGTGTATGCAAAAGTTTATTATAGTGATCTCTTCGTATTCTCTACTTCCACATTTTAGTGGGATCTTGTAGAGTGTCTTGTTTTGGCATTTGGGGTTTTCATGTAAGGATCAACAAAGTAGCATTGATGCTAAACATGTCTTTGTAAGTGAAAGCTATTTTCCTTTGAAGTTACCCATGAATCTTTGGGAGGGGCACAATTTATATAAATATAGTTACCTTGCAGTGCAAAAAAGAATCATCAATGATTCCTTTGTTTTATCTTATTTATGAGCTACTAACTTGACAATTTTCATTTGTTTTTACTTTTATAGTGGGATGACTAATTTGATTGGTTTTTCTTTTGCATGCTCATTTTGTAGCCTCCACTGACACCGCAAGTAGGAGATATTCCTCGGAGCAAATTTCAGTTTGATTTTGGATTTGAGAAAAAAGTTTTAGCTGAGGCAGAAAAGGCCAACCAAAACTGGAGCAGCCTCGGGTTGGAAAATCTTCCATCTAAACCAACTGGATCAACTTCTTCATTAGTATGTTTCTTTTGTTTGAAAGGTTTTCAATATTATTACATGCTGTGGTAGCTTGCGACACTCATGCTTCTGGATCTAAAATGCAAATTTATGGTAAAAAACTAAGGGGACTTTGGTCTATTGATTGATCATGAACTGGAGTGTCAAGAGAAAGAACATACAAGCTTTTGA
This sequence comes from Acer saccharum, assembly GCA_030490815.1. Classification (NCBI taxonomy): domain Eukaryota; kingdom Viridiplantae; phylum Streptophyta; class Magnoliopsida; order Sapindales; family Sapindaceae; genus Acer; species Acer saccharum. The sequence goes on along the minus strand of CM059866.1, from coordinate 64,515,296 downwards.
ATTGAGTTGCTAAACACTAAACCTGGGTCAGCGTGTATGATTGGCACTCTGCAAGTTAGGGTGGTGAGGGTAGGGGGTATACGGTATTAGGGTGGTGTTGGCATTTGGGAGGAGGTTTGAATATGCACATTGGTGTTAGCGCATATATATTATCTGTGGTAATATGTGCTAGCAGATTTTGCTGCCTGGTGTGATGAAATCTTTTCAGTTCGAGACACATCATTGTTTGAGTTTTCGTTTCAATACTATGCTACTAGTTTTAGGCATAATTTGTTTGTAGGAAGGATTTTATTATCTTGAAATCAACTTTCAAATGGTAACTGTGGATAAATTATACATGCAGGGTTCAGTTGCAGAACCAGTCGTGAGGAAATACGTTGCATCAGGACTCAACCGAGAAGCTGTTCCCATTGCCGTTGCAAACTATGGAGACAATCCAACCAAGGTATTTTATCTGTTCATTCAATGTATGTACTTTGTAATCTGCGTCTTGGGGTCTTGAGGATTGTGATCACATTATTATTGACTTACTGATCTAAAGCCATTCAGACTATGGACTTTGGTAGGAGTAGGACCTACTTGATCAATATAACGGTGACATTTGTATGTTCATCTATCTCACCCAATACCCTGTCTATACAAGTGAAACTTGTATATCACACAATACTTTCTTGCTCTAGAGTGTCTCGGGTTTTATCTTTTGGTTATTTTACCGAATTTATGGTACGGTTCTCTTAAGATTATGGTTGATGCTAGGAGGTCTAATAGTGAAAGAGCTAAAACAAGAGAAATTAATGTAATATGTTGGTGGAAACCACGTATCATAACATTTCCCCTTGGATTTTCACCATTTTACCGGCACATGTTACGGAATGTATCGTATTTGGTATCATGATATGAGAGGCAGAAATGTACCGGCAGTTTACAGGACTATAGATATATGTGCTTATAAACGTAAATGGATATATAATGAAATTATTTTCTTTCATTTATCTGGTTACATTAGTTTCCCTTGCTGTAGCATTTTCACTTTTACTTTATATCATGTCATTAACACGACAAAAAAAGAAAAGAAAGGTTCTTCCACAAGTTCATTAGGATCTTGCTGTCATTTCTGCCTCAGGTATTGTTTAGAAAGAACATTTTGTTCTTCATGTTCACAGCCCTTTAAATTTAATATTCATTACATTCGATCTAGGAAATTCGTTGGAGTTGGAATCATATTTTGATGACTTCTCATTTCGCTTTATTTTCTTAAGTGGTTCAATTGAAAATACCTTCCATCTTTCTCCGCTTCAGGTTCAGGAGTTTGCTAAAAGTTTCAGTCTCCTGCGAGAAATGGGATTTTCGTCCAGCAATGTCTCGGAAGTGCTACTCATGTACGACAATGATACCGACAAGGCATTGGCACATTTTCTCAACAGTTCATCATGAAAATAATAATAATAATACTCGAAGACAAATGGTTGTATGTATTAGTATTACAGAGTAGAGTGATAGTAGTGTATACAAACATTTGTGTCTTTGCTTTATTAATCTGCATTGAATTTTACTGTGAGATCTATCCTTGTTAACTTGTCATGATATATATCATATTGTAGATTTCCTTATAGATTTGTTTATTTGTCTATTAGGGACTAAAACTTTGCAAACAAACTAAGTATGGCACATTCCGGATATTAGGTGCGTTTACTAATCGTGAATAAAAATGAAAGGAAAATAAAATCCATTGGATAAAGAATTAGGAAGAGGAACTAGATTCTTTAGGTCCGAAATTAACTTAATTCTTGATTTGGAATTTAAGAAACTTGATTCCCAATCGTTTTTAGTAAACATTGTTATTACAAATCAGAAATTAAATTTTCTTTCCCTCATTAGGATTTCCGATTAGTAAAGACGTCATTTTCAATCACATTTGATAATCCAAGTAATTTGATGTTAATGGATTATCACATGTGATATCTTGAAGAAAAATTTCAAGTCCGCTTCTGACTAGGGAATGGGACCCATTAATACATGGTCTAATTTTTTATTTTTTATTTTTTTTATTTTTTATTTTCATTTTAAATGATCTGATGGATAGAGTTAATAAATGATATGATAATCACACTTTCTTGGAATAATTTTTTTTAAAGAGGAAAAAAAAAAAAAAACTGTCTTCAATTTCACTTTCAAATGCATCAGAATTCATAAATCAGCAACATAAAACCATCACATTAGCCCTAACAAAAGCCATCACATGTACTCTTGATCATCTCTCACTCTCTCTCTCTCTCTCTTTCGTACACAGTATGATAAACTCATAAAAGAATCATTTTTATATCTCCCTCAAGAATAATACACATCATATGATACACTCGATCACCGAAAATAATCTCCGAATGATTCGTTTGATCGTATATTTGCGTTAAGTGGCCTACTCCTATCAACAAGTTTATGTTGTTTCTTGTCTCTCATGTAGACGATGTCTCGGATGTTAAAAGCAAATGAGAACAGCTAAAATACAATCTACTTCTAACGGGTGGGATGCCTGTCAGTCAAGCACACAGACTGGAATGAGGTGACTGTCGAAATTCACCTTAAAAATTTGTTCCAATGTTGGGTCTATAATCACTTATCAAGTTGTCGAAGCCAAATCAAATCAAACTCCTGCACAAATAGCTCCTGAAACACCAAAAAGTAAAAATCTTTAATCACCTCGAAAATAAGGGGTGGACAATTATTTCAATTCGGATAGAAAAGAAAGAACAATGAAAACGAAGAAAAATGAAAAGGATGAGTAGAAGAACGGAAAAGAGATTGAAGGAAACACTCAGCAGAATATATTTTCATGGATGACTACTCATTTGGCCACACTTCGTGTGTGGTTTTCATTCTCCCCGGGGAGATGATTAAAGGAAACACTGAACTGACACTACTATTCTCAAGCATGACAATGTATTGGCCACATGATGTGCGTGTATGCAAAAGGGAGAGAGAGAGACCTGATGACCAAGATGAACAGCAAAACTTCGATTCATCAAGATGTTGGACATCAAGCCCGATAAACCAAGATCCAGCACTTACATCATCGTGGGCATAGCTGCGAAGTATTAATCTGCTCACACAATAAATCGGAAATCAATTCTTGCTCCGTGTGATAATGTCATAAAGCTGAGAACCCAAAGGAGAAAAGAACTGACCTGTTTATAGATATGAATTTAGCCAAAGCTCGTGATATAGCATACATCTCACCTGAAGCATGGCGAAAGTATCTGTTGGACGCAAAAGACTTAATTCAATATACATGCCAAAGATTCAATGCAGCAAAATGTTCGAATTGTTGTAAATGCAATAGATATAGTGGGTAAACAAACAAAGCCAGTATTTTCAATTAAAATAGGAAGTTTAACTTACGTTTTCTTATCACCAAACTTCCACCAATCAGGTTCATACCATCTATGGCCCCTGTCAGAGTATAGCAATTTGAAGTATGAGAATGATGAATAATATTTTATTTCATTTGGGTCTAATCTGCCAAACTATTTGTCTTTCAATCGAACTTTTAGAACAAACTTACGATTCAGAGAAAACTTCGCCAGATTTCATACACCCAATGTACAAGCGAGGTTTGTCCAAATGATTTGCAAGTGTAGCTCCCAAGGTATCTATGAAGAAAAAGACCGATAAGTATTCATACTTAGACACAAAAAGTTTAATTAAACTGCAAGGAAACAAACATAAGAAGTCCACAATCAGTGAGGCATTATGTACGTTATTAACCACTCTGTCTATGAAGAAACTAACCAATATTCACATAAACATCATCATTGACTTTAACATAAAACTCAGCATCCCACTTATCCGCAGCATAAGCAAAGAACAATTTAGCTTTCTTTGGAAGTTCCTCGGGTGCCTCCACATGGTCATCCTGTCAACAAGAAGGGTTCAAAATGATCAGATTATTGAACTTAATACTTTTTATACCGTATTTCGACTTAAACCTTGCTATTTACCTAGGCCACTCTATTTAATGAAGTTTGTCAAAAAGATAAAAAACAAGACTAGAAACTGTAAGATAAGAGAGATTTTCAATTCTAGGAAAATAAAAATACAAAATGAATAAGGATGCTCCTCTGAGACATACAAGAATGATGAAGTCATTGGTCTGCTTATTTTCACTGTCAATAGCCTTGTCCAAACTGTCCCCACGATTGGCACTGCTAAAGAAGAATCATCAGAACAAAGCACCAAGCTGATTTCACTATGACCATAGAAGAAAAAACTATTATAACAAAGGTACTAAACCTTCTTCCAATTACAAATCGTGCAATTATTCCCTTATCACTCGCCATCTTTTTCAAAGCTGCACCTGAGAAAGTAAGAACCTAGGTTTGAGATGACAAAAGCAATCACAACAAAACTCAATTGAGAGAGAATCTTACCTTCATAACATCAATTTATGTTTCAATTAAATACTATTTGCAAGAGAGAGAAGAAAGAAAGAGAAAGGGATGGAGGGAGGGAGGGAGATAAAGTGACTAAATGCAATAGACATACAACTAAAATAAGTCAAATAAGATGTAAACCTATATAAATCCTAGCAATTGAAGTTTCATCAATCATTTACCCAAGGATCTTAAATATGACAGCTAATACATAGAGGGACAATTCTTTCCAAATCAAAACATAATATGCCCTAGTGCTCATTACATTACCAACATACAATATTAATAAGATGTTCAACCTCTAAACACACCCATAAGTTGAGCGAGTGCTTAGAAATGTTGGGAGGACCTCTAGATGCTTATAATTATTAACCAATAGTTCCTTAAGTTCACTTCCTATGATGCATATGCTAAGTTCCTCCAAAGATGCTGCTTTCTGGTTTAATCAACATTCAACACCTTGACACCTCCATTGTGCACATATTACCTACACCATGTGTACTCACTTGACCTACCAAGCTTTGCCCCGAATAATTTAGAGCGCATTTACTAATCGGGAATGAAAATAAAAGTAAATCAACTTTCATTGGAAAGGGAATCAAGAAAAGGAACTTAATTACCTAAGTGGGTGGGGGGGAATTAAGTTCCCTTTCCGGCAGGAACTTAACTCCTAATTTGTGTGTGGGGTTCAAGTAACTTGATTCCCAACAATTTTTTGTAAACACTATAACCACAAATCAAGTATTAAATTCCCTTTCCCTCACTAAAGATTCTTGACTAGTAAACACGCCCCTAATGTAAATTAGGCTTCGACACATATTTTTGTAACATCAAAAGCTTTATCATGAGTCGCCAATTGGTTATACTTATCTGTCAACATCCTCCTATATTATTTCTTCTCTCAAATATAAAAAATGTATTTTACAACCACAAGTTTCAGAAGCATTTGCCAATTGCATACAAATAATCCTTACAGTTTCCCTCTAGACACTCATATGAGTTCCACACAACAACCTTTAATCACCCACCTATGATTATCGATACTTTTAGAGTTTTAGTTCTGCATATGTCCTGTCCATGTTTATGGGATTATGATGGGACCTCTTTACTGTGGTTAAAATTTTACATACATAGATGACTGAACCAATTTCAAATAGTACGAACAAAATCTCATCAAGCAAAGAAAGAAAAACAAAGAGAGGCAGTAGAAAGGGAGAGTAGTTTACCATTTCCCATCCATGCTTTACGGATTGCATCTCTATTGTTTTTGCGCCCAAACATCGTTACTATTCCTATCACAACTAGAGGTCTTTTATTTAAATTCCCATCATTAGTATCCACTGTTAAGCTGTTTGCACTAAAGCCCTCCTGTCTAGCTGCAGCCAACTCCATCTCAAGTTCTGATAACTTCTTCCCTTGCTCCCTAAGCACCAGAAATCAATAAGAAATCAATGATTCTTTATCTAACCCACTAGAAAAATTCAACAATAAAACAATAAAAAAGCTCAGCAATTACTCATAATCATCAAACAAAGCCATTGTAATCATCAATTAAAACAAAAACAACAGAAGGGAAAGAATAATCAATTTTACCTGCAAGCAATGATTTTCAATGTATCGTCGACGGATATAGCAGATTGCCCCTAAGTCATCAATTAACATGTCAATATTCATATATATATTTCTACATCTAGTATGCTATAAAATATTAAAATGTAAATTTTGCAATAAAAAAAGTTCTCAAACTCATATAAATAAACATTCAAACTAAAAACCAGTCAAATTAATAAACAAAATCACTCACTTGACCAGTGATCCTATCAAGCTGTTTGATCAAATGAACCCTGTTCTGTGCATCCTGCCACAATCTATCACCACCCACATCAAAATTTCAACTAATTACATATTAAAAAACTCAACTTTCCTGTTTTCTAATAAAAAAAAAAGAGTCCATTTAAAATAAAAATAAAAATCAAGCACAAATGGGTGGCGAAATTCGAAGAGAGAAAACTAACCGGCCAGCGACGTAGATGGAAGCGAAAGTAGCGAACATGGACAGCAACAGAGACGAGATTCGGGTCTTCACCACCAGACTCGACAGCCGAGAACTCGATCCCTTGCTGTGCATTTTTTTTTTCAATGTCTCTCTACAGAGACCAATTCCTCTGTTTTTTTTTTTTTATATTAAAAAAAAAAAAAAAACACTTTTGGTGTTGGATCCGAGAAGTGTAGATTCACAGATAATTTGAGCTGGATCTTCTACGTGGGTTTTTCGTTTAAGTTGTGAAAATGAGATCTATCTATCATTCGATTGAATATTTTGATGAGAAAGAGAGAATTTGGAGTCGAAATTGGTTTCAGTGTCACTTCTTCTCCGAATAACGACCCTGTGTTTTCTTTTCTTTTTCTTTTTCAACCGAAAATTTGTTTTCTTAAAAGACACATTTTTTTTTAAATTTTAAAATATAATATTATAATTTAAAATATTTTTTATTGTTTAATTTAAGAAAAATTTAAAGAATAATAACCACCGAGTAATGTTACATCCTAAATTTAATGTCAAAATCTGATGCCCAAATGATGTGGCTACAATGTAGACCATTTATTCGATTACAGTGTAGCCACATCATTTGGGTACTAGATTTGGATACCAAATTTGAGTAATGTAACATTACTCATAATCTCACTTGCTGCACCGTTTGAGATGGTTTTCATTTGTCTCATAAACCGTTTGAGATGGTTTTCATTTGTCTCGTCTTAAATGGTAATAATTAATAAACCTATTTAGATTTCAATGATTTTGTTACTATATAAATTATAAAGCTACATATTTGACAAGAGAGTAAATGGAGATTTTTATTTCCAAATTTTTTGTCTATTTTCAAATTTCAACTGTTGAATTTCAATTCAACTAATATTAATTGTCTTGTAATTTTCCCTTTTTTAAAATATTACAAATTTGAGAACGGAGGAGGAAAACATGACTTTAATCTATAATCTCATTGAAACGAGTGTGAGAAACATACAATTCAGTCGCTTCAATTTCCTTCGATTTTCAAGTAATAATTCATAATTCATAAATATACGAATCTAATACTAACATTAAACAGGTCACTGCCTCATTGGGTCAACGTGATCGTAAAATACACATAGTGAGACTCGAATATTGAGGAGAGAATCCAATCCAAATCTGTTTTTTATTACATTTTTTTGTACTTTTTTCAGAATCATGGTTCAGTACTGGGTCAAATCATGATGGGCCGGCCTGGTTTTCCAGGCCCAACAATCATGCACCGATATGTTACATGTTAGGCTAAAGAAAGCCCATCAAAATAATCTTAAAAGCAACCCACTTCAACTCAGCCCAGCCCAACCCAACCCATTATCCATATATGTAAGGAACTCTCAATTTCTCACTTTACAATTCACAAACCTCTTTGTCAAGAAGGGCATCTTGGGTGACTTCTTCCATCAAATTATGTTCATTTATGTATGGAGTCTACGTAACGTAATTCTTAAAATGTAAAAGTAAACACATCGTCGGTGGATAAATGACAAGCATCTGCTGCTAGTCAGTGAAAAATTGTTGTTTATTCTCAAATTTGATCAATTTTCTACTAAAAAGACAATGAAAAATTTTGTTTTCTACTATAAAATGATCTATAGCCGCCACATAATTTTTCCACAAAGATGTGGAAATGTATTATTAGGATCATGCTACTATACCAGTATGACATCTATTGGATTTCGATTCAATGGTCTAGAGAAATCAAAAAGTTTTCAATACAACAAAAATAGAAAAAGAATAGTAGTAGACTTTTCAAAAAGAGATCACTTAAAATATCAAACAATACATTTTTATATTAATTTCGAATCAAGTTATATCAATTTAAATTTTATTTAGTATCGAATCATTCAATTTATTCAACAATTCATTCATTTTTTCCGACCATGATCTTAAATATAGATTTACTTTTGAATATTTAAAGGATAAACTTTAGTCGATATAGTTTAATTTATTGATAATTTACTGTTTGTTAATGAAAAGTTTCCACTTGATCCTACTCAAAGAACATAATTTAAGAGAGAGAAATGTCTTTGGACGTAATCAATTTTGCCATCGAAAAGATTTTTCAATATATCGGGTGAATACAATTCATGTCGTATGAATAATCGATCACATGAGATACACGCATCATAGACGGCTACTATTAGGGTCTCTCTTAAATGTACGTCGAACTTTACAACCACAAATTCCATTCCTCACAAAACAAGCACCAATAATTAATGATTTGATCACACAAATGTCCATGCCCACACCATACATTTTTGGACTAATTGCACAAACATCCCTTAAGTTTAGGCATAATTGCATGTATATGGAATTTTTACCCATAATTACACAAACATCTCCTATAATTAGTTGACTTCATTAAATCTAACCATTGACCACGATTTTAACCAAAAAATGATCAAAGTGCCCCTAGTTACCTATTTTATTATTAATTATATATATATATATATATATATATATATATATATTTTGACAGTTTATATATATACTTAAAATAACAATTATATACAATACTTAATTTATTTATTTAACAATTTTTATAATCCATTTTTTACATTTTTATAATCCATTTTTTTAAATAAATAAATTAAGTATTATATATAATTATTATTTTTAAGTATATATGTAATTATGTTTTTAAATATATATATAATTATTATTTTTAAATATATATATAATTATTTTTTTAAGTATATATATAAATTGTCAAAAAAAGTATATATAATTAATTATAAAATAGGTAACTAGGGGCACTTTAGTCATTTTTGGTTAAAATTATGGTCAATGGTTATATTTAACAAAGTCAACTAATTACAGGGGATGTTTGTGTAATTATGGGTAAAAATTCCATATACATACAATTATACCTAAACTCAGGGACGTTTGTGCAATTAGTCCTACATTTTTCCATCCAAAGAAAAAAACGTGTCAAATGAATTTATAAGTTTATTTATTTATTTATTTTTTTGAAATCAATTTATAAGAGATTATATCCCTTAAAATTTGTAAAAATAAATTTGGGTCCCATCCACCAAACAGATTAATGTCACTACTAACATGATCTTTTGAGGGACCCCAAAACTGTACTTATAAATGCTAGCCATGTTGAAGTATTAATTACGGTCAATACAAAATTACAGATGCACTTTATTTATTTTGGACAATTACCAATTACGTCCTGAGCTTTTTTTAAAATTCCAAGTTGTTTACGACATTTATAAAGGTGACCAAATTAGTCCTTATATTTTTCCCAAGTGTCAAATTAGTCCCTCTAACTAAGTTCCGTCAGCCAACTTTAACTGTGTAGGGATAAAATTATATTTTACTCCTAAACAATATAATAATGACATACACAGGTTTTTTTTTTTTTAACACATGAGTGCTTGTATAATATTAACAAAAAAAAAAAAAAAAAAAAAAAAAAAACAATTATATAAAAATGGTAAAAGACTAAACTGGAACTGAATGGTAACTTTGTTTATAAAATAAGGCTATAATTTACATTGTTTTATTAAAATATTTTTAGATTTTTTTAGAAAATTTTAATTAAAAAGGGTATAAATAGCGTTTCATTAATAATATTTTTGGATTTTGTTGCAACTATGATGATGAATTTAATGTGTAAAAGACAAAACAACTTTGCTATAATATGACAAATAAATGATATTTACGTACTTTAATTAAAAATTTTAAAGTCAACTGTTATATTTAACACCAGTAATCCGTTACAAGGACCAATTTGGTCACTTCTAAAAAGAAATGGACTAATTTGACACTTGGAAAAAAAAAAATAAATGTGAGGATCAATTTGGTCACTTTTGTAAAAGTCGCAAATGGCTTGAAATTTTTAAAAAAATGTAAAAGTAAACACATCGTCGGTGGATAAATGACAAGCATCTGCTACTAGTCAGTGAAAAATTGTTGTTTATTCTCAAATTTGATAAATTTTCTACTAAAAAGACGATGAAAAATTTTATTTTCTACTATAAAATGATCTTAATAGCCGCCACACAATTTTTCCACAAAGATGTGGAAATTTATTATTAGGATCATGCTACTACTATACCAGTATGACATCTATTGGATTTCGATTCAATGGTCTAGAGAAATCAAAAAGTTTTGAATACAACAAAAATAGAAAAAGAATAGTAGTAGACTTTTCAAAAAGAGATCACTTAAAATATCAAACAATACATTTTTATATTAATTTCGAGTCAAGTTATATCAATTTAAATTTTATTTAGTATCGAATCATTCAATTTATTCAACAATTCATTCATTTTTTCCGACCATGATCTTAAATATAGATTTACTTTTGAATATTAAAAGGATAAACTTAAGTCGATATAATTTAATTTATTGATAATTTACTGTTTGTTAATGAAAAGTTTCCACTCGATCCTACTCAAAGAACATAATTTAAGAGAGAGAAATGTCTTTGGACGTAATCAATTTTGCCATCGAAAAGATTTTTCAATATATCGGGTGAATACAATTCATGTCGTATGAATAATCGATCACATGAGATACACGCATCATAGACAGCTACTATTAGGGTCTCTCTTAAATGTACGTCGAACTTTACAACCACAAATTCCATTCCTCACAAACAAAACAAGCACCAATAATTAATGATTTGATCACACAAATGTCCAGGCCCACACCATACATTTTTCCATCCAAAGAAAAAAAAACGTGTCAAATCAATTTATAAGTTTTTTTTTTTTTTGAAATCAATTTATAAGAGATTATATCCCTTAAAATTTGTAAAAATAAATTTGGGTCCCATCCACCAAACATATTAATGTCACTACTAACATGATCTTTTGAGGGACCCCAAAACTGTACTTATGAATGCTAGCCATGTTGAAGTATTAATTACGGTCAATACAAAATTATAGATGCACTTTATTTATTTGGACAATTACCAATTACGTCCGGAACTTTTTTTAAAATTCCAAGTTGTTTACGACTTTTATAAAGGTGACCAAATTAGTCCTTATATTTTTCCCAAGTGTCAAATTAGTCCCTCTAACTAAGTTCCGTCAGTCAACTTTAACTGTGTAGGGATAAAATTATATTTTACTCCTAAACAATATAATAAGGACATACACAGTTTTTTTATTTTTTTTTAATTTTAACACATGAGTGCTTGTATAATATTAACAAAAAAAAAAAAAAAAAAAAAAAAAAAAAAACAATTATATAAAAATGGTAAAAGACTAAACTGGAACTGAATGATAACTTTGTTTATAAAATAAAGGTATAATTTACATTGTCTTATTAAAATATTTTTAGATATTTTTAGAAAATTTTAATTAAAAAGGGTATAAATAGTGTTTCATTAATAATATTTTTGGATTATGTTGTAACTATGATGGTGAATTTAATGCACAAAAGACTAGTATCTCTTGGATGCCCCCTGAAGCGGGCGTCTTTAAAATCAACTGTGATGCTGTGGTTGAAACAGGTGCGTGCAAAACTGGTATTGGTGTTGTTATCAGGGATGAGGCTGGTTTCGTCTTGGCGTCTTGTTCCCAAATTATTAGTGCTAATTTCGATCTTGAGACTGCGAAGACTATGGCTGTCTACCGGGGCCTTATTTTCAGTAGGGATTGTGGTTTAACCCCCTGTTGTTTGGAGATAGATTCTGAAAAGGTGGTGAAGAGGATCGTGGATGGTGGCTGTCTTGACGCTAACAGTGGTGCCATTCTTGCTAGCATTGCTAGTCTGATGGAGGGGTCAAGGCTTTCAAGTATTACTCACATCCATAAAGAGGCCAACCGGGTTGCTCTTGAGCTCGCTAAGAATGCTTTGTGCATTGATGAAGACTTATTTTGGCTTGAAGATGTCCCCTGGTGTATTAGCTCTTTGATTGAGGCTGAGAAGCCTTCCTAGTTTTCTTGTTTCTTGTTTCTGTTTTCCTGTTTTGTTGTTCCTCAAAAAAAAAAAAAAAAAAAAATGCACAAAAGACAAAACAACTTTGCTATAATATGATAAATAAATGATATTTACGTACTTTAATTAAAATTGTTAAAGTCAACTGTTATATTAAACACCATTAAACCATTAGAGGGACCAATTTGATTACTTTTAAAAAGAGAGGAACTAATTTGGCACTTGGGAAAAAAAAAAAAAATGTAAGGACCAATTTAGTCACTTTTGTAAAAGTCGCAAATGACTTAAATGTTTTTTTTTTTAAAAAAAAAGGTCTAGAACCTAATTAGTAATTATCTTTTTTTTTCTTTTTTTTTTTTAATTTTTTTTTTTTTTTTTAAGTATTACATTATTATATAAATTTAGGTTTTTTTTTTTAAAGACTCAAACTCTCGACCTTGTGATACAGGTGTGAGAGGTTTAACACCGGACTAACCTTATCTCGTCATTATAGTTTTTTTAAAAAAATTTTTTTTTGTTTTTTTTAATTTTTAATGTACAATAACTACCGGGACCCTACGAGGATTTGACACTACTAGCACAGTCCAGACAATGACTCGTCATTATAGTTGTGTATTTAAACTTAGGTTCTAAATTTGTTTTCCTCGTATTCGAGAGTTTGGGCTAAACTTCGTTAAATTTGAAATTATGGTCCTAGAACCTTGATCGAAAGTTTTGAATGTGAACAAAAATACAAAATAGACAATGGCCAGGCTATATCAATTAAATTTTTTGTCTAATTTAATTTTTATCCTTTTTTTTTTTTTTTAATCTTTAACGATCAAATTTACTTATAATTATTACTTTTAATCATTATATTACATATCACATGCTGTACTCCTCCACCACGTAACATCGTTTTAAGAGAAAGCGATCTGTATGATGGTGGCCAATTTGTCTTTTTCCTCTGTATTGTCATCGGTAAAGCAAATGTCTACGGTGTAGAGTGTCATCTTCACGAGAAAAACTTCAATGGGACGGTCCCAGTGACGTGGATATGGGACCGTCCAATCAGAGCACGCCACATATACATTAGGAGAATATGTGGCACACTAGTTGCACACTTATGGCGTGTTCTGATTGGACGGTCCCATATCCACGTCAATGAGACCGTCCCACTTAAGTTTTTCTCCATCTTCACAAAGTCACAACCACAAATTCACTACCTCCACAAACCACTAAAAATGATTAAAGATTCACCACACATCAAAGCATCAAAGTTTTTCCAAAACACAAAAAACAAAAATTCAACTCCAAAACTAAAAACTAAATAGAAAAGCATAAAATCACCGCTCTCCCAAAGTTGAGTGCTGGTACGTTTCTGTACCGTAGAATTACGTAAAATCCGATGTCTCTATTTATTATTCCTTATTTACTTTCGTATGTTATTGTTTGATCGTTTTTGGGTTTGCATATTCTGTAACAGAGAGTGATAGAAGTTTGAAACGTTTTTTTTTTTTTTGGTTTTTCTCTCCGACTTCAAATCCATCCAATTAATATATCTATCGTCATACCAATTTGTCTTTTTCCTCTGTATTGTCATCGGTAAAGCTAATGTCTACTGTGTAGTCGTGTATAGTCACTATAGTGTCATCTTCACAAATTCACAACCACAAATTCACTACCTCAACAAACCACTAAAAAAATGATTAAAGATTAACCACACAAAACACTAATGTCCTACTTCAAAGCATCAAAGTTTTTCCAAAACACAAAAAACAAAAATTCAATTTCAAAACTAAAAACTAAATAGAATTAAAGCATAAAATCACCGCCCTCCCAAAATAGTACCTCCAACCATTCTTTTTCCAACCCTAATAAATTAGGGTTTCATCTCGTCGTACTGTTAAGTAACCATATTGAATTGTTAGTAACAATTATATTATGGTTATGTATTTAAAGGGTTGATAACGTTTACGTCAAGTATTATGAATCTTCAATACAAATAGAGTTATAGAGACTCATTTTATGATTTGAGTGGACCGAAAGTATTGCAATCTAAGTCGACCCACCTTATGTGGCGATAGTCTCACTAAAACTTGATCGGCAGAATTTCAAGATGGCGTAGGCGATGATGGTGTAAAATAAAGATAACCCATTTTGTATGTAATAATGTAATATGATAGTGATTGGCTCTAAAAAGTTGCTTATGATTTGGGTCCATCAAAAACACCAATAAAAGCATCACGTTTTGTTTTTTTTCACTCTGTTTTGTTGTTATAGTAGCTAGAAGTGGTGGAGCCATCGGTGGTGGTGTTTCATTTTTGGGCGGTGACATTACCGGCAAAAAATTAAAAAATGAAAAAAAAAAAAATTGAATAACAAAGGCATCAAGATTTCTCACTCCAACACGATTTGATTATTAAATTAAAGTAGCATTGGATTTGGATATAATCATTTAAAGAAAATATTTTTAAAAATTAAATAAAAGATTAGATCAAATTTAAAAGATTGGTCAGTCGGATCTGTTAAGATCGAGTAATATATAAGAGTATCTCTAATGCAAGCGTGATTTGTGAAAAAAGAGATACCATATAGGATAAATAGACGTTATGTTAATAATTGTGTCTCCAATGTAGCCGTGCATATTCAACCTCAAGTTGACGTGGCAAAAAAAAAAAAAAAAAAACATTGTCAACATGACCGTCCACTTTCAAACGGTTTGTTGCACAGCTATTTTTTAGGTTAACTCATAAAACATTTAAAACTGACATTAATTTTTCATATATTTTTGGTAAGAAAATAAAATAAAAAATAAAACAGGAAAAAAAAAATGGACACGTCATTCAAAAAAATTATGTTTTTGACGGAAGCATTAAAGACCAAATTTTGAGTTGATTGTCTATTAAGTCTATTTTTATGCCACATAGGAAACAAGTCTCTTGACATTGTTGTCATATCAACAATTATTGTTATGCAAACCACTTTTACATTGGAGATGCTCTAAACGGTCCAAAATTTACTCTGTAATTAATTACTTATAAGATATCTCCTCTTACAAACATTAAAGAGAAAGTACCCTAAGCATTGTAGTAATTACAAAAGGTGGAACTTGAACACTTCCACCACAAGTTTGGAAAAAGGATATATATATTTTGGTTTATCAGAATCTGTCGTATATATAAGGTATAATATATAGTTTTATAATGAATTTATATCTATTATCACAAACACCAAGAAAAAAACACCCAACACAAGTACACAACACATGCTACATGATTTAAAAGTAATATTGATAGCAAAAACTATAAAAATAAGGATTTTACATTGTGCATATGGATCCAAACAATAAAAAGAAAAAGAAAAGAAAAAAAAAGCACATGCATGCATTCGAAATTCGAAAATAATGGTCTCACAAATCATGTGCTTCATTTAATTTAATTTTTTGTCTTTCTGATTTGACTTTATGTTATCAAATAATTAAATTAGTATTCTTGTTTATGCTTAGATTCACCTACTCTGATTAAATAATTAAACCTTGTTTAATTTTTATAAATACTCTACATTTATAATGTTCAAACAGTAAATCCCCAAAATTTGTCTTTACTAGTTCAGTTGTTAAGTTAATTTTACACTCAACATTTATTGTTTTTTTTTTTAAATATTACAAGAAATATTACAATAGGACTGCCATAACGTGCCGATATTAAACAATACATATGTGGTCCGGATATCAACCCAGGAATAAAACTTCCCACACACGCTTGTAAATGACGTATGGTGAGATTTAAACCTCTCACCACTTATGTGGACGAGAGGTGCACTACCAGCTCTGCTAAGAGCATCTTCAATGCTGTGCTAAATATCTGTGCCAATGCTAAAATTTAGCACATGGTGTAAAAATCATCCTCCAATACAGTGCCAAATGATGTGCCAAATTTGGCATGTGCTATATTCTGTGCCAAATTTGGGATATGCTATATTGTATGCTAAATTTGGCACACAATATAGCATATGCCAAATTTGGCACAACAATAAATGCCCATTTTTTAATTACAAAAATACCAATATATATATATTTTAAATGAAATAATGAATGCATTAATGGAATTTAGCATTGGAGAATTAAAAGAAATAATAAATGCATTAATGATAAATGTTTACTTTTATAATTTTAATTAATCTAATAATAAAAATAGCATTTTAAATAGGATTATGCATTGGAGCACAATGCTAAATTAATGTGCTAAATATGACATTTTACTTTTTTTTAATGCCAAATTTGGTATTAGCATTGGCATATACATTGGAGATGGTCTAAGAGATGATGTGCCAACATTTATTGATTGTTATGTTCATATATTGTGTAAAAAACTGTTACTTACATATAATTGAATTTATGTCAAACCCCAAATGATGTTATAATAAAAAATAAAAAATAATGGAAAAACAATTATGAATGAGATGAGATTGATCTAGTGGTATATATCTTTCATATTAGCACCATTGCGGTCATGTATTCGAGTCGTGTTCTCCTCCCCTTCTACTGACCATCAAAACACTAAATTAACTGTAATAGCTAAAAAAAAAAACACGTGTAAGCATAAAAAAGATATAAATTTTCAAGTGATGGATTTCCATGTAATTTGGTACGAGATCGTGATTATATTTGATAAATCATTTTTTTTTTCATATACCACTTACAACAACAACGATTTAAACCTATGACATTACAATATTGAATGAATACTCTTAACTCTAAACCATATTGGACGGTTGATAAAATCATTTTATTACAATTATGTTTCTAAAGTAGATATTTGAACCGTAGATATAAAAGAAGAACGCCGTAATTGACCCCTAATCTAAAAAAAAAGAAAAAAAAAGAAAAAAAAAGAAATGGGAACAAAATTGAGGACAATTCGGTAATTCGGTGGTAGTAAAGTAGTAGTTGATTGTGTTTTTTACGTGTGATTGTGAAAGCAACAATCAAACAATCAACAAATGAAACACTTCACACTTGTCTTCTACATACATACGTGAGCCGTGACGACATCGAGAGTTTCTCATCATAAATAAATACAAACCAAAAGAGTAATCAATGCTCTCATTTTCTGTGTGTTTATGTGTCCTGCTGCCTGTACACATCTACATAGAGAGAATTGTATTCTAGAACATCATAGAGACAACGAAAACGAGGAATACATTTTAATTAAATTTAAACAACCAAATCTTTTGGATAGTTTTTTTTTGGACTACCCTTTTGGATTGACGAAGAGACCAGACACATTTGGTTTGGTTGGAGAAAATTTCGGGTTTCGTGTGATTCTTGTTCATTGGTTAGTTTTTTCTTTTTCTTTTCTTTGTTTGCTGTGAAATTTTGTATATTTCTAAATGGGTGCAGTTGTTTAATTTGATTTGAATGCTTCCTCTGATCAATGATTTAGACATTGGTAAATGTTAATGACAACAACTCTCTCTCTCACCCTCTCTATGTGGAGCCGTGGGGGAGTCTCTTGCTGTCTCGCATTCTGTTAATGGAAGCTGGAACTTTTTATAGCAACATTTGCAGTGCAATTTGATTACTTTTTGAGAGAAAAAAAGAAGGGTCTTTTTGTTTGAAGCCATTAGAGGTACTCATCATCTTTTTCTACATACAAATAGTTCAATTTTTTTGCTTCACTGTTAATGATTCTCCATTGGAGCTGTATTGTATTGTACGTCTTTGCTTTTGGTCTCAATAGATGGAACTTTTTTCTGGTTCTGATTTCTTACAAGTGTTTGTGTTTCCTTTACATGCATTCATGTATATATATATGTGTGTGTGTGTGTGTGTGTGTGTTTTCATTTATTTATTGTTGTTGATGTTATGTGGGGACTTTCACTTTCACTTTCACTACCTTATTGAATCTCTGTCAAAAATCTCAAAGCATTTAATTATAGTTTCATTTTTGTTTGGATGATATGAGCTTTTAATAAACAAAGTTTTACTTTTTTATGCTGTCCAGGGTTTGAAGAGCAAGTTAAAAAAAATTTAAAAAAGTAAATAGTGATGGAGGCTTTGTGGACTGTGTTTTGTGGGGAATCTGGTTGTTCAGACATGGATGGAAAGCGATGCAAGTCTGGTTTTATGCTTTTGAGTCATCCGAATTCATGTATCAATCATGTCTTGATCATTTGCTTCAATGTTCTGCTGTTAGTCATGCTTGTAATCAATATGATTCAGAAGTCGAAAACACTTCACATTCCTGCACGTTTTCAACGTAAAACACCGTTGCAGATAGTGGCTGCTGCTGTAAATGGTTGTCTTGGGCTAGTGTATTTAGGGTTAGGCATTTGGATTTTAGAAGAGAAGCTGAGGACAACTCAGACAGCGTTATCTTTGAATTGGTGGCTACTAGTTTTGGTTCAAGGTGTCACATGGTTGATTGTGAGTTTAACTTTAAGTCTTAGAGGAAACCATCTTCCAAGAGCACCAATGCGGCTATTGTCCATTCTTGCCTTCTTGTATGCCGTAATTGTCTGTGCTTTATCCATCTTTGCTGCCATTTTAAACAAAGGAGTGTCGATAAAGATAGCTTTAGATGTTCTTTCCTTACCCGGAGCCAGTTTGTTGTTGTCATGCGCTTATAAGTATAAACAGGAAGAGAGTGATGTCAAAATTAGTGAGGGTGGCTTATATGAACCTTTGAATGGTGAAGCAAATGGCATCAGTAAGATCGATTCTGTTGGTGAAGTTAGTCGATTTGCCAATGCTGGTTTCTTCAGTAAAATGTCATTTTGGTGGTTGAATTCATTGTTGAAAAGGGGGAGGGAGAAAACTCTTGAAGATGAAGATATACCCGATTTGCGAGAGGAAGATCGAGCAGAGAGCTGTTATTCTGTATTCCTGGATCATTTGAATAAACAAAAACAAAAGGAACCATCATCTCAACCGTCAATATTGAGGACGATAATACTTTGCCACTGGACAGAGATTTTCGTGTCTGGGTTCTTTGCTTTGCTAAAGGTTCTCACCATATCTGCTGGTCCGCTGCTCCTTAATGCCTTCATTTTGGTTGCTGAGGGGAATGCAAGTTTCAAATATGAAGGTTATGTATTGGCCATAGCACTTTTTACCGCGAAGAGCTTAGAGTCCTTATCACAAAGACAGTGGTATTTCAGAAGCAGATTAGTTGGTCTCAAAGTGAGGTCTTTGCTCACAGCAGCCATTTACAAGAAACAATTGAGATTGTCCAACGCTGCTAGGTTGACACACTCAGGTGGTGAGATAATGAACTATGTTACAGTGGATGCTTACAGAATTGGAGAATTTCCTTTCTGGTTTCACCAAACTTGGACGACAAGTCTCCAGCTTTGTCTTGCACTGAT
Source organism: Acer saccharum (assembly GCA_030490815.1). NCBI lineage: Eukaryota > Viridiplantae > Streptophyta > Magnoliopsida > Sapindales > Sapindaceae > Acer > Acer saccharum. The sequence continues at coordinate 64,495,547 of CM059866.1, read as the reverse complement.
AATTCTCTTCCGTGCAGTGGGGTCAGCGACAGTTGCAGCCTTGGTGGTTATAGTTTTCACCGTGCTGTGTAATACTCCACTTGCAAAGTTGCAACACAAGTATCAAAGCAGGCTCATGGTTGCACAAGATGAGAGACTAAAAGCTAGTTCTGAGGCACTTGTGAATATGAAGGTTCTGAAACTATATGCTTGGGAATCCCATTTCAAGAATGCCATTGAAAATTTAAGGAAGGTGGAATACAAATGGTTATCGGCAGTGCAGTTGCGGAAATCATATAATAGTTTCCTCTTCTGGTCATCTCCTGTTTTGGTCTCTGCTGCTACTTTCGGGGCATGTTATTTCCTCAAGGTTCCTCTTCGTGCTAATAATGTTTTCACCTTTGTGGCAACATTGCGTCTTGTTCAGGATCCTATAAGATCTATACCTGATGTTATTGGAGTTGTCATTCAAGCAAAGGTTGCATTTGCCCGTATTGTAAAGTTCCTTGAGGCGCCAGAGCTGCAGAGTGCAAATGCTAGGCAAAAGGGCAACATTGAGAATATGGACCATGCCATTCTCATCAAATCAGCCGATTTTTCATGGGAAAAGGATTCTTCAAAGCCAACACTCAGGAACATAAATTTAGAGGTTAGACCTGGGGAAAAGGTGGCTATTTGTGGAGAAGTTGGTTCAGGCAAATCAACTCTTTTAGCATCAATTCTTGGAGAAGTTCCAAATACATCAGGAAATGTAAGTTATCACTGTTCTTTCCCTCTCTTTTTATAATCTTTGAATCCATTCAACCTTGTGACTTGTGAGAATTGTCTCCGCATACATCATGCTACACCTACTGTTGTGCAAGTCTTGTAATTTATAAGCATATTTCCCTGATTAGTTATTTGGTTCATTTGTATAATTTATAGATTCAAGTGCATGGAAAGACCGCCTATGTTTCTCAAACAGCATGGATTCAGACTGGAAGCATACGGGAGAACATTTTATTTGGGTCTCCTATGGATAGCCATCGATACCAAGAAACAATTGAGAGGTGTTCATTGGCAAAGGACCTTGAATTGCTTCCTTTTGGTGATCAGACTGAAATAGGTGAAAGAGGTGTTAATTTGAGCGGTGGTCAGAAGCAGCGGATTCAACTTGCTCGTGCTCTCTATCAGAATGCTGATATATATCTCTTGGATGATCCATTCAGTGCCGTTGATGCTCATACAGCTACAAGTTTATTTAATGTAACTTCATTTTCCCATAACCATGCTCTATTTAAGTTACTAGGTTTTAGAGAGAAAGTTAACGTTAACTTTGGCAGGAATACGTTATGGGAGCACTTTCAGGGAAGGCGGTCTTACTTGTGACTCATCAAGTTGATTTCCTGCCTGCATTTGATGCCGTTTTGGTTAGTCTCTTTGCTTTCATTGCATATTTTAGGGACTCTACATTTGTGTTTTTTTCTAGGTTTTTATTTTCGTGTTACTTGATGTTCCTTGAACTTGGTTATCTGATATAAGCTTGATTTTTTCGACAGTTGATGTCTGATGGTGAAATCCTACGGGCAGCTCCTTATCATCAATTATTGGTCTCATGCATAGAATTTCAGGACCTTGTAAATGCACACAAAGAAACAGCTGGTTCCGAGAGACTTGCTGAAGTTACTTCTCCCCAGAGCCGTGGAACTCCTGTTAAAGAGATCAAGAAGGGATATGTAGATAAACAAATCAAAACATCGAAAGGTGACCAGCTGATCAAGCAAGAAGAGCGTGAAATAGGAGACGCGGGGCTTAAGCCCTACATACAGTATCTAAATCAGAACAAAGGCTTTTTGTTCTTCTCGCTGGCTACTCTCTCTCACCTTATATTTGTGATTGGTCAAGTATTACAGAACTCTTGGATGGCCTCCAATGTGGACAATCCAGATGTTAGCACGTTGAGATTGATAGTGGTTTATCTGTTGATTGGAGTCACCTCAACACTGTTTTTGCTTAGTAGATCCCTCTCTACTGTTTTTTTAGGTCTTCACTCATCAAAATCTTTATTTTCACAACTTCTGAATTCCCTTTTCCGTGCACCTATGTCTTTTTATGACTCCACGCCTCTGGGAAGGATACTCAGTCGGGTAAGTATCACAATCGTAAAATGTTTTTTAATTAAGAGGGATTGGTGAAACTAATATATTGATCCTTTTTCTTTTCTGGTCCTTTTACAGGTCTCTTCTGATCTGAGTATTGTTGATCTTGATGTCCCGTTCAGTTTAATCTTTGCTGTTGGGGCTACAACAAATTGTTATACAAGTCTTGGAGTACTTGCTGTTGTTGTCTGGCAAGTCCTATTTGTCTCCATACCAATGATTTATGCGGCAATTCGCTTGCAGGTAATTTTTCACGAGTTCTATTCATAAGGGGTCGTTTTCCCTTATCTTGCATGTAAATAGCCATTATTTTTGCCTGCATGATGTTGACATTTTAGCATTATACATGACATAGACCGAACTTTGTCTTGAGCATATTTTGTAGTTGAAGGTTTGGGATTGGAGTTTTTACTAGCAAATTTACAAAATTCGCTTATTTCATTAACAGGGTTATTACTTCTCTTCTGCAAAAGAATTGATGCGGATCAACGGCACAACCAAGTCCTTGGTAGCAAATCATCTAGCTGAGTCTATAGCAGGAGCCATGACTATAAGAGCTTTTGAGGAGGAAGATCGTTTTTTTGCAAAGAATCTTGACCTCATTGATACAAACGCTAGTCCTTTCTTTCACAATTTTGCAGCAAATGAGTGGTTGATTGGACGGTTAGAAATACTGAGTGCAGCTGTTGTTTCCTCCGCAGCTCTCTGCATGGTTTTGCTTCCTCCTGGGACTTTTAGTTCGGGTTAGTATACTGACATTTATCTCCTCGTATTCAGAAACCTCGACAATGCTTTAGAATTTTGAAATATTCTATGCAATAAATTCATCAAACAATATTAAGCTACTGACATTTATGCACGAGATTTATTGTAACAATTACTTTTGTTATTTGCAGGCTTTGTTGGAATGGCACTTTCTTATGGTCTTTCACTAAACATGTCCCTCGTATTTTCAATTCAAAACCAGTGTACTATAACAAATTATATCATTTCTGTTGAAAGACTAAACCAATACATGCATATACCAAGTGAAGCTCCCGAAGTGATTGAAGACAACCGCCCCCCACCCAACTGGCCGGCTGTGGGTAAAGTTGATATTTGCGATTTGCAGGTAAAATTTTGATTTTGTGATTGTTATTATTCTATATCCATAAATGGTTCATGTACTGAGAAAATTAATGACCAAACAGATCAGATATAGGCTCGATGCACCGCTTGTCCTTCGAGGTGTCAGTTGCACATTTGAAGGAGGGCACAAAATTGGTATTGTTGGCCGAACTGGCAGTGGAAAGACTACTCTCATTGGTGCTCTTTTTCGTCTGGTGGAGCCAGTCGGAGGGAAGATTGTAGTAGATGGAATCGATATCTCTACAATTGGACTGCACGATCTGAGGTCACGTTTTGGAATTATACCTCAAGATCCTACACTATTTAATGGGACTGTGAGATATAATTTGGATCCCTTATCTCAACATAATGACCAGGAAATATGGGAGGTAAATTTCAACACTTATTTTCATGTTTTCGAAGCAGTTTTTGTTGTTTGTTTGTTTGCAATTGCTCATTATTACTTGTGCATTTTTGAAGGTTCTTGGGAAGTGTCAGCTTCGAGAGGCTGTCGAAGAGAAAGATCTAGGCCTGGATTCCCTAGGTAAGTATTCTGACATTTGTAAATATTTAGGACATTGTTTTAGTTAGTGACAGTAACTGAAAATCGGTTACATATACAGTTGTGGAAGATGGATCGAACTGGAGCATGGGACAGAGACAACTTTTCTGTTTGGGTCGTGCTCTTTTGAGGAGAAGCCGGATTCTGGTGCTTGATGAAGCAACTGCGTCAATCGACAATACCACTGACATGATTTTACAGAAGACTATCCGTACTGAATTTGCAGATTGCACTGTCATTACAGTAGCTCACAGGATACCAACTGTGATGGATTGCACAAAGGTACTCGCCATTAGCGATGGTGAGTTTTGTTCCATCGAGCTGATTTTTAAATACAAATTTCTGGTATTCTCTGCGTATGTCATCTGCTGGTTGATTGAGTTTCTGTAAAGTTGGAAACTTTAACTTTCCCGTTTCACATATAAACATATCAAATCCCTTGATTGTTGTATCCAACAACTGAGTTTTTACATTCGAAGTTTCGAACATTCGCACTAGATAATGATTCTCCCTTTTAGCTCAAAATGTATTAAGAAAGTTTGTGTTTGATATATTTTAGGAAAACTCGTGGAATATGATGAACCGATGAAGTTAATGAAGAATGAAGGTTCGTTGTTTGGGCAGCTTGTGAAGGAATACTGGTCTCATTTGAACTCTGCAGAATCACATTGAAGCTAATAATAGTTTCCTTTGTAGCTTTTTCTCTCTCTTGTTTTGGAAGCAAAGAGAAGAGATAAATGTAAGTAGGATGTATAGTAGTATCATTAATGTAACACTAGAGGGATGGAGAGCAAATGACAAAGAGGAACACATGTTCCCTTGCTAGGTAGCATTAGTTGTGTCTAAACTCTCATGTTTTCTTTTACAACAAGGCAATGAGTTATGATATGATCATGGTCTCATGGTCTCAATAAAGCTCAGATCAGTAGAGAATCGTTGAATCGTTTGTCTTGTTGATTAAAAAAGAGTGATGGAAAGGAAAGATGAATTGTTTTGAAAATAGTCATAACTCTTTGATGAACAACTTCTTGATATATTGGGTTATTAAAATTGTATGCAATAAGATTTCTAAAAATATTCCCACTAAGTTTGGTCCTTTTTTTTTTTTTTACTGTTGTTTAACAGTACTTGATTGTATGTGAATGGTGAATCGGATATTTCTATAAAGGAATTAAACATCAAGAATCCACTTATAAAAAGAGTTATTGAAAGATAAATTCCTCATAAGCTAAAAAAAAAAAAAGGGAGAATTTCCTCACTACTGTTTTTTTTAAGTACCAATTTAGAATTTTTGGGAGGAAAGTATCATTGAGTTACCTCAACTTTTATTCTTGTTGTGTTTTGCTGTTAATACATCTATTGTTTGAATTTTAAGAGTATATCGAAAAAAAAAAAAAAGGAAAAAGAAAAAAGGAATTTACCTTAGATCTTTTAAGAGTATATCTTAAAATAAAAAAGAAAAATAAATGATAGAGTGATATTTTTTTTAATAGGAAACAAGGAAAAAAAGCTTCTATTATTATCATACAAGTTCAAATGTTCAATAATGTTACTGATAATTAATATTAATTAGACTAAAATCCCAAGATTAAAAAAAAAAAGATTTGTTCACTTCCCAATGTGGCTTGGGGTGGATAATGCTCATTAAATTCCGTAATATCTCATGTTTGAATTGTTGCAACTGTAGTTGGTATATATATATATATATACATAAATTCTATTATCAATTCCAACTGACAAAAGTTATATCAGTTTCTTGCATGTGGGCCACTGGATTTAAATACTTTGACTTGGCTGTATGCACTTGTCAGTCAAAGTATTTAAATCCAGTTGCCTACATACAAGGAACTGATATAACTTTTGTCAGTTCGAACTGATAATAGAAAGACTCCAGTTGCCCACATACAAGGAACTGATATAACTTTTGTCAGTTCGAACTGATAATAGAAAGACTAATATACAGAAATTCTATTATCAGTTCGAACTGATATAAAATATATCAGTTCCTTATATGTGGACAATTGGATTTAAAAGATATTTTGACAAGTGCATATAGTCAAGTCAAAGTATTTAAATCTAATAGCTCATAAGCAAGGAACTGATATATTTTTTGTCAATTTGAACTGACAATAGAAAAATTGTATATATATATATAATTGATATATTTAAAATTGTTAGATCAAAGTTTTTAAAGTCACACAAGGTTGCAAGTTGGGATATGATCAAATTTATCAAAGATTTTCAAAACTTCATAAAAGAAATCATTACAATCCAGAAATTATCTATTCAAATTCAATTTTTTTTTTATTAATGACAATTTTAACCTAAATTTAAATTACTAAACAAGATAAAAAAAATGTAAAGACACTCAAAACTAATTAAATTAATATTATTTTTTAAAATTCTCTCTCCTAAATCATTAGATTAAATATTACTATTAAACTCTTTCTCTTAAATATGTTATTATTGTATTAAACACTCTCTCCTAATTAATCTCTCTCTATTTTTCAAAAATAAAATAACATTTATGATAAATAGCTAAAGAAAACTAAAACTTATGAATATTTTAGTTTTTTACTAACAGTAATATATATATATATATATATATATATATATATATATATATATAGTGGTTCTCTCATAAGGGATCCCTTATTTTAATTTCGGTAAGGACCACCATGAAATCATATCGATTTGAATGAATTTTAATCTGAATTTTTTTGTGGATGATAAGTTCATTGAAATCTACCTATGAATAAAATTTGAGAATTTTTCAAACACGAAAACTATTTTTCTTGAATTTCATATATTTCGCCTATTTTTCTAATGCCTTCATATTTAAAAAAAATCGATAAAAATAGTTTTCGTGCTTGAAAAATTCTCAAATTTTATTTATAGGTAAATTTCAACGAACTTATCATCCACAAAAAAATTCAGATTAAAATTCATTCAAATCGATATGATTTCATGGTGGTCCTTACCGAAATTAAAATAAGGGATCCCTTATGAGAGAACCACTGTATATATATAAATAAGTCAATATATATAAAAAAAGGATATATGAAAACATGAATTATTTCAACTAGATTCAATTAAACTCGGAATATTTAAGACTAATGAAAGAATTAAAGTTCTCTAGACAATTATATACCTACAAGAGTAACAAAAAACATTTTCATATTTCGATTTTTTTTTTTTGTTATAAAAAAAAGGTACTTTTATTATTTTTATTTTTTTACATTTATATGGTTCCTAAAAATCAAATATATTATTAAGTTTTTTATTTTTTTTTTATTTTTAACTGTTAGTCTTGCTTGAGGAAGAATGAATATAGAAAATTAGAGATGTATTGGAGGAGAAAAAGTTTAATATGGTAATTAAAAATTTAGGAGAGAGTATTTAATATGTAATAATTAATTTAATGACTTAAAAGAGACAAATTTTTTTTAAACAATTTAATTCAAAAAAATAAAGAAGATAATCTTTTAACGGAATGAAGTATTAAATTTTGTGAATGGAATGTTTATAGGAAAGAAGTGAAAAAAAAAAAAAAAAAAATAGTTGTCTCTCAAAAGAAATTTAAAGTTTTGATCAAAGCTTCTCATATAATTTATATCAGGAATCCTCCCCGATGAGAATCAATTTAAATTTATATCTTAAATATTCTTACTTTCTCTTTTGTGCATGTCTTGTTGATCAAAGTTCTGTTAATGGAATTTGCTTTTTGGTTTATCTGTTTGAAACTTTTTACAGTAACCTTTGCACCGAAAATAAGTTCGGTTTTTTTTTTTTTTTTTCCAGAAAAAAAGGAGGAGAAAAGGAAGTGGTCCTAAGCTGAAAACATTAAAGGTACCATGCAACTTCTCATCATTTCATTCTCAATAATAATCAGTTACTTGAAATTTTTCTTCACTAGCTATTAATAAATCTGCATTGGAGCTCTATTGCATATTTCTTGTATTTGCTCTTGATAATTGAATGATTTGTAAGTTCTTGCATGTCTTTCGCTTGTTATTATAATGTGGGGACTTCACATTTTTTTCACTACCTTATTGAATCTCTTTGTCAAAGCTTTCATTGGTCTATGCAGTTCTGATGTTTGAAATTAAGTGACGGTGAATTTAAAGATTTGATGTTTTGGTGTTAGTTGTGCTCTTATTCAATATGATTAAGATGTCATCGTCGAAAACACTTCACATGCCTTCATGTGTTCGACGATTTGCACCATTGCGGATGGTGGCTGCAGTTGTAAATGGTTGTATTGGAATAGTGTATTTGTGTTTAGGCATTTGGATTTTAGAAGAGAATCTGAGGAAAACTCACACTGCTTTACCTTTGAATCAATGGTTACTAGTATCGGTTCAAGGTGTCACATGGTTGTTCATGAGTCTGTTTGTATGCCTTAAGGGAAGTCATCTTCCTCTTTTGGTTATCTCCTGTTTTGGTCTCTGCTGCTACTTTCGGGGCTTGTTATTTCCTCGAGGTCCCGCTTTGTGCTAGTAACGTTTTCACTTTTGTGGCAACGTTATGACTTGTCGCATTTGATTATAGTTTCATTTTTGTTTGGATGATTTGAGCTTTTAATAAACAAAGTTTTACATTTTTATGCTGTCCAGGGTTTGAAGAGCAAGTTAAAAAAAATTAAAAAAAGTAAATAGTGATGGAGGATTTGTGGACTGTGTTTTGTGGGGAATCTGGTTGTTCAGACATGGATGGAAAGCGATGCAAGTCTGGTTTTATGCTTTTGAGTCATCCGAATTCATGTATCAATCACGTCTTGATCATTTGCTTCAATGTTCTGCTGTTAGTCATACTTGTAATCAATATGATTCAGAAGTTGAAAACACTTCGCATTCCTGCACGTTTTCAACGTAAAACACTGTTGCAGATAGTGGCTACTGCTGTAAATGGTTGTCTTGGGCTAGTGTATTTAGGGTTAGGCATTTGGATTTTAGAAGAGAAGCTGAGGGTAACTCAGACAGCGTTGCCTTTGAATTGGTGGCTACTAGTTTTGGTTCAAGGTGTCACATGGTTGATTGTGAGTTTAACTTTAAGTCTTAGTGGAAATCATCTTCCAAGAGCACCAATGCGGCTATTGTCCATTCTTGCCTTCTTGTATGCCGTAATTGTTTGTGCTTTATCCATCTTTGCTGCCATTTTAAACAAAGGAGTGTTGATAAAGATAGCTTTAGATGTTCTTTCCTTACCCGGAGCCAGTTTGTTGTTGTCATGCGCTTATAAGTATAAACAGGAAGAGAGTGATGTCAAAATTAGTGAGGGTGGTTTATATGAACCTTTGAATGGTGAAGCAAATGGCATCAGTAAGATCGATTCTGTTGGCCAAGTTAGTCGATTTGCCAATGCTGGTTTCTTCAGTAAGATGTCATTTTGGTGGTTGAATTCATTGTTGAAAAGGGGGAGGGAGAAAACTCTTGAAGATGAAGATATACCCGATTTGAGGGAGGAAGATAGAGCAGAGAGCTGTTATTCAGTATTCCTTGATCATTTGAATAAACAAAAACAAAAGGAACCATCATCTCAACCGTCAATATTGAGGACGATAATACTTTGCCACTGGACAGAGATTTTCATGTCTGGGTTCTTTGCTTTGCTAAAGATTCTCACCGTATCTGCTGGTCCGCTGCTCCTTAATGCCTTCATTTTGGTTGCTGAGGGGAATGCAAGTTTCAAATATGAAGGTTATGCATTGGCCATAGCACTTTTTACCGCGAAGAGCTTAGAGTCTTTAGTGCAAAGACAGTGGTATTTCAGAAGCAGACTAGTTGGTCTCAAAGTGAGGTCTTTACTCACAGCAGCCATTTACAAGAAGCAATTGAGATTGTCCAACGCTGCTAGGTTGACACACTCGGGTGGCGAGATAATGAACTATGTTACAGTGGATGCTTACAGAATTGGAGAATTTCCTTTCTGGTTTCACCAAACTTGGACGACAAGTCTCCAGCTTTGTCTTGCACTGATAATTCTCTTCCGTGCAGTGGGGTTAGCGACAGTTGCAGCCTTGGTGGTTATAGTTTTCACCGTGCTGTGTAATACTCCACTTGCAAAGTTGCAACACAAGTATCAAAGCAGGCTCATGGTTGCACAAGATGAGAGACTAAAAGCTAGTTCTGAGGCACATGTGCATATGAAGGTTCTGAAACTATATGCTTGGGAATCCCATTTCAAGAATGCCATTGAAAATTTAAGGAAGGTGGAATACAAATGGTTATCGGCAGTGCAGTTGTGGAAATCATATAATGGTTTCCTCTTTTGGTCATCTCCTGTTCTGGTCTCTGCTGCTACCTTTGGGGCATGTTATTTCCTCAAGGTTCCTCTTCATGCTAGTAATGTTTTTACCTTTGTGGCAACATTGCGTCTTGTTCAGGAGCCTATAAGATCTATACCCGATGTTATTGGAGTTGTCATTCAAGCGAAGGTTGCATTTGCTCGTATTGTAAAGTTCCTTGAGGCACCAGAGCTGCAGAGTGCAAATGCCAGGCAAAAGGGCAACATTGAGAATATGGACCATGCAATTCTCATCAAATCAGCCGATTTTTCATGGGAAAAGAATTCTTCAAAGCCAACACTCAGGAACATAAATTTAGAGGTTAGACCTGGGGAAAAGGTGGCTATTTGTGGAGAAGTTGGTTCAGGCAAATCAACTCTTTTAGCATCAATTCTTGGAGAAGTTCTGAATACTTCGGGAAATGTAAGTTATTACTGTTCTTTTCCCCTCCTTTTATGATCTTGGAATCCTCGCAACCATGTGAGAATTGTCTCCTCATACATCCTGCTGTGTTTCCTGTTGTGCATAGTCTTGAAATTTATAAGCATATTTTACCGATTAGTAATTTGGTTCATTTGTATAATTTATAGATTCAAGTGCATGGAAAGACTGCCTATGTTTCTCAAACAGCATGGATTCAGACTGGAAGCATACGGGAGAACATTTTATTTGGGTCTCCTATGGATAGCCATCGATACCAAGAAACAATTGAGAGGTGTTCATTGGCAAAGGACCTTGAGTTGCTTCCTTTTGGTGATCAGACTGAAATAGGTGAAAGAGGAGTTAATTTGAGTGGTGGTCAGAAGCAGCGGATTCAACTTGCTCGCGCTCTCTATCAGAATGCTGATATATATCTCTTGGATGATCCATTCAGTGCCGTTGATGCTCATACAGCTACAAGTTTGTTTAATGTAACTTCATTTTCCCAAAAGAACCATGCTTTATTTAAGGTACTAGGTTTTAGAGAGAGCTAACGTTAACTTTGGCAGGAATACGTTATGGGAGCACTTTCAGGGAAGGCAGTCTTACTTGTGACTCATCAAGTTGATTTCCTGCCTGCATTTGATGCTGTTTTGGTTAGTCTCTTTGCTTTCATTGCATATCTTAGGGACTCTACATTTGTGTTTTTTTTTTTCCTGGATTTTTATTTTCATGTTACTTGATGTTCCTTCAACTCACCGTGCAATGGTTAGTTTGACTTGTGAACTTCAATGGCTTAAATATTTGCTCAATGATCTTGGAGTTGCTCATCTTGCACCCATAACATTTCATTGTGATAATCAAGCTGCCATACACATCACAAATAATCCGGTTTTCCATGAATGGACAAAACACATTGAGCTTGATTGTCATTTTGTTTGTGAAAAAATCCAGTCGCAACTCATTGCTCCTCGGTACATCCCCTCATCAATGCAAGTTGCTGACATTTTCAAGTTGGAATGTGGGTGATAATGTGATAGTTCCTATATGTTCAATTACCGGATGGGTTATCTGATGTAAGCTTGATTTTGTTGACAGTTGATGTCTGATGGTGAAATCCTGTGGGCAGCTCCATATCATCAATTATTGGCCTCAAGCAAAGAATTTCAGGACCTTGTAAATGCACACAAAGAAACAGCTGGTTCGGAGAGACTTGCTGAAGTTACTTCTCCCCAGAGCCTTGGAACTCCTGTTAAAGAGATCAAGAAGGGATATGTAGATAAACAAATCAAAACTTCGAAAGGTGACCAGCTGATCAAGCAAGAAGAGCGTGAAATAGGAGACGCGGGGCTTAGGCCCTACATACAGTATCTAAATCAGAACAAAGGCTTTTTGTTCTTCTCCATGGCCAGTCTCTCTCACCTTATATTTGTGATTGGTGAAGTATTACAGAACTCTTGGATGGCCTCCAATGTAGATAATCCAGATGTTAGCACATTGCGATTGATAGTTGTTTATCTGTCGATTGGAATCGGCTCAACGCTGTTTTTCCTTTGTAGATCCCTCTCTACTGTTGTTTTAAATCTTCAATCATCAAAATCTTTATTTTCACAACTTCTGAATTCCCTTTTCCGTGCACCTATGTCTTTTTATGACTCCACGCCTCTGGGAAGGATACTCGGTCGGGTAAGTATCACAATCGTAAAATGTTTTATCTTTATGAGGGATTGGTGAAACTAATATATTGATCTTTTTTCTTTTCTGGTCCTTTTACAGATCTCTTCTGATCTGAGTATCGTCGATCTTGATGTCCCGTTCAGTTTAATCTTTGCTGTTGGGGCTACCACATATTGTTATACTAGTCTTGGAGTACTTGCTGTTGTTGTCTGGCAAGTCCTATTTGTCTCCATACCAATGATTTATGTGGCAATTCGCTTGCAGGTAGTTTTTCACGAGTTCTATTCATAAGGGGTTGTTTTCCTTCATCTTGCATTTACATAGCCATTATTTTTGCCTGCATGATGTTGACATTTTAGCATTATACATGACATAGGCCAAACTTTGTCTTGAGCATATTTTGTAGTTGAAGGTTTGGGATTGGAGTTTTTACTAGCAAATTTACAAAATGTCACTTATTTTATTAACAGGGTTATTACTTCTCTTCTGCAAAAGAATTGATGCGGATCAATGGCACAACCAAGTCCTTGGTAGCAAATCATCTAGCTGAGTCTATAGCAGGAGCCATGACTATAAGGGCTTTTGAGGAGGAAGAGCGTTTTTTCGCAAAGAATCTTGACCTCATTGATACAAACGCTAGTCCTTTCTTTCACAATTTTGCAGCAAACGAGTGGTTGATTGGATGGTTAGAAATACTGATTGCAGCTGTTGTTGCCTCTGCAGCACTCTGCATGGTTTTGCTTCCTCCTGGGACTTTTAGTTCGGGTTAGTATACTGATATTTATCTCCTCATATTCAGAAACCTCGACAATGCTTTAGAAGTTTGAAATATTCCATGCAATAAATTCATCGAACAATATTAAGCTACTGACATTTATCCACGAGATTTATTGTAACAATTACTTTTGTTATTTGCAGGCTTTGTTGGAATGGCACTTTCTTATGGTCTTTCACTAAACATGTCCCTCATATTTTCAATTCAAAACCAGTGTACTATAACAAATTATATCATTTCTGTTGAAAGACTAAACCAATACATGCATATACCAAGTGAAGCTCCCGAAGTGATTGAAGACAACCGCCCCCCACCCAACTGGCCGGCTGTGGGTAAAGTTGATATTTGCGATTTGCAGGTAAAATTTTGATTTTGTGATTGTTGTTATTCTATATCCATAAATGGTTCATTACTGAGAAAATTAATGACCAAACAGATCAGATATAGGCTCGATGCACCGCTTGTCCTTCGAGGTGTTAGTTGCACATTTGAAGGAGGGCACAAAATTGGTATTGTTGGCCGAACCGGCAGTGGAAAGACTACTCTCATTGGTGCTCTTTTTCGTCTGGTGGAGCCAGTCGGAGGGAAGATTGTAGTAGATGGAATCGATATCTCTACAATTGGACTGCACGATCTGAGGTCACGTTTTGGAATTATACCTCAAGATCCTACACTTTTTAATGGGACTGTGAGATATAATTTGGATCCCTTATCTCAACATAATGACCAGGAAATATGGGAGGTAAATTTCAACACTTATTTTCGCGTTTTCGAAGCAGTTTTTGTTGTTTGTTTGCAAATGCTCATTATTACTTGCATTTTTGAAGGTTCTTGGGAAGTGTCAGTTTCGAGAGGCTGTCGAAGAGAAAGATCTAGGCCTGGATTCCCTAGGTAAGTATTCTGACATTCGTAAATATTTAGGACAATTGTTTTAGTTAGTGACACTAACTGAAAATTGGTTATATATACAGTTGTGGAAGATGGATCGAACTGGAGCATGGGACAAAGACAACTTTTCTGTTTGGGTCGTGCTCTTTTGAGGAGAAGCCGGATTCTGGTGCTTGACGAAGCAACTGCGTCAATCGACAATGCCACTGACATGATTTTACAGAAGACTATCCGTACTGAATTTGCAGATTGCACTGTCATTACAGTAGCTCACAGGATACCAACTGTGATGGATTGCACAAAGGTACTCGCCATTAGTGACGGTGAGTTTTGTTCCATCGAGCTGATTTTTAAATACAAATTTCTGGTGTTCTCTGCGTATGTCATCTACTGGTTGATTGAATTTCTGTAAAGTTGGAAACTTTAACTTTCAGTTTCACATATAAACATATCTAATCCCTTGATTGTGTCCAAATACAGATTTCTGGTGTTCTCTGCGTATGTCATCTATTGGTTGATTGAATTTCTGTAAAGTTAGAAACTTTAACTTTAAGTTTCACATATAAACATATCTAATCCCTTGATTTTGTCCGACAACTGAGTTTTGACATTCGAACATCCACACTAGATAACGATTCTCCTTTTTAGCTCAAAATGTATTAAGAAAGTTCGTGTTTGATATATTTAAGGAAAACTCGTGGAATATGATGAACCAATGAAGTTAATGAAGAATGAAGGTTCGTTGTTTGGGCAGCTTGTGAAGGAATACTGGTCTCATTTGAACTCTGCAGAATCACATTGAGGCTAATAATAGTTTCCTCTGAAGCTATTTTTCTCTCTTGTTTTGGCAGCAAAGAGGAGATAAATGTAAATATTCCCTTGCTAGGTAGCATTAGTTGTGTTTAAACTCTCATGTGTTTTCTTTTACAACAAGGCAATGAGTTATGATATGATCATGGTCTCGATAAGGCTCAGGTCAGTAGAGAATCGTTGAATTGTCGAATCGTTTGCCTCAATGATTAAAAAAGAGTGATGGAAATGAAAGATGAATTGTTTTGAAAATAGTCATTACTCTTTGATGAACAACTTGTTGATATATCGGGTTGTAATTAAGATTGTATCAGGGCCCCTTATTTATTTATTTTTTTTACTGTTGTTTAACAGTACTTAATTGTATGTGAATGGTGAATCAGACTTATAAAACATCAAGAAGAAAGAGTTATTGAAAGATAAATTCCTCATAAGCTAAAAAAAAGAGATAAATTCCTCACTACTATTTTTTTTAAGTACCAATTTAGAATTTTAGGGAGGAAAGTACCACCAAGTTACCTCAACTTTCATTCTTGTTGTTTTTGCTGTTAATACATCTATTGGTTTGAATTTTAAGAGTATATCGAAAAAAAGAAAAAAAAAGAAAAAAGAATTTACCAATAGATCCTTTAAGAGTATATCTTAAAATAAAAAAGAATAAAAAAATGATAAGTAATACATATATATATATTTATAGGAAACAAGGAAAAAACTTTTATTATTATCATACAAGTTCAAATGTTGAACAATGTTATTGATAATTAATATTAATTAGACTAAAATCCCATGATTAAAAAAAATTATATATTCACTTCCCGATGTGGCTTGGGGTGGATAACCCTCATTCAGTCCCGTAATATCTTAGGTTCGAGTCGCTGCAACCGCAGTTGGTATATATACAAAAAATTAATATATTTAAAAGTGATATTAAAGTTTTTAAAGTCACACAAGGTTGCAAGTTGTGTCATGATAAAATTTATCAAAGATTTTCAAAGCTTCATAAAAGAATTTAAAGTTTTGATCAAGACTTCTCATATAATTTATATCAGGAATCCCCCACAATGAGAATCAATTAACAAATATATCATAAATATTCTTACTTTCTCTTTTGTGCATGTCTTGTTGTTCAAAGTTCTGTTAATGGAATTTGCTTTTGGTTTATCTGTTTGAAACTTCTTACAGGAACTTTTGCAGTGAAAATAAGTTCGTTTTTTTTCAGAAAAAATGGAGGAGAAATGGAAGTGGTCCTAAGCTGAAAACATTAAAGGTACCATGAAACTTCTCATCATTTCATTCTCAATAATAATCAGTTACTTGAAATTTTTCTTCACTAGCTATTAATGAATCTCCATTGGAGCTCTATTGCATATTTCTTGTCTTTGCTCTTGATAATTGAATGATTTGTAAGTTCTTGCATGTCTTTCACTTGTTATTATTATGTGGGGACTTCACATTTTCTTCACTACCTTATTGAATCTATGTCAAAGCTTGCATTGGTGTATGCAGTTCTGCTGTTTGAAATTAAGTGATGGTGAATTTAAAGATTTGATGTGTTTGGTGTTAGTTGTGCTCTTATTCAATATGATTCAGATGTCATCTTCACAAACACTTCACATGCCTTCATGTGTTCGACGATTTACACCATTGCAGATGGTGGCTGCAGTTGTAAATGGTTACTAGTGTATTTGTGTTTAGGCATTTGGATTTTAGAAGAGAAGCTGAGGAAAACTCACACTGCTTTACCTGGTTGTTCATGAGTCTATTCGTATGCCTTAAGGGAAGTCATCTTCCTCTTTTGGTCATCTCCTGTTTTGGTCTCTGCTGTTACTTTCGGGGCTTGTTATTTCCTCGAGGTCCCTCTTCGTGATAGTAACGTTTTCACTTTTGTGGCAATGTTACGACTAGTTGAGGAACCTATACGATCTATCCCTGATATCATTGGAGTTGTCATTCAAGCAAAGGTTGCATTTGCACACGTTGTGAAGTTCCTAGAGGCACCAGAGCTGCAGAGAGCAAATGTCAGGCGGAACATGGAGGACGTGAACCATGCCATTCTCATCGAATCAGCCAATTTCGCTTGGGAGGAGAATTCTTTGAAGCCAACACTAAGGAATATAAATTTAGAGGTTACATCTTGGGGAAAAGGTGGCTATATGCGGTGAAGTTGGTTCAGGCAAATCAATCCTTTTAGCAGCAATTCTTGGAGAAGTTCCAAATACACAAGGAAATGTAAGTTTTGCACTTCTAGTTTTGCAAGTCTCGTAATTCATAATCAATTTATGTTGACGAGTATTCTGGTTTATTGTACAATGAATAGATTCAAGTGCAAGGCAAGACTGCCTATGTTTCTCAAACAGCATGGATCCAGACTGGAAGCATACAGGAGAACAACTTAATTTGGATCTCCTATGGATAGCTATCGATACCAAGAAACAATTGAGAGGTGTTCATTGGTAAAGGACCTTGAGTTGCTTCCTTTTGCTGATCTCACCGAAATAGGTGAAAGAGGAGTTAATTTAAGTGGTGGGCAGAAGCAGCAAATTCAACTTGCTTGTGCTCTCTATCGGGATGCTGATATATATCTCTTGGATGATCCGTTCAGTGCTGTCGATGCTCATACAGCTACAAGTTTGTTTAATGTAACTTCAACACTTTTCCAAGACCATGCTCTTTTGAAGTAACTAGATTTTAGTGAAAGCTAACGTGTTAATTTGGCAGGAATACATTATGGAAGCACTTTCAGGGAAACCAGTCTTACTTGTGAGTCATCAAGTCGATTTCCTTCCTGCATTCGATTCTGTCTTGGTTCGTATGCTCTTAATTTCTTCCATTGTTTTTGCTTGATTACCTATCTCAGTGACTTCACATTAGTGTCAAAAGCACTTGCAGCCTAGCAGCATTTTATTGTTTTGTGTAATTTTGTTTGTCAATTCAGTTATCTGAAGTAAGCTTAATTTTTTCGACAGTTAATGTCAGATGGGGAAATCGTATGTGCTGCTCCTTATCATCGATTATTAGCTTCAAGCAAAGAATTTCTAAATTCCCTTTTCCGCGCACCTATGTCTTTCTATGACTCCACGCCTTTGGGGTGGATACTTAGTCGGGTAAGCATTGCAATCATAAAATGATTGTGTCTTGATGGAGGATTATTGAAACTAATATATCTCTCTGTTTTCTTTTCTGGTCCTTATAGAGACCTCTTCTGATCTGAGTATCATTGATCTTGATGTCTCGTTCAGTTTAATCTTTGCTGTTGTGGTTAACATAAATACTTATGCTAGTTTTGGAGTACTTGCTGTTGTTACCTGGCAGGTCCTATTTGTCTTCATAACAGTGATTTACGTGGCGATTCGCTTGCAGCTAACTTTGCCTTGACCATATTTTGGAGTTGAAAGAGTTGGATTCCAATCTTTACAAGCAAATTTTACTAGACGTTGCTTCTTTTTTCTTTTCTAAACAGAATTACTACTTCTCTACTGCAAAAGAATTGATGCGGATCAACGGCACAACCAAATCCTTGGTAGCAAATCATCTAGCCGAGTCTATATCAGGAGCCATGACTATAAGAGCTTTCAAAGAGGAAGAGCGTTTTCTCGCAAAGAATCTTGACCTTATCGATACAAATGCTAGTCCTTTCTTCCACGGTTTTGCAGCAAACGAGTGGTTGATCCAACAGTTAGAAACACACAGTACAGCTGTTGTTGCCTCTTCAGCACCCTGCATGGTTTTGCTTCCTCCTAGTACTTTTAGTCCAGGTGAATATACATATATCTTCTAGTAATCGGATAAATTTATCGTATATATATCAAGCTACTGACTTATATGCAACAGATTTCTTACAACAATTACTTCTGTTGTTTGCAGAATTATTGGAATGGCACTTTCTTATTGTCTTTCATTGAACATTACTTTTGTAATGTCAATTCAAAGGCAATGTACTATAGAAAACCATATTATATCTGTAGAAAGACTAAACCAATACATGCATATAACAAATGAAGCCCCTGAAGTGATCGAAGCAAACCGTTCCCCGCCCAACTGGCCGGCTGTGGGTAAAGTGGACATTTGTGACTTGCAGATCAGATATAGGCTCAATGCACCAGTTGTACTTCAAGGTGTCAGTTGCACATTTGAAGGAGGACACAAAATTGGTGTTGTTGGCAGAACTGGCAGTGGAAAGACTACTTGCATCAGTGCACTATTTCGTCTGGTGGAGCCAGCCGGAGGGAAGATTGTAGTAGACGGTATTGACATCTCTACCATTGGACTGCACGATCTGAGGTCATGTTTCGGAATTATACCTCAAGATCCTACTCTTTTTAATGGGACAGTGAGATATAATCTGGACCCCTTATCTCAACACACTGACCAGGAACTATGGGAGGTACATTGCTAACTTTTTCGTATTTTCGAAGCAGTTTCTGTTGCTTATTTGCAAATGCTTATTATTCCTTTTGCATTTTTTTTTAGGTTCTTGGGAAGTGTCAGCTTCAAGAGGCTGTCCAAGAGAAAGAACAAGGCCCCAGATTCTTTAGGTAAGTATGTTGACATTCTTGTATTTTCAGGACAATTATTTTTAGTTAGTGACATTAACTAAAACCCGGTTACTTACAAAGTTATCGAGGATGGATCGAACTGGAGCAATGGACAAAGACAGCTGTTCTGTTTGGGGCGTGCACTTTTGAGAAAATGCCGGATACTGGTGCAGTGGTGCTTGACGAAGCAACTGCATCAATTGACAATGCAACTGACATGATTTTGCAGAAAACTATCAGGACTGAATTTGCAGATTGCACTGTCATTACAGTAGCTCACAGAATACCAACCGTGATGGATTGCACAATGGTACTCGCCATCAGCGATGGTGAGAGTCTCATTCAATTGAGCTTAACTTGAATCACAAGTTACCGGTGTTCTCAGTACAGTGTGTTAAAGAGTTTTTAGGTCATCTAAAAGACTTGAAGTTTTATCATTTAGATGGTGAAAAACATTTGAACATCCGTACTAGATAATCACTTTTATTTTAGTTCAAAGTGTATTAAACGAGTCGTGTTTGGAATATATAGGAAAACTCGTGGAATATGATGAACCAATAAAGTTATTGAAGATGGACGGTTCGCTTTTTGGGCAGCTTGTGAAGGAGTACTGGTCTCATTTGCACTCAACAGAATCACATCTGCACTCAACAGAATCACATCGAGTCTAATAATTATATCTTGTAATAATTATCCTGTCAAGGAGCACCGGTGTCATTTTCGTGCAGGATTTTGACTCTCTAACGTTACACACTATAATTTACCATGTAACGTTACGAAGTCCACAGTTATTGAGTCCTCCTATGTATCGTGTAGTTATTTTTCTCTTGCTTTGGCAGCAAATTGGAGATAGAAGAGTATGTAATGTTTTAGTTGTGTTAAAAGTGAGTTGTTAATTGTGATAAGTCATTTTCATGAGAATCTAGTCTTTTCATATATCTTGTTTTGGAATATATTTATATTTAGTTGAATTTGATTTTTATTTATCTCTGTGATTAGAGTTATCAAAGATTAAACTTTTCAATTCAATATTCTTGGATTCTCTAATTTTACAATAATTCATCATAATTCAAGGAATTATTTTCTTAAATGACAATACCACACATATTTTACTAATCCCAATCTCTTCTAAATTACTCTTTTTAGTTTTTATACATTATATTTCAAAAACAATAATATAAAATAATTATAAATGGTACCTAAACTAATTTTTTTTTTTTTTTAAGGTATTATAACTATTTTTTGCTTTGAAAATACTAATGAAGAAAATAAAACTTAATTATTAATATAAGTAATTACAACATTTATTAAAAACGGTTTAAAATGAAGTTTATTTAGGGATTCAGATCCTCGACTATGCTGACAATATATACGAATCAGGAATTCAGTTTTTCTTAAAAATCAAACTTAATTCCCCTTCCCATTTCATGTACATATAACATTTTGTCATTTTTACTCCTAAAAGAGATTATTTTGATAAATAAATATATTTTTTGAATAGGAAAAAAAAAAAAGTTTATAGCTTCATCAACATTAGTGGGTCCCACAACCCTCATCCAAAAAGTGACCAGACTACTTGAAACTTGAAAGTCTTAAGCTTTTTTTTCACTTCAAACAATGGCAGCTTCTTTGTTGTCTTATTTATTTATTTTATTTTCTCATTTGATATAAAAGAAATAAAAAAATTAATCAAATACAGAAGAAAAAAAAAAAATGTCTACAGTTTCTGCTTCAAGATTTTTGAAACCAGATATCTTCTTCTTATCTTCTTCACCACTCTTCAATCCAAAATTCTCTTCTTTTCCCACTTTACACCCTCCCCTTTTCTCCAAATTCCCTCCATGTCCTGACCCAATCTCTTTCTCTCAAAGTAAAAAAACCCTAACCCTAGTTTTTTCCAAGTCATTTGATGCTGAAGAAGAAGAAGGCGAAGAAAAAGAAGAAGAGCTGTCCTCCACAGAAGACAATGACTGGCTCAAGAGACTCCCAGATAAGACCAAGTCTTTGTACTCTCATAGCTTGCCTTGCATTGAAGCTTGGCTCAGGAATTTAGGGTTTCATCAGAGCAAAGACGACCGTGCCGTCTGGTTGGTTGAAAAGCTTGATTGGCACGCTCATTTGTCGCTGGATATCACTGATCTCTATATAAGGTAACAATTTTTGGTTCTTTTTCTATCTGGGGTCTTGTGAATTTTTTCAATTGATGTTGGAATATGTATGTGTTAGTGTTTTTGTTGATTGTCAGATGATAAATTTTGTTGTTTAGGGAAGATTTTTGAGTAAAGTTTTAAACTTGCTATGTAAAAATACAAACTTGCAAACAGTTGACCAGTGACTGTTTACGGTGATTGAGTTTTTGGATTGATATTTGGTGAAAATCATAGCTAGTTAAGTAGTTATTGGTTTCAACATTTGGGTAGAGTCCTATCTAGAGAGGCTTTGGGTCCTGAGGCATTCAAGTGTTGTTAAGTGAGTTGGGTAGGACTCGGGCTCGGTGATGATGGTTGAGACTTGAGAGCAGGAGGTTTGAGCTTCATGGTGTCTGGAGCAATTTGCAGTATTTCATGCCCTTAAATCTACCAACATGTTTGAACTTGTAAGGATTTTCTTTAATAGCTTTTCGGGTGTGTTGTGTTAGGCTTCAACTCTAGCAGTGAAGCTTATTTCTGCTGCCTGTTGATAGTCATTCGTCCTCTCGAGTCAGGGTCTCACTGGTTAACTGGGAAGTCATAGGCTAGGCTGTGGTATTTTTAATCATCTCTATCTGACCTCTATGATGGAGGATGATCTGGGCTGTGGTGTGTATCACAGGTTGTTACAACCCATTTCTGCTTCTGTCCTTCCTTAGTTTTCCTTTTCTTACCCTCGTGTTGCTTCTGGTAGCTTGCAAAGTTGCTGATCTTTGCAGATTGTATTATGATTACTGTCATGTTACCTAGACGACTTAAGGTGTAAATTTAGGTGGAAATTGGTGAAAAGATAACCTGATAGTGACCGATTTCATTGTTTTGGATCTTTTATTGCATAAGATGCAGAAATTATATTGTATATATATTGTCCATAGAACTAACGCCGAATAGAATGAAATGCAATGTAAATAAATATTGTAAAGTTGTCAAGAATAATAATCTATAGTCATCGTCATCATACTCAACAATGAGAAATTGAGTGACCATAAAACATGACCGAAAAGGGATTTGAATTGCAGTGAGACTGTTGAAATGGTTGAATAATGATCAAAGAGGAACAAAGAGAAGGTAGGATTAGCGTCTTGCGATGACTATAATTGTGAAGCTTGCTGCAGGACTTCTCTCAAACCCTTTTTCGCGATTAAGTAGCCTTCTCTTATCCCAAAATGATCATATGTTCGATAGAAGAAACTAACTCTCATAAACGTAAACAGATTGTTGTAACATCGGTTTCCTGTTTTCGTATAGTACAACAATAATACTAAGAAATGGTATCCTTACCTTGTGATGCAGGTACTTGAAGAGTGGACCTGGGAACCTCGAAAAAGATGTGGAGAGGAGATTCAGCTATGCATTGAGTAGAGAAGATATTGAAAACGCCATTCTTGGAGGACCATGAAACCTGCATTTTTCTCTGTAGGAGTAGAATAGTCTTAATTCTGTATTAAATTTATCAATTACTTTATATTCTCTCTTTTGAAATCGAAAAGAAATTTGATAATAAAAACTCCCCGTATTAATATTTATACCAATCAAATATCCGTTCTTCTTCATTCTATCTCTAAGGTAGCCGATTCCGTGGGAGGATGATGATGATCTTTTCCTTGTCAAAGTTCTATTTCATTTTTTGAAAGATTGTGACAGGTTATTAATAAAATGAAGAATTGAAATAAAATAAACTTTGAACTATCTGCATTAATTACTCTAGTTCGTTAAATACTTTGATTTGTTACGAGATCTTTTTTGATAAAGTTGTTGGAGATCAGAATCACCTTCACACCTCCTTAACATCATCTTCATCATTTGAATTTCTATTTGGATTGAAATGTGGGATTTTTGATACATTTTTTTTAATTTTTAAAAACAATAAAATTGAAAGAAAAAAGAGAGAAAATAATAATTAAAAAATAAGATAGTTTTTCAAAAATAAAATATAATAAATTTGTATTAACGTATTTTGGTTTAAAACGACGTCGTATCATAGTGGGTTTATGTTTGGAATTTGCATTATTGCCGCCAATTAGTTCCCGCCAAAGGCCGGCTCTCATCATCTTTTTGTTCTAAAACGCCGCCGTTTCTTCATCGGAATTCAGATCTACAAAACCAAATCTCTCTCTCTCCAAGTCCCAATCAAATTCGAATCAATGGAAACTCCTCTCGACGACGATTCGTCGATCACGATCACTGACTACTCCAAAACGCAGCGTATAGTCCTCTTAATCGACCTCAACCCGCTCCTCCACCTCCGCGACCCAAACCCGTACTTGAAAGCTCTCTCGGCCGCCGCGAAAACCCTAATTTCGTTCCCTCCTCTCGCATCTTCTCTCTTCTCTATCAAACCCTTCTTCTCCTCTCTCTCTCCTCTCCTCTCCTCGTCAAAGCTCCCGTCCCCTTCATTTTCTCTCTCCTTTGACCGCCCCGATACCACCCTCCGATCCCTAGAATCTCTCATATCCAATCCATCTCTCAAGACGCTGTTTTTATCGCCGTCTTCGTCCCGGGGTGTCAATGTCGCGGCGTCGATGCGGCAGCTGGTTCACGATTACACGTGGGACCCGATTTGCGATTGCGAGGCAGGCGCGACGGGTGGTGACTACGATCCGGGTAATGTTTCGGCCTTTTTGAGGTCTAATTTGGTGGTTTTGTTTTCGCCGATTGTTAAGTCTTTTGATTTCATATGTGGGTTCTTGGATGTGGATGTGGATGATGAGTGTTTGAGAGATGAGGGTTTGTTTAATAACAGGTTTCGCGGGTTGTTTGAGAGTGTAAACGATGCGTTTATTAGAAATGATATTCATTTTAGCTGGGTTGATGTCAAGTGTGAATTTGAATCCAGTGATGGCAATCAAACTGAAGTGAAATCCGGGTTTTTCGAGAGTGGGATTAGGGGTTTAGGTTGGGGGTTTTGCTCTAGTGATTCTATTGTTTTAGGCTCCGTGCTTGTTAATTTCGGTTTGATTTATCCGAGGATTGGGATTTCGTCACGTTTGTTTGATTGTAATAGTGAGAATTCTAAGACAAATCATGCACAGTTGAATCTCGAGATATTAGATGTTAGTGGGAAGCCTTTAGAATGCAAATGTTGTGATCTTGAGTTGATCAATTTGGACATTTTCGGGAGGGATAGATTTTTGGGACATTTTGTTGATGGTACCATTAAATTGCAAGTTAAGTCGGTGTATAAACGCGAGGAGGGTTTGAAATTTGAGGGGCAGTTATCAAATCCAATTCTTGTACGTGAGTGTTCAAAAGAATCCGTGAAAGATGAAAAGGAGAATTTTGGTGAGTTTTTCGCAGATAAGGTCCTTGAAGTCCTAGCTAAGGATATGGGTGAGTTTAGGAGGCATAAAGTTGCTCCCACTTGGCAAATTTTCTTGAGTTTTCTTTACAGAGAAGGGTACTGGGCTTTAGTGTCTTTTTCAAATGGCAATGGTGATTCATGTATTGGAATCCTCAAGCCTTTCACGGTTTTCTCTGCACTTTTATGTATTGTAGATGATGAGTCCTTTGCTCATTCTGTGCTACATGAACTTGGTGGAGTAGATTTGTCTCCGTTTCTTATGAAGAGGGACAAGGAGATTTGCAAATCTGATATGATTGCTACACATGACAGGGAAGTTAAAAGTAAAAAGAATAAAAGATGTTTACGTTTGTTCCAGGACCTGACATGGAATGATTTTTGTAAGGTAGCTTTGGAGCAGGCTGTGATAGATATGGAAGATGTCTACTTCGCCAGGAGATGTAATAGCTCGAAGAAGTTGAAATTTTTGAAGTGTTGGATGAAGCAGATTAAGAAGTCTAGAAGTTGCAGCTTGACGGTAGCAGATAAATCCGAGACAAACAAGGAAGTCACAAAAGAAATAGAGAATAGAGTAGCTGATTTGACGCAAGAAAGTGAGCGGCCAATTCCTTCATCTGTCTCACTTGGAGAGGAATCTTTGACGGGCGCTTCTAGAATTCAAGACGATGCTGCCTTTGATATGTGCTCGGGAACTTTGGAAAGTTTCTTTGGCGATCTTAATAAGAAAATACAACAAGGAGTCGAATCTGAAGGAGTAGACTTGGGGACTTTGGCAGAGAGGCTTGTGAACTCGTCTATCTATTGGTTGTATCAGAAGCATGAAAGTGGAAGCAATTCCAAATGTGAAACCTCGGCAAAAAAACCTGATGATGCTTGTGGCACCATAGTTGCTGTTGAACTAACAAAGCTTTTACTTAGGGAGCCTAAGGAGTTGATTAACATGCACAAAAGCAATGATCCATCCACTCAAGCATCAGATCCGAGGCCTACTGAAATTGCATCAGAAAATATTGTTAGAGAGTATCCTTTTATATTTCTCTATATTACATGCATTGATTCTTTTATTTATCTGCATATTGTGCATTGATTATTTATTGATCTTACAAAGGGAACTGTTTAGCGCTTTTAGCCTCAACTAGTGCAACACTTTTCCTTAATGAGCTCAAGATACGAATTACAGATATTGTTTCGCATGGAGATTATGCAATCAGAGGTTGGGGCAAGTATTGAGGAGCCTATGAAACAGAAATTTGTGAAGCAGATCTGCTTGCTTTTAGAGGCCATTCAATGCCATCTGCAAGGTGGATTTTTTGGTGATTGGAGCCTTGATAATTATGTGGGAAAGATCATCAAAAGTCGGTATGTGGGAGTACACCAAATCTAAAATACTTTTCTTTTTCAAAGCTATTATATTTCCTGTCTATCAAGAAATTGCTTTACTAGTATAGCAATTTTATATGCAGTTTACTTTCAAATTCACTATTAGCTTCAGCACTATTGATTTTTCTTCTTGAAAATCGGCAAGTGTCCCATTATTTAGACGGGGAAGACTGAGCGATTATGTTTGATTGCATATATTTTCAGGTATTGTGACACTCTTGGCAATGTGGTTGATAGAATCTATACAAAAATGGACTTGTTATTGTTTGCTGATGAGGATGAATCCCCCAATCATTTACTCAATAGTGAAGATAGTAATCAATCCTGGAGAGATAGACAACATGGAGATGTAATGGGTGAACATAGTTGCATAAATGAACCAAACTCAGCACGAGGCGAGCAGGAAAATGATAATGAGAGTCCTCAAGGGAGTAAAAGGGAGGAGCATGCCCGCAAAGTAATGGAAGCTCGTCAGAGGAGAGAAAGGGCTAGGAGATTTTCTTCTTTCACGAGGGTACCAGATCTGCAGAGAGTTTGGGCCCCGAAGCAGTCTAAGGCAATGAAATCAAATTCTTGGAAGATGTCAAACAGGAAGGATCACAAAAGAGGAAGCTATGACAAGGTATGTGAGACCCCAATGTCCCGAAACAAACGTTCTTGCCCACAAGGAAGTAGCACTGATGATGAAAGCCACCAAAGTTACGGGAATCACTTGTGTGGTTCGGTTTCTAAGGCTTTGTTTCAAGATGACTGGTGATCGGAACTGATAGTTCAATGCTTTTAAGCTTCCTGTGAATACAACAAAAGGCTATGTAACTTAATTGTTTATAAAATGGCCTTAGCTTGAACTAGTATATCATTGGAGTAACATCATCCCTTTCAATTCCATGTATTTCGGAATTTGATTGTATATCTATCCGGAGAGAATTGTGCTATATATTTTTTTCGGCAATACTTTCAAAATTCTAGTTGTACCAATATAAAAATATCATAATTTTAGTTATATTTTCGATACCACTTTCGTTATTTTCATAAATTTGAATCTTCGTTATATCTATTGAAACTAATATTATGAAAGTGATATTTACTTCTTTGTATATAACTAGTCATGGTCTACTTTTGAATACATCAAACAACAATCTGGTTGTGTTAGCGGTATGAGAATTTTACTAGATTGTATTTAATTGTATAAATACAATCTAATAATTACTGATCGTACCGATAATATTATCATTCCATTAAATTAGCTAAACCCATTATAAGGAGATTAGTAGATTGGTTATCTTTGGAAATAATCAATCATGGGCCGTATATTTTCAAATAGAAGTAAGGGGATTAGCTACGTCATTCATCAACCATGTCATGTCACCATGGTTTCATAAATAAAACGTCATTTTTCTTTAGATAAATGAGTTTGGACCGTTTGGTAACTGCGTTGCAGATTATCTTACTAATAATACATTTAAGTGCCAAACAAGTAAAGGCTTTCATGATAATAAGATGTATGAGCACAGCATCAACACAACCAAAGCAGACCTCTCACGAACACCTAATAATTAAAAAAGTTAAGACCTTCTGCCTACTCCCAAATAGGCATAGCAACCTCCATGAACCCATCTTCGCTAGCTATTCCTCTAAACATACCATTAGTATTAAACCCACAAGCCACTTCTCCATTATTTGACACGGCTTTCAGTCCAGCTTTCCCTTCATCGAGTCTCTCTTTAACCACATAATCAACAGCCTCCTGTTGCCCCAACACACTGATTTATGAAAGCCGTTACTCTTCTTTCCCGCCATTTTTCAACTGTCAAACAAATACACACCCTAGTTTCACCAATCCGAAACAACACAGTTCTCAATGAGGATTCATGTTTTCAAATATTGGACCAATACCCAGATATCAAAACGTTGAAAAAACTCCATGCCAAGATCATCATCGACCCACAACTTCACTCGAACCCATCTATCGGAATCAGATTGATGAGAGCCTATGCTGCTCGCGGGGAAACGGGGGTCACACGCCATGTATTCGATGAAATTACTGACAAGAATGTTGTTTTCTTCAATGTCATGATCAGAAGCTATGCCAATAACCATTTGTTTCGTGATGCTCTTCTTGTGTTCAAAACCATGTCTAGCTGTGGTTTTGAGCCTGATAACTACACGTATCCTTGCCTGTTGAAAACATGTTCTGGGTTGAATAGTTTGTGGTTTGGTTTGCAAATTCATGGGGCTGTTGTAAAAGTTGGGCTTGATTCTAATCTGTTTATTGGGAATGGGCTGGTTTCCATGTATGGGAAATGTGGTTGTTTGGTAGAGGCACGGCGGGTTCTTGATGAGATGCCAAATAGAGATGTGGTTTCTTGGAATTCGATGGTTGCTGGGTATGCGCAAAGTGGGAGGTTTGATGACGCGTTGGAGGTTTGTAGAGAAATGGAGTCGTTAAGGCTAAAACCGGATACTGGTACCATGGCTAGCTTACTGCCTGCTGTGACTAATACGTCCTCTGAAAATGTGTCGTACGTTAAGGAGATGTTCTCGAAGTTGGATAAAAAGAATTTGGTTTCTTGGAATGTGATGATTGCTGTTTATGTGAATAGTTCAATGCCTGCTGAAGCGGTTGATTTATATTCACAGATGGACGTGCAGGGAATTGAACCGGATGCAATTTCCTTTTCAATTGTTCTTCCCGCTTGTGGAGATCTTTCAGCTTTGTTGCTAGGAAGGCAAATTCATAAGTATGTCGAGAGGAAGAAACTTAGGCCGAATTTGCTATTGGAGAATGCATTGATTGACATGTATGCAAAGTGTGGGAGTTTAGCAGAAGCTAGGGCAGTTTTTGATGGAATGCAATTTCGAGACGTTGTGTCATGGACTTCTATGATCTCTGCTTATGGAAGGAGTGGGAAAGGTTGCGATGCAGTTGCATTGTTTTCAAAAATGCAAAACTCAGGTCTATGTCCGGATTCAATCGCCTTCGTTTCAGTTCTTTCAGCTTGCAGCCATTCCGGGTTGTTGGAGGAGGGGCGATATAACTTTAAGTTAATGACTGAGCAGTATAAGATAATTCCTAGAATCGAGCACTTTGCTTGTTTGGTGGATCTCTTGGGAAGGGCTGGGAAAGTAGAGGAGGCATATAGTATTATCAGACAGATGCCAATGGAGCCAAACGAAAGAGTTTGGGGGGCTTTGTTGGGCGCTTGTCGTGTGTACTCTAACATGGATATAGGACTTCTCGCTGCTGATCATCTTTTTCGATTGGCTCCAGAACAGTCAGGTTACTATGTCTTGCTATCTAACATATATGCAAAAGCTGGTAGATGGAACGATGTAACGACTATCAGATCAGTCATGAAGAGAAAAGGACTCAAGAAAATGCCTGCTGTTAGCAACGTTGAGATCAATGATCGGGTTTACACTTTCCTTGCTGGTGATCAATCGCATACACAGTCAAAAGAGATCTACAAGGAGTTAGATGTGTTAGTAGGGAAGATGAAAGAGGCGGGTTATGTTCCAGAGACCGATTTGGCTCTTCATGACGTGGAGGAAGAAGATAAGGAATATCACCTAGCCGTTCACAGTGAGAAATTGGCCATTGTGTTTGCCATTTTGAATACTAAGCCTGGAACACCAATCAGGGTCACCAAGAATCTCAGAATCTGCAGCGATTGCCATATCGCAGCCAAGCTCATATCAAAAATTACTAACCGTTATATCACTATCAGAGACACTAATCGATTCCACCATTTCAAGAATGGAGTTTGCTCATGTGGTGATTATTGGTGACATTTTCTCGAAGAAACACTCGCTCATTCATCGCTAAGCGAAAGTATTGCTTCCGCTCGTGCTTGTCTGGGCAATTTTCATTGACTGCACCATCACAGGCCCTGTACTTGAACATTTCCGGACCAAAATATTCCTGCAGGAATCAATGATCATCATATTATCTTCTTGATCACATGATCTTGGTGACTTCATTTGGCTATTAAGATGGCAATTAGGGACTGTGAATCCTTGAGCAGTTTGTGGTCAGCAGGTGAGCTGTAATTCAAATCTCAGCGTCTGACTTCAAAAATCATTTGTATTCTTTTGACCGAAACAAAGACACATTAATGCTAATCCTTTGACATCTACTTGTATTTATCATCTTTAGTGCTATCCCACACAGACACAATGTCTTTGACCGGTCTTATCTTCAGTTTCTGGTATAACCTGTTTGATTTATGTTTATTTGTTTAATCATATTGATCTTGATTGAAGTTAACGGACATAGAGGAGAAAACCCGATTTAATTAATCATCTTATAATGATAATAATAATACTTTAAGATTTTAACAAATAAATACAAATGATTTGATATTGACTTTCTATATTAGAACAAAAATATTGACCAAAATTTAGATAATCAAACGGTTAACAAATAGAGTTGTCGGGTCTTACCAAGATAATATATGACTATGAGTGGTTCGGATATCTACTCCCATAAACCGGGAGAAAACTCTCCATATATGTTTGTAAAATACGCATGGTTAAACTCGAACCCACAACATACCACAAGTCATTCTTGCACAGATTTTTATTCTAGTCAATGTTTAGAGAGAAGTACAACAGATTAAGCCTATATGATTAGAACCAAAATTTAGATTATCAAACAGTTGACACTATATATATATATATATAAAGGAGCAAATAGCCGTTGACATTAAAACATAGTTGAAAAAAAATGGCCACAAAACCCCGACTCTTCCTCTCTCTCCTCGTCCTCTCACTGGTGGTAGCCGCCGCTCACGGTGGCGGAATCGCCATTTACTGGGGCCAAAACGGCAATGAAGGGACCCTAACCGAGACCTGCGCCACTGGAAAATACACCCACGTCAACATCGCCTTCCTCAACAAGTTCGGCGGCGGTCAGACCCCAGAACTCAACCTTGCCGGCCACTGCAACCCCGCCACCGGCACCTGCAGAATCGTCAGCTCTGCCGTGGACAGCTGCCAGAGCCGAGGCATCAAGGTCATGCTCTCCATCGGCGGCGGGATTGGAAACTATTCGCTAACCTCGGAGTCTGACGCGAAGACGGTGGCAGAGTATTTGTATAACAATTTTTTAGGCGGGAAATCATCCAACAGACCTCTCGGCGACGCCATTTTGGATGGGGTCGATTTCGACATCGAGCACGGCTCGACCCTTCACTACGACGACCTCGTTCGATTTCTATCGCAATTCAGCGAACCGGCAAGAAAAGTGTACATCACCGGAGCTCCACAGTGTCCGTTTCCGGATCGGTTTTTGGGCGCCGCCTTTGAAACAGGTCTTTTCGACGCCGTTTGGGTTCAGTTTTACAACAACCAGCCGTGCCAGTACAGTTCGGGGAGTGCCCAGAGGTTATTGGAGTCGTGGGAGAGGTGGGCTTCGTCTGTGGTGGTCGGGAAGCTGTTCATGGGGCTTCCGGCTGCGCCAGCAGCGGCCGGAAGTGGGTATATTCCGCCGGAGGTTTTGGTTTCGGAGGTTCTTCCGGTTATAAAGAAGTCGGAGAAGTATGGTGGTGTTATGCTTTGGTCAAGATTTCATGATGTTAATAATGGCTACAGTGATTCCATTGTCAACAGTGTTTGAAAGCTATCCGGTTCGGGTCGCACTAGTAAGTGTTGATTTTATGTCGTGTCCTGTTTGAACTAGTAATGGTCCGAGTTAGTAACGGTAGATTTAGCATCTTGTCTGGTTCATCCTAATAATGGTTGATTTTCGGTCCGTGTTAGTAATGGTAGACTACGTATCTTGTCTTGGTCCGTCGTAATAATTGTTGATTTCACATCATTATTGCTTGATTGTGTTTGCTCAAGTGAATACCTAGTCATTTTCAATTTTTTTTTTATAAAAAGTTTGAAGCTATTCAAATCGATCAACACTGTAGTGTTTGATTTTGGTAGGTTTCAGAGAAACGAAAGTTTATCAAGTGGTTTCATTATTGTAAACCAAACAAAAGTGTATTAAAAAAAATATGTTTGGTTTGGAAATATTCCTTATCTCATGAACTTGTTTTTTCTTTTGGAATCTTATCGTATATAATGTGGATTCATTCTCTAATGTGGAACTTTAAATTTTGATATAAAAACTCATCAATTGTCATGTACTGAATGTATTTATAAACCGAAAATTCAAGTTTCAGATTCGGTTGAAATTTGAATCATAGGAATTTAGGGGTGTCAAACGGGTTGAACCGTGCCTTATATTATTTTATTGGGTTGGATTCTGTACAAAACGGGTTTGAGTGGCCCACTGGACTGGGGCGGCTTACAAGACTTTAGCCCGTTTTGAATTTCCTAGCCCATAGTAGACTAGGAAATGGTTTTACTCTTTTTATTAGGAATAGGGCATCACTAGATCACTATAAATACATGAGTGATTATTGATGTAAAGGCATCAGAAAATTACAGCAATCAAAGTGCAGGCGGTGATATGTCGGAGATCAAGCAGTTATCTTTTCCGGCGGATAGCTCTTTGCTGTCGGTTATTGCTGCTGCCAAGATTGCAGACATCCCTTTGCTGTCGGTTATTGTTGCTGCCAAGATTGCAGACATCCCTCTATCGATGGATACTTTCGGCGCTGCTCCCACTTTTATATTCTCTAATGGGTTAAAATCGCGCGAAGCGTATGTGCTTCTTCGTTATGTTGGTCGGGTTGGTAATCTTTACGGGCAGAATGCATATGCATGTGGCCAGATTGATGAGTGGCTGGAATATGCTCTGGCCTTTTTATCTGGTTCTGAAATTGAGACTGCATCCAACTATGTAGATATGTATCTCGAGAAGCGTACTCTTTTGGTTGGTGATTGTTTGTCAATTGCAGATATAGCAATCTGGTCAGCTCTTGTACGAATTGGGCAAACATGGGAAAGTCTGAGGAAATATAATATGGCGCGATGGTTCAACTCAATATGTGCAGAGTATAGTGATTCCTTGAATGAAATCACAGCAACATATGTTCAGAGTAAACGAGGCTTGGGAAAGTCAAGCAGCCGTCCTTGTTTTGAAGTGGATCTTCCTGATGCTGAAATTGGCAAGGTGCGCTTGCGATTTGCGCCGGAACCGAGTGGTTATCTTCACATTGGGCATTCGAAAGCAGCACTATTAAACCAGTATTTTGCTCAGCGCTACCAAGGTCAACTTATTGTGTGTTTTGATGATACAAATCCTGCTAAAGAAAGCAATGAATTTGTGGACAATCTTCTCAAAGATATTGAGACTTTGGGTATCAAATATGAAGCAGTTACCTATACTTCAGATTATTTTCCAGATCTTATGGAAATGGCTGAGACTCTGATTCGCCGGGGCAAGGCCTATGTTGATGATACACCACGTGTGCAAATGAAGGGAGAAAGAATGGTTGGGATTGAATCAAAATGTAGGAATAACAGTGTAGAGGAAAATATGAAATTGTGGAAGGAAATGATCGTAGGATCTGAGAGGGGTTTACAATGCTGTCTTCGTGGAAAGTTAGACATGCAAGATCCAAACAAATCTCTTCGAGATCCAGTATATTACCGTTGTAATCCACTTCCCCACCACAGAATTGGATCCAAGTACAAGATATATCCAACATATGATTTTGCCTGTCCTTTTGTTGATGCTAGACAAGGAATATCACATGCACTTCGATCTAGTGAGTACCATGATCGCAATGCTCAATATTATGGGATTCAAGAGGATATGAGAATGAATTTAGCCGGTTGAATATGGTGTATACTCTTCTCAGCAAGCACAATCTTCTCTGGTTTGTTCAAAATGGAAAGGTTGATGGATGGGATGATCCCCGTTTTCCAACTATCCAAGGAATTGTGCGTAGGGGTCTGAAAGTCAAGGCATTGATACAGTTTATTCTTGAATAGGGTGCTTCGAAAAATCTCAATCTTATGGAATGGTCATGTGTGTCCCAGACACACTGCTGTCATTGAAGAACGACGTGTGTTGTTGACTCTCACTAACAGTCCTGATGAACCATTTGTCCGTATCATGCCAAGGCATAAGAAATATGAAGGCGTAGGTGAAAAGGCAACAACATTCACAAAGAAAATATGGTTAGACCATGAGGATGCCAAGTCCGTGAAGTCCACAAAGTTGAAGCTCACCTGGCTGCCCAAAACAAGTGAATTAGTTAACCTCACATTGGTGGGATTTGACTATTTAATCACAAAAAAGAAGCTGGAAGAAGGAGATAACTTCATCAATGTGCTTAACCCATGTACAAGATTTGAGTCAGCTGCACTTGGAGATTCTAACATGCGAAATCTGAAGCCTGGAGAGGTGTTGCAGTTAGAGAGGAAAGGTTACTTCATTTGTGATGTTCCTTTTACTACACTTTCAAAGCCTATACTTCTGTTTGCGATTCCGGATGGCAGGCAGCAAGCAGTCTTGAAGTAAAGACGATCTCCCCATTTTCAGTAGATGAGAGCTGCTATTCTTGCAACAAGGGGGCAAGCTTTAGAAGTTCCTGACCTGGTGCAGCAGATGAGACAAGCTTCAGTAGATGAGACAAGCTTTAGAAGTTCCTGACCTGGGGACAAGCTTCAGTAGATGAGAGCTGCTTTGGATATTATTGTAAATATTCAATAATGCTGCTAAGATGTCCAAACCTGGTGCTAATATTGCATTTGACAATTGGTGATTTGAGTAAATGGCTACAATCCACTTACATTGTAAAATATTTACAATAAAATATGATAAATCAGTTCAATATTTTCATATAAAAGGGAACAAATCAATCAAAGCAAAATGAAATCTACAATTAATAGAAGCGATTTATTTACCTTGATTAGTTGAGTTTTTCTGTTGGAGTATGCTATTCAATATGTTTCAATATCTTCCTCATCAGATTCTTCAAGATGTGGTTCATCTTTCTCCTCACTTTCATTTGATGTTTCAAGATGTAGGCCTGACATTAAATGGACTCCACACATTTCCACCTTGCAATGTTCTTTATCATCATATCCACCACCGAGACCCTCCACATTGAATTGGAAAGAGAACTCATTGTCACAAAATTCACGGAAAAAGTAGTAACCAAACCCAATGATCACGTGGTTTGACTTCATGCCGTAAAGTCCACAATCAGGCGTCTCTAACAAAGTATAAGGCATTTCATGAAAGTCATCACGAAACCGACGGCAGCCAAACAAGTTAATCTTAACACGTCGGTTCCCATCTTTAGATTTGACGATGCAATCATAAGTGACTTCTGAATATCTATGCCATCCATAATCTGGATGATTACATTGATGGTCTGGATTTGGAATTGCCACAATGCACAAAGCAAAACATAGAAAGTTACAGTTGAGCCAAAGTGGTGGCAGTTTCACATCAATAAAAGATCCTTTGCTTTGATAATGGAACCACTCTGGAATCTTACTTTCCGGGTAAATTATAGAAGCAGGTAGCAATTCAGGTTTAGGAGCATCAACCTATATTATGAAAATAATTAGTTTATAACATCCTTTATATACCATCAAATTATACGAAAAGGAAAAAAAAAAGTATCATTATATAAAAAATGGAGGGAGTGAAACAGACCAGATTATAATGTGTTTTTGGTAGAGTAACTTTCTTAACTAAAGCTGCTTGACGTTGTATTTCCAGCCGTGTATCATTCGCAACATCGTTGAGTGCGTATGGATCCAAATTGTAACTATTGATGAAACTTGCGACCAGAGTTGAAAGTTTTTCAAAATTGTCATGTTGAAATGCAAAATATGATGATCTTTCCAATGATGTGCAATTCACTGCTTCTATATCTATCCCTGCTGGAAGCTGCGGTAAATCTCTAAGCCTCTCGCAACAGCTGATGTCTAGGGTCTGTAGTTTAGAGAGATTTACGATGCTTCCAGGAATACTCACAAAATTGTTTCTTCTCAAAACTAATATTTCCAGTGAAGTTAAGTGCCCAAGACTGTCTGGTAATTTTGTAATTCCACAATCACTTAGAAATAGTTTGGACAAATTCTCTAAGCCTAATAAATTCTCCAAGCCTAACAAACCTACCCCATCCACACCCTCACATCTATTCATAGATAAGAATCTAAGACTCTTCAAACATGAGATAGATGACGGTACTTCTCCAATAGCAGTTCCTACAGCCGTGAAATATTCGAGAGACTCTAAAGCTCCTATATCGACTGGAAGCTTATCAATCTTTGAGCAATTTATCATAAAGAATTGGCGAAGAGATTTCCACTTACGGATGCTGCTTGGAAGACTCATAAGCATTGAACAATTAAAGAGAAGCAATAAACTTAGTCTGTCCAGATCCTCCGATGATGGGGGTAATTCTTCTATTGGGACATCCATTAAAGTTAACTCTACAATATTGTTAGGGAATTCTGGAAGCATCTGTTGAAATGTGAACTTGCCTCTAGTCAGCCAGCCTCCAGCAGCCTCCAGCAGCTTTCCACCGAAATTCCAGAAGCCACCATTGTTGACTCCTTGCTGCCACCGATTTCTTCTGCCATCTCCCATCTCCCAACTGTCTCCTCCCAACTGAAGTTTGATTTTGTTGTGTTTTGCATTAATTGTTTCTCATCTCATTTCCCTATATAAAGGGACTCAGATTGTGATTGTAAGCAAGTGGAATGGTGTAAGAAATATTTAGAGTGAAATTAAGTTTTAAAGCTTCTCCTTTGTTTGAGTGTTTGAATTTCTTACAGAGGTGCACCACAAGTGACCTCAACAATTTCCATTCCACCAACAGTGGTATCAGAGCCCAGGAGAGCCAGAATTTCGAAGAACAGAGGCAAAAACCAAATTTGCCCAGAATTCAAAGTGCTCAAAATAGAATTTTGAGTACACCAGAGTGTTCTACTCGTCGAAAGGAGTGCACCGGTGAAAATTTCACCCAAATCGGAGCCACAGAGAGGCCGCACGCGCCGCCTGAAGTGGGGGAGTGAGTCCACGCGCCTCCCACGCGCAGCCAGTCCACCGGCGCGTCACCACCACGCGCCAGTCGTCTTCCTCACCCGAATTGCAGGATCCGACCCGCATCCGACCCGAGATCCGACCCGAAGTCCGACCCATTCGCCCGATCCGACCCGGATTGCCAACCCGGTCCGTCAGCCTGACGTCATTAACGCCGTTATAACGGCTGGAATATTCCGTCAGAAAAGGAATATTCCGTTATCTCTGTTGACTTTTGCCAAAAAGTTTGACCGCCCGTTTCGGACGTCTCCGAACTCGTTTTTCGACAAACTCAGACTGGTTTCCAAGGTTTTGGACCATTCCGGACGCAACCGTCCACTCCGTTTTTGCAAATTCAGACTCCAGATCAGTGTTCTAAGCACTTCAAGTCTCGATGGCCAACGGAAACGCGCAAGTTATCATCCCGAAGCTCACCAAAGACAACTATGACAATTGGTGCATACAAATGAGAGCTCTACTAGGCTCTCAAGATGTGATGGACATTGTGGAAGATGGATACACAGAACCCGCATCCAAAGAAGCTGAAGGAACCTTGACAGAAGCTCAGACAACAACTCTCAAAGCAGATCGAAAGAGGGATTGTAAAGCAAAGTCCATAATCTATCAAGGACTAGACGAAGCCACGTTCGAGATCATAGCATCTGCTAAGTCATCAAAAGAAGTCTGGGACACCCTTCAGAAGACCTACAAAGGTGCTGACAAAGTAAAAAGAATCCGTCTTCAAACTCTACGAGGTGAGTTCGAATCTTTACGAATGAAATCTAATGAATCCATTGCTGAATTCTATACACGAGTTATGATCGTTGCAAATCAGCTAAGAAGAAATGGAGAAACTCTCGTAGATATGAGAATTTCAGAGAAAATTTTACGATCATTAGATCCAAAATTTGACTTCATAGTTGTGGCGCTGGAAGAAACAAAAGATCTGGAGACGATGTCAGTTGAAGAACTAGTGGGTTCATTGCAAGCCCATGAGCAGAAAGTCAGTAGAAGAAGTGATGACAGAGTGTTAGAGCAAGCTCTTCAGTCAAAGCTCTCACTCAATGAAAAAAGATACGAGCAAGGGGGGACTTCACAACAAGGAAGAGAACGAGGTAGAGGATCCCGTGGAAGAGGTTCTGGAAATGCAGAAACCAGAGGTAGAGGCAGAGGAGGAAGAGATACAAATAGGGGAGGACGTGGACAGCAGAATTATGTCTCAAGAGGAAGAGGACAAGGAAGAAGAGGCGGGTACAACAGTCGTTCGAACATTGACAAGAGAAATGTTCAATGCTATAACTGCCACAAATATGGCCACTATAGCAACGAGTGCAGAGGTAAGCCAAATGAAGTAAATGAAAATTCTAATTTTGCAGAAAAAGAACAAGTTGAAGGAGAATCGTTGATGTTGATGGCACACAACTCAACCCATCAAAATCAAGATGTTTGGTTTCTTGATTCTGGAGCCAGCAATCATATGACCGGCAGGAAAGACTTGTTCACCGAACTTGATGAGAAAGTTCAAGGAGAAATTTCATTTGGCGACCTCTCTAAAATCTCCGTCCAAGGAAGAGGAGATGTCATGATTAAGCAGAAGAATGGAGATCATGCTTTTATCTCCAATGTTTATTATGTTCCAGACATGAAGACAAACATCCTAAGTCTCGGGCAACTCCTGGAGAAAGGCTATCAAATTAGCCTTCAAGACATGCAACTGACCATTACAGATGCACGAGGGAAGCTGATTACTCGAGTCCAGATGACGAAGAACAGGATGTTTCCTCTCGC
Source organism: Acer saccharum (assembly GCA_030490815.1). NCBI lineage: Eukaryota > Viridiplantae > Streptophyta > Magnoliopsida > Sapindales > Sapindaceae > Acer > Acer saccharum. The sequence goes on along the minus strand of CM059866.1, from coordinate 64,456,767 downwards.
AATCCATCATGATACGCCAAGATGTTTGACAGCCATCATCAATGACAAAGACTGGTTATGGCATCTCAGGTATGGGCATCTCAATTTTGAAAGTTTAAAGCAACTGGGAAGTAAGAAGATGGTGAAAGGATTGCCAAGCATCCATCACCCAAATGAGATGTGTGAAAGCTGTGTTCTCAGTAAACAACACAGAAATAGCTTCGGAAAGGAGGCGAATTGGAAAGCAACCATGCCACTTGAGCTCGTTCACACAGATGTGTGTGGTCCATTGACGCCGGTATCAAATGGACAGAATCAGTACTTCCTCACCTTCATTGACGACTACAGCAAGAAGACTTGGGTCTATTTCCTCAAAAGGAAGTCTGAAGTATTTGGTTACTTCAAAGAGTTCAAAACGCTTGTGGAGAAGCAAAGTGGCTACTACATCAAAACATTGAGATCAGATCAAGGTGGAGAATACACTGCAGGTGCTTTCCAGGAATTCCTTAAGCAACAAGGAATCAGACATCAGTTTACACCAGCTTATACTCCTCAGTTAAACGGTGTAGCTGAAAGGAAGAATCGGACAATCCTTAACATGGTCAGAAGCATGTTAAAGGATAAAAACATGCCTAAAAGTTTTTGGGCTGAAGCAGTCTTGTGTGCGGTATATCTACTAAACAGATGTCCTACGAAGAGTCTTGATACAAAGACACCGCAAGAAGCATGGAGCAGTCACAAACCAAGTGTGAGCCACCTTAGAGTTTTTGGTTCCATTGCCTACATCAAGGTCCCAGAAGCAAGAAGAACCAAGCTTGAAGATAAAGGAGAAAAGTGTATCCTGGTTGGATACGGTGACAGAACTATGGGTTACCGGCTATACAACCCCATCACCAAGAAAGTGATCTTCAGTAGAGATGTCATTTTTGAAGAAAATGAATCCTGGAATTGGGATCAGACCAAAACTTCCAGAAGTGCAGAGTTGATATCTGAAGAAGAGACAAGAGAAGTGGCTACAGAGCCACAAATACCCAGAGATCAACAGACTCCTCAACGTGGTTCCTCTTCACCACAAAGGTATGATGCTCCATTACCAATTGAACGTGATTTCTCAGATATGATGCCTAGAGGAACACGTAGCTTAGAAGATCTGTATGAAAATACAGAACAGGTGGAAGAAGATATTACTCTATATTGTCTGCTGATGACAAGTGATCCAGTTAGCTTTGAAGAGGCTAACCAAGAAGAAAAATGGAGAAGTGCAATGGATGATGAGATTCGATCCATTGAAAAGAACAAGACATGGGAGTTGACTAATCTCCCAAAAGGCCGAAAAGCTATCGGAGTAAAATGGGTCTACAAGACCAAGAGAAATGCGAAAGGAGAAGTCCAGAGGTACAAGGCAAGACTTGTAGCAAAAGGCTATAAACAGAAGGAAGGAGTTGACTATGGAGAAGTCTTTGCCCCGGTTGCCAGACTAGAGACCATCAGATTGCTAATTTCATTGGCAGCTCAGAAAAGTTGGAAAATTTACCAACTTGATGTAAAGTCAGCATTTCTGAATGGCTTTCTTGAAGAAGAAATCTATGTGGAACAGCCACCTGGATATGTGAAGAAAGGCAGAGAAGATAAAGTATGCAGACTGAAGAAAGCCTTATATGGTTTGAAGCAAGCACCTCGTGCATGGAACATGAGGATTGATGATTACTTCCAAGAGAACGGATTTGAGAAATGTCCGTATGAGCATGCACTGTATATGAAGAAGGAAACTGATGGAAGCCTGTTATATGCATGCCTGTATGTTGATGACTTGATCTTCACCGGCAACAATCCAGCCATGTTCGAAGATTTCAAGAGAAGAATGGTGAAAGAATTTGAGATGACTGACATTGGTCTAATGGCTCATTTTCTCGGTATTGAAGTTGTGCAAAGCGAAAAAGGTATCTTTATCTCTCAGAGTATCTATGCAAAAGAAATTCTGAAAAGATTTGGTATGGAAAAATGCAATCCTGTCACAACTCCAGTGGAAACAGGATTAGAGTTAAGAAAGAATGAAAGGGGAGATGTTGATCCAACCTATTTCAAGAGCTTGGTTGGAAGCCTGAGATACTTGACGTGTACCAGGCCAGATATACTCTACGGAGTTGGACTAGTCAGCAGATACATGGAGACTCCTGACCAATCTCACCTGAATGCAGCAAAGAGGATACTCCGTTACATAAAAGGTACTATTAATGATGGTATTTTATATACCAAATGTGAAGATTGCAGGTTGATTGGCTATTCAGATAGTGATTGGGGAAGAGATCTGGATGAACGTAAAAGCACGACAGGTTTTACGTTTTTTATGGGAGATACAGCGTTCACATGGTCATCCAAGAAGCAAGCCATTGTAACACTGTCATAATGTGAAGCTGAGTGCGTTGCTGCCTGCTCAGCTGTTTGTCATGGTATCTGGATCAGAAATGTGTTGCAGTACTTGGGATTCCCACAAGTTAATCCCACGGAGATTTACATCGACAATCGGTCAGCGATTGCACTTGCAAAGAATCCAGTATTCCATGAAAGAAGCAAACATATTGATACGCGGTATCATTTCATCAGAGAGCATGTGAAGAATAAAGAGGTGGAATTAGTCTCTTGCAGGACATATGATCAAGCTGCTGATATTTTCACCAAGCCACTCAAACATGATGTGTTTTCAAGATTAAAAACAATGCTTGGTATGACAAAACACAGAGAGTCAAGTTTAAGGGGGGATGTTGAAATGTGAACTTGCCTCTAGTCAGCCAGCCTCCAGCAGCCTCCAGCAGCTTTCCACCGAAATTCCAGAAGCCACCATTGTTGACTCCTTGCTGCCACCGATTTCTTCTGCCATCTCCCATCTCCCAACTGTCTCCTCCCAACTGAAGTTTGATTTTGTTGTGTTTTGCATTAATTGTTTCTCATCTCATTTCCCTATATAAAGGGACTCAGATTGTGATTGTAAGCAAGTGGAATGGTGTAAGAAATATTTAGAGTGAAATTAAGTTTTAAAGCTTCTCCTTTGTTTGAGTGTTTGAATTTCTTACAGAGGTGCACCACAAGTGACCTCAACAATTTCCATTCCACCAACAGCATCTTGAGTTTTGAGCAATTTTGCAGTCCCAAATAGCGAAAAGATTTCCACTTACGGAGGCTGCTTGGAAGACTCTTAAGCATTGAACAATTATAGAGTTGCAACGAACTTAGTCTGTCTAAATCCTCCGATGATGGGGGGAATTCTTCTATTGAGACATCAATTAAAGTTAACTTTTCAATATTGTTAGGGAGTTCTGGAAGCATCTTGAGTTTTGGACAATAGGAGATAGTAAGCTTTATTAGAGATTTCAAACCCCTCAGATCTGGAATACTCGTGAGGCTTTCATAGCGACTAAGTTGCAAAGACTGTACCTTATGGAGACATGTAAAAGATGATTGAATTTCAACCAAACTTGTACATTCATCTAAACCTATTTTTTCCAAATTAGTTGGGAGTTGTGGAATACTCTCAAGGCTTTTGCAGTAATTAAGATACAAAGACTCGAGCTTATCGAGATGTTGAATGGATGATGGAATTTCAGACAAACTTGTACACCCACTCAGCATTAGACTCTCCAGATTTGGGGCTTGTGAGAGGTCTGGGCAACTGATTAGGTGCTGGGACCACCTAAGGTCAATTCTTTTCAAATTATGAAATGGCTGCAAGTAAAAATAAAAATAAATAATAAATAATTTTTTTAAAGATACTGTATATATAAAAGAATTTCAGAATGAAAATCTTTTGACCCCATAAACAATCCAGTTCTACATCTTCTTGGCTCATATATTCAAGACATTTCAAAAAGTAAATTAGACTATCATTTGAAGAGGATTTGATTCCAAAAATAATATGATGTTTTTAAAAAAAAAAATTGGGTGTGTTAATAATTTAAGTGAATTTAAAAATAAAATGTATTAAAATGAATATATTTATTTTAATAAAGATACTATTGTAAACATGGGTGAACTAATTAGTTTTATGAGTGGCAATGTAAAATAGAACTTTATGGGACGAGATGAGGTTAGTCTAGTAGTAAACCACATACACCATGAGGTTGTGTGTTCCAGTCTTCCCCTCCCAAAAAAAACCCCGATTTATAAAATACCTCAAAAAAAAAAAATTGGAACTTTATGCCAGTATAATGTTAATTTTTTTTAAGCAATAAGTTTTTAAATTTTACTATTGAAATTAAAATTAAAAGACCAGGAAGGGGAATTAAAAAGCTATAGAGGAGGGAATTAAAAGATCTGGTGGGGTTTAACTATTTTATATAAAACTAATAATAAATAACCAGAAAATAAAATTAAAATTAAAAAAAAATTATGGGCTGGGCTGGGCTGGGTTGGGCCCCACTAATCTTCATCCTTGCAAACTACAATAATAATAATAATAATAATAATAATAATAAAATCATAATATAAATATTAAATGTACCTGCACACCGCTCCATAATTCTTCAATATTGCTATTAGGCATTTCAAGAATGACAAGCTTCTCAAAATGAAATTTTGACTGCAATGATTTCAATGGGCATCCATACCAATGGAGATACTTTAACTCAGTGAAGTCAGATTCAACAAGGTCTTCAGAAACATGCACCTTATTTCCACAACGTTTGTGAATATCATTGACATAAAAGTTCAAGAGTCTCAATTTCTCCATCTTTGTGAAAGCACGAGGAGTTAAGTTTATATCTCTTGCATTTGAGGAGGACATATTCAAAGAAATCGCTTCTATTATTTCAGTCCCCTAATATATATATATATATATATATATATATATATATATATATATATATATATAGATAGATAGAAGAAGAAGAAGAAGAAATAAGTTAGTATTAAATATATACAAAGGCACTGGTTAGGGAAACTTTGGAATAACAAATAATTAGATAATAATATTCATATTATGTATTCGTTCAAAAGAAAAATAATAATATTTATACTCTTAATAGTTAATACATCAACTAATAATTATTAATCCTTAAAAAAAAAAAAAAAAAGACTTAGGTTGTGTTTGATTTTTTGTCTAAAGACTAAACAATGCTAAATTATACTGAAGATTGAATAGTGACTGAAAACTGAAACTGAAAAACATATTTGTATTTTTTTTCACTGAAAACTGAATATAAGTGATAAGTTGTTTGTTTTTTTAAGTTATAAATATCTTAAAATAAATACTTTTACATCTATGCCCTTTCAACTATTATTTGTCATATATTTATATTTTAATATATTAAAGACAACTAAATTAGTAATTTAATAATATAGTAACAAATTTATTAAAAACAAATAATTGCCATATGAAATATAACCCTTTAAGTATAAAAATTGAACAAGTTAATTAAAGTTTAGTTTAAGAAATAACAATAGGTTAGAGTTGGCCACTAATAATCTGTACAATATTTATACTATATACATGGAATAATAATATAATAACAAATTTATAATGAAATCTATGTCTATCAATTTTTTTTTTTTAAAGTGGTTTTTTAAATAGTGAGAAGAAAAAAATATTAATATGGTTAAGGGGTATGAGGGAAGAGAAAACTAGAAGTAAATAAGATTTGTAAGAATAAATTTAAAAGTAATAAATTGATATACATTTCACTTATTTTTCATTAAGTGAAAAGTTAAAAAAATTAACTTTTTATAAAAAGTTGTTTTAGGAGCCCATTCAATATGGTTTTCTAACTTAAAAAACCAAACGAAACAATTTAATGACATACATTAAAGGGTCGTTTGTTTTTTCCACTTATTACTTAATGAGTCTGAATCATAATTATTAAATTGTTTTGTTTGTTTTTTTAAGTGGTCAAACAACTTTAAAATACCAAAAAACAACTTAAAATAAAAAGTAAAATTTGTTGACTTTTCATTTAATTGCAAATCACTGAATTGCATTAAATGCAGTCCAAAATATTTTCTTCCGATACTATCCCCCATATATAACATATTTCCAATTTCATCATAATTATATATGGTATAGAAATATTTATTTTAATATATTGCTTATTTTAATAGCTTTAAAAATAAAAAAGAACCCTAATCACTTCTCATATTAGTGTTTAATATCAATACTTTATTATGATATTAGGGTGATGTATATATATATATATATATATATTTAGAGTGTTTCTCCTTTTATTTTTTGAAAAAAAAAAAAAAACCCTTTTCTTTTCTTAGTAAAAATGAAGTTTGTTTGTAATCAAAGAAAAATATCATGATCATATGTGTTTATATATAATTATTATGTTTGGATTGTTTTTATTTCATATTATATATATAATTGTTTAACATGGGTATAAATGTAAAATTACTTATTTTCAGACAATTTTACTTTTAAAAAACAAACGTGTTGACAATACATTTAGATGTGAGGAAAAAAAAAAAAAAAAACATGTCATTCAAGTTTAGATTTCAATCTCTATTCAGTCTTTAGAAAAATTCAGGACTATTCAGTTTTCAGACAAAAAAACAAACAACCCCTAATTGTTCAGTGAAAAAATCAAACAACCCTTATAATTATTAATATCTTGTAAATAACAACTTTTCACTTCTTCAAGTGCGCATATTAATATAACTTTTTAACTAAAACATTGTGTGAGCATTATAAATAAAAATAAAAATATAGTATGCTGGTCAAACACTCAAACCCACAAAACAAAATTTTTTGTTAGATAATAAAAAAAAACACTCAAAAGTGAAACCCCACTTTTCTATCTGAGCTTATGCTAAAGATTAATATTAGAAATGGTACTTTTAATATATTAAATCTCACCTTATCTTTAGTCAATACATCATAGATATCTTTGTGATGCCACAACCGAGTGCGTTTACTAGGATCATTGGTAGATTCTTGACGAACAATTTCTTTTCCCATTGCTTGAAGTAAATCATGCATTGTTAGCATAACTCCTGATTTGGTTATTAAAGATTTATCAGTGAGACCACTTATTCCAACCTCGTCGAAGAAGCCACAAGCATCCATGATCACTTTTACGGTATCAATGTTCCACCCCTTAAAGAAACATGCAATATCCAGAAATAGACTTTGTTCATCATCGTCAAGCTCATCATAACTTATTTTCAATACCTCATAAATTTCCTTATCAAAATTATTTTCTAGTTTTTTCATTGCATTCTCCCAAACTTTTTTTGTCTTGCCAAAAAGAGAGGATCCCAAAACCTTAAGAGCTAATGGCACACCTCCAACCTTTTCAACTACACTATTCGACACCTTCTCATAATCTACTTTGGGATGGTTTTGTCTAAAGGAATGCTTGCAAAATAGCTTAAGAGCATCATTAAAACATAATTCCTCAACTTGGTATATGTGATGCACCCTACAATTTTGGAGCACTTGTTTATCTCTCGATGTTACAATAATTCGACTTTCTGAAGCAAGACACTCAGGATCTCCAATTAAATGTTCTATTTGTCTAAAATTAGTTACATCATCCAAAATAATAAGAAGCTTCTTACGGCCAAGCCTTTTCTCTATGAATGTACCTATATATGCATTTTCATCCTTTAATAGTGTAGAGAGAAGACTTTGTCGTAAGGAGTTTAATCCGCCTTGTTTTGAATATTCTCTAATGCTGCCAGCAAAGCCAAAACTTTCAAACTGACAAGAGATTTTTTTGAATACTTCTTGCGCAAGAGTTGTCTTGCCTATACCCCCAATTCCCCAAATTCCTAAACTGCGAACATCTCCTCTCCTTAACAAGGATTCAATTTCTTTGATCCTTGAATTCATCCCGATTAGATTTTTGTTATAACTCGAGGACATATTGTCCAGCTTCTTCAAAACATCATCAACAATATTGTTTACAAGTACAGACTCGGGCCTAGCAATTACGTGAAAAAATCATTAGTAAGTAGATTTGAATCGCAAGTGATCAAGACAATATTGTAAATATATAAATTTGGTACTAGTAGTAACTACATATAATAGCACCATAGAAAGATGAACATAAAGGATAAATTTTATCTGCTTTCCCAATTGAAAAAAAATAAAAATAAAACTAAAAACTTACTTAATCACACGTGAATCCAACCCTGAAAGATTGGCAGCTTGCTTGAGAGCATCCTTCCATGTCTGAACTCTCTGAACTCTGTCTAAACGTTGTTCTTGCTGAGCAAATGCTTCTGCATAACTCCCAGTTTGATTCCTCACATCCGATGGGTCTATTTCATAGAAAACTGGAATCACAATCTGTTTGTGGTTTTCCCTGCATTCAACGATCTTCACAAGTTCTTCGAGACACCATCTGGAAGACGCATAGTTTTTTGAGAAAATGACAATAGAAATATGAGATTCTTCAATTGTTGAGAGAAGAGAAGGAGATATTTCATCTCCTCTGTTAAGTTTGTCATCCATGAAAGTTTCAATTTGTTTATCACGCAAAGCTTTACAAAGATGGCTGGTGAAAGTGTTGCGGGTGTCATAGCCTCTGAAACTGAGAAAAACATCGTACTTGATTCGAGATTTGGAGAATGCCATTGAAGGTTGAAGGATGGTGAAATGATCAGAGGGTGAATGTTGATATTTGGAGAATGATAACAAGAGATGTTGAGAAGAATATTATTGAATTTATCTGGTGAATGCTAATTGCTAAGCAGCTTCAAATGATCAAATGATCAGAGGGTGAATGTTGAGATGTGGAGAATGATGAGTTTCCTTGAGATTAGAAAGTGAGAAACAGCTCATCACTGCAGGGGTGGACCACGTTGACCATGACTTATAAATAGTGTTTCACTTACATATTTCTGGGATTAAAAATTTAAAATTATGAACAAAATGCTCTGTTGGGGTCCGCCCTTGCTTCAATGGCATTTGAGGTGGGGCATGGGCCAGAAGTAAAGCAGGAACTTCGGTGCAAAATGAAAAAAATAAAGCAAGAAACACAATCATGCCGTGCAAGGATCAGTGATGCTCTGTTGCTTCTCTTTCTTGGAATGATAATAAAAGTATCAAGGAAACTTTCACCAAGCTGTTTAGCATTCATCAGATAAATTCAATAATATGCTTTTAAAAAAATAAAATCAATTCAATAATATTCTTCTCAACATCTCTGTTATCTCCACATCTCAACATTCACTCTCTTATAATTTCACCATCCTTAGATGCAGTAGCGGATCAAGAAATTTAAACGAGATGGGACACTCGAACAAAATAACAATTATATTAAAAAATACCAAAAATTTAAGATCATAATAAAATGAGTTTTTTTATATAAAAAAATGGTGTAAATTTATTTTATTTTTGATAATAAAAGTGGTGTAATGAAGTTTAGATAAAATAAAACAGATAGAATATTTACTCAAGATGAACTAAATAGTCTTACATTAAAAAAGAAATAAAATCAAGAAACACAATATTAAAAAATAAATAATAACAAGAAAAACAACATGAACAATACAAAATTATAATATTTGTTCTTAAAAAATAAATTACAATATAATTTTATAATAATAAATTTTGTTTTGTATTTATAATGAATTCATTTTAAATTTATACAAAAAGAATTGATTAATAAATATTACTAGATATGTTTTTGATTTTTTTAATTTATAATTATTGGTAAATTATTGATTCTAAATAAATTAATAAAAATAAAATAAAGAAAATACCGAGGATAAAATAAAATGAATCATAATAATATTAGATGAACTATTTTAATACAATAAATTAAAATTTGAGATTTTAGAGTTTTATTAATTCGATGTGTTAAGTATGTCAAACTAAAACTATTAGAAATAAAAAAAAAAAAATTGATAATTTACTATAAAATAAAATTGAATTAAGTAACCATAAATTAATAGTAGTTAAAAAATGATAGAAAAGAAAAATTAAGTTATTTTGTTGTAGAAGAAGACAAAAACTTGAGAAAAGAATCGGAAAAGAGGGTAAAATTAAAAAGAGAATGAAAATGCACTACTAATGTTGCTGACAAATGTTTGTCATAATTCATAAAGAGCCTTATTTAATGTATATAATCAATATATTTTGTATTTTTTTTTTGGAAATTTGAGGTGGGGCCCTGATCACTCTTTTTTTTATATATATAATATCTAGCTTTCGTCCTGACCCGGGAGTTATTTGTCCAAGTTACAAGTTCATCCATCTACCAATTGAGCTACGCCCATGTTGGCGGCCTCTAATCACTCACCGATACTAAATCATTTGTCTTTGAACTTATGAAGTGAATTGAGATGATATGTACCGTGGTGATTTTACTAATATATCCCCAAGTAGCAATAAAAAAATTTAAAAAAAAATCATTTTCTTCTTGATCTTTAATATTTACAATAAAAACTTGATACCATTGTTTAAAAATGGAACTTGATACTGTTACTTGAACACTTACCTTTAATGCTAATATCAAAAATATGGTTGAAATATCATAATTCTAACAATATTTTCAATATTTTCATTGATATATATTTCAATAAATTTGGACCCCGAATTTATACATTAAAAGCAAGTGTAAGATAAATCTGTCAATCTTTTTAGGGCAGCCAGGTTGGATGCACAAAAAACTATCAAACATTTTGAGTTTCTTTAATTCTCAAAATTATTGTGATAATCGAAATTAGCTTTGCAATTGAACTGCTAAATTTCTACTTTGAAGCATAGGGTATGTTTGTTATCGTGTATTGTATTGTATTAGGTAATTAAAGGTACCGTTTATAGTATTATGTAATTAAAATATACTGAAATAATACAATACAGTGTTTGTAGAAAACATTATATTAGCTAATACATTATATTTTGTGGTATTAAGTTGTATTGTATTAGAAAAACCACTTTCTTTTTCAATAAATATGGAATATTAATGAAATATGTGTTATATTGTTAATATTTTTTTATAATTTCAAAATTATATAGGAAATATTTATTTTATTTATAAAAATATTATTTATTTAAAGTTTTTGTTTTAATTGAAATAAATATTTATTGATTTGTATATAAAAATATTTATTGATTTACTAACTATTTTTTTTAAAAATATTATATTTTTATAATATAATAAAATACAATAAAGTCATATATGAATAACTTAATACGATATAATACAGTACATCACCAAACACGGGTTTGTATTAATGATAATACAATTAAATACAATACAATATAATCCAATACAATTCAATACGGTGTGCCAAACGAGCCTTTTAATGTATTAAAATAATACAATATAGTGTTTACTGTCCAGTAGGATTCTATATTATACCACGAAAAATTAATTTCTTCTTTGGTTTTGTTTTTTAAAGTAAATGTTTATACAACTTGTAACACATCTTCAACGTGTTGGTAACATAAATTTATTTAATAAAAATAAATAAATAAAAATAAATAAAAAAATAAATAAAAACATAAATTTTAAGTTTAGTTATTAAAATTAGTTAAAAACAAATATATAAATGCATATGTGGACTGAAATATTTAGTTTTCCATCTTCTACGGTTGTACATATTTCATTCTCTTTCTTCCCCAACAAGTTCTACTTCAACTTCCGGTATCTAACAATTATCCGGTAAAGGCTAAGCAGCTTCGTGGAAGTTTCCTTGAGACTAGAAAGTGAGAAACAGCTCATCACTGCAGGGGTGGACCAAGTTGACCTTGACTTACAAATAGTGTTTCTTGCTTTATTTTCCTTTTCCACCGATTTTCACTTACATATTTTTGGGATTAAAATTATGAACAAAATACTATGTTGGGGTCCGCCCCTGCTTCAATGGCATTGACCTTGACTTATATATATATATATATATATATATATATAATACTTTTATGATTAAGACCGTCCTGACTTAATAATTTTATGACGTCCAACCACAATTACACATTTATAGTAGGTCACAGCCTCACATTAACAAATACACACCCAATATGAATGTATGGCTGTGGTTAGACGTGCTTAACTTAGAGCATCTCCAATGCAAATATGCATTTTTGAGTTTCTAAATAGTGCCACATCAGCATTTCTATTTATTATGAGCCCACTTTTGAAAAAAAATTAAAGAAATACATATTCATATCTCCAATGCAATTATCTAAAGTCAAATATGCATCCATTTTATGTCCAATCATAATAAAACAATTATTACACTCTTTCTCCTCTTTTGTTTTACAATTAAATGAGGTTTAATCTTATTGGTGGAAAGAGTTTAAAACTTTAATCTTATTGGTGGAAAGAGTTAGAAATCCTAGTCAGCATATCTAGGAGAGTTTCTAGAATTAGAAACTCAACTCCATATTCTATAACTTTTTTTTGGCCACATCACCTCCATATTCAACTTAGATAATAGCATTGGAGAGAGTTTTTCTAACTTTTTTAATATCTATCCTATGTGGCACTCCATTTTCTCCAAATGCATAATAGCATTGGAGATGCTCTTATAATTTCAGAACGTCCTTACTGGAGAACCATCGTAATAAATAAAAATCAAATTTTTTTTTTTGGAAATTGGGGCATGAGCCAAAAGCAAAGCAAGAAACACAATCATGCCGTACAATCATGCCGTGCAAGGAACAGTGATGCTCTGTTTCTTCACTATCTTGGAAATTTACACGAAGCTGCTTAGCAATTTAGCATTCACTAGATAAATTCAATGGAATTGATAGTCAGTTGACCTTAACGTACATATATATTAAACAAAATAAAAAAAAAAAAAAAAATTTTGAAATTTGAGGTGGGGCATGGGCCAGAAGTAAAGCAAGAAATTCGGTGGAATGATAATAAAAGTATCAGGAAATTTACAAGAAGGTGCTTAGCATTCACTAGATAAATTCAAAAATATTCTTCTCAACATCTCTGTTATCTCCCCATCTCAACATTCACTCTCTGATCATTTCACCATCCTTTAATACAGTGTTGGATTTAGAAATTTGAAAGAAATGGGACACTCAAACAAAATAACAATTATATTAAAAAATACCAAAATTTTAAGATCATAATAAAATGAGTTATATATATATATATATAAGATGGTGTAATGAAGTTTAGATAAAATAAAACAGATAGAATACTTACTTAAGATGAACTAAATAGTCTTACATTAAAAAAAAATTAAGAAACACAATATTAAAAAATAAATAATAACAAGAAAAACAACATAAACAATGCAAAAATTATAATATTTATTCTTAAAAACAAATTACAATATAATTTTATAATAAGAAATTTTGTTTTATATTTATAATGAATTCATTTTAAATTTATACAAAAATAATTGATTAATAAATATTACTAGATATGTTTTTGGATTTTTTTTTTATAATTATTGATTCTAGATAAATTAAAACTATAAAATAAAGAAAAATACCGAAGATAAAATAAAATGAATCATAATAATATTTAGATGAACTATTTTAATACAATAAATTAAAATTTTAGATTTTAGAGTTTATTGATTTGACGTGTTAAGTATGTCAAACTAAAACTATTAGAAATAAGAAAAAATTAAAATAATAATTGATAATTTAATATAAAATAAAATTGAATTAAGTAACTACAAATTAATGGTAGTTAAGAAATTGATAATAACGGAAAAGATAAATTAAATTGTTTTGTTGTAGAAGAAGACAAAAAATTGAGAAAGGAATTGAAAAAAAGTGTAAAATTAAAAGACGAATGAAAATGAACTACCAACTTTACTATGTTTATCGTAGAGAGCCTCATTTAATATATATTTTATACATAAAACAAAATAAAAATCAATTTTTTTTTTTTTTTTGGAAATTTGAGGTGGGGCCCTTGATCACTCACTGATAAACATGGCGCCGGTTCGGTTCAAACCAAAATCGAAACCAGAATCGGTTTTTTGGGTTCGGGTTTGGTTCCAAAATATGAAGAACCGTCCGGTTCGAACCAGGCTGGAACTGGTGGTTCCGACTCCGGTTTGAACCGACAGTTCCAACATTATTATTATTATTATTATTATTATTATTATTTCTTAAAAAAAATGGTTGGACCGTTGGAGGTCCAACAGTCTGCTGACGTCAGTAGGTCGTTGGGCCTCCAACAGATCAGTTTTCCCCACTCCAATTTCCTCCCAATTCTCTTTCATTCTCATTTTTCTCCCGATTCTCAACTCTCCAAGTTTCCAATTCCCTCTCAATTACTAAGTCATTAATATTTATTTTATTTGCAATTGTTTTATTTCCAATTTATTTTATTTGCAATTGTTTTATTTCCAAGTTATTAATATTTATTTTATTTGCAATTTATCTTATTTCCAATTTATTTAATTTGCAATTAGTCAATTACTAAGTTTCCAATTTCATTTATTTGCAATTTATTTTATTTGCAATTACTAACTACTGAATTTCTAATTCTCTCCCAAATTTATTTCCATCAATTTTTTAACATATTTTGTTTAAGGAATTTTCCAATTCAATTTTTAAATGGCAAGTGGAAGGGGTGACGGTCCTAGGCGTTCCATTTTGATAAAAGGTAAGGGTCATATGACGGATAATCTCGGTTATGACGACACCGCCTATCACGAGTATCTGCACGCCAAGTATATGCTGAAAACCTAGGCCTAAACTCTCCTCAACCCCATCTAACAATTTCTGAACCTGATCCCGATGCCACCCCCCATTTGACAAGCCAATCAGAAAATATGTCTGATACCCCTCTAGATTTTGAATTTGATCTACTTACGGAAGAGAAGTTACAAAAACAGGCCAAATCTGATCTCTTCATACTCCATATGAAGAAAGTTACGCAAGAAGATGGAAGCACTGTAGTGATTTGCAATTACTGCAAAAAGGTATTTAAGTGACACAAATCTAAAGGATGTGGCTTATATCGAAAGAATATAACGAACAAACATCCAAACGCACAGGAAAAATCGAGTACACAAACCCAAATTCCCAGGTATGCTACCCCTAACTAACAATTATTTAAATACAATGATGAAAAATATAAGGATGAATTAGCTAGAATGGTTGTAGTAGAATACTTACCTTTTAGTTTTGGTGAAAATGTTTGTTTTGTTAATTATTGTCGACAAGCATTAATTTGAAAAGATTAATGTCGTGTTGCATGTTGTGTTCCTAAAGTCACACTCATAGAAACACTTGAAAAGATTTATGTCAAAGAAAAAAGAAAGTTGGAAAAATATTTTGAAAAATATAATGGTCGTGTTTCCACATGTGCCGACATATAGAGTGACCATTGGTAAATGCATTCATACTTAGGTGTCACTTGCCATTATATGGATAATGCATGGACTCTCCAAAAAAGAATTCTTGCATTTAGAGTTTTTGATGATACACACATTGCTCCTAATATTTTTAGACTACTTAGAATTATTTTTGCATAGTATCAAATTGAAAACAAAATTTTTGCAATTGGTTTTGATAATGCTTCTAACAATACCGCTGCTCTTCCTGTTTTAATTGATTTATGCAAACCTTATCTCGGTGGTAAATTTTTTCATCAAAGATGTGCATGCCATGTTTTAAATTTATGTGTTCAAAAAGGATTACAAACTCTTAAAAAGTTTATTCAACCTATTAGAGATGTCCTCTATTTTTTGTGGAAACATCATTTTGCAATGAAAGCATGGGTAACATATTGTAAACAAAATAGTAGACGTATAGTTCGATTTCCTCATGATATTCCAACATGTTAGAATTCAACTTATAAATTGATTGCTAAAAGTTATGATTATAGGGATTTATTAGTTACTTTTATGCAATATCATGTTAGTCGCATTAATTTTTATCCAAGTCATTGAGATGTTTGTAAAAAAGTTTGTGATCTGTTAAAAGTCTTTAATAATGCTACTAACAATTTATCTGGTGTTTATTATTCTACAAATAATTTATTTATTATTGAGAGTCTTAATATTGCTGGTGCCTTTGCTCATTGTGTATCCAACCCAGTGACCCACAATTATTGGAGTCCGTTACTGCTATGAAGGAAAAATGGTTACACTATTATAAAGAGTTTCCAAATATTTATTTAATTGCCATGTGTTTTAATCCACGTTGTAGATAAGAAAATTTGTCCGATTATCTAACTACTTATTATGAACAAGGTTAACAAATAGAGTATGATGTTGATATGTGTTGTGATAGAATTAAGACATTATTGTATGAGTTATATGCTAAATATCTTATAATTTATGGTCCATCACTGAATTTAGATGTTCAACAAACTCAAAATGTATCTCATTCCTTATCATCCTCCGGATTTATGAGTTTAAGGTATAATCTGTTATCTAAAAAAACCAAAAAATTACGAGGTTCTTTTTTATCAAGCTCCACCACGTATTCCGAGCTTGAATCTTATCTAGGTACCACATATGAGTTTATAGAAGAGACTGAAACTAAAAAATTTGACATCCTACAATGGTTGAAAGAGTTTGAAAGATACTTTCCAATCTTGGATGCGATAGCCAAACAAATTCTTTCAACACCAGTTTCGACGGTGGCAGTGAAACAACAATTCAGCGCTGGTGGGAATATTCTAGACACAAGATGTTCACTTTTGGGTCCAAAATCAATACAGATGTAGGCTTATGTTGATGATTGGACAAAGACGCAAAACAGACAACAGGAAATCGATCAAGAAGAACCTTACAATTTCTTTAAAGATGACTAACCTGAAAGTGGAACAGATGATCATGACAACAATTAGTCCATGTCATCACCAAATCTACAGTAAAAGGTTAGAGAACTACATGGTCTTTGATTCCTCTAAACCCCAATAGGATACGTAGGCAACTTAATTGTGGTAACAATAAAGTACAAGGCCAATTTTACATTTTTTAATTTAATTTTAATTTTATTTTTTTAATTTGTCATTTATTTATTTCATTTTATTTTTGGGTGACCCAATAAAATGCATTTACAGTTTTACATGTCTATTTTTTTTTTATTAAATAAGATTAAATATAAGGAAAAAAAAAAAACGGTTCCAAACTATCAGAATCGGAACCGAAACCAGCGTTAAGTCTACTCACTAATTACAAATACTATTTGTCTTTGAACTTTTGAAGTGAATTGAGATGATATGTATCGTGGTGATTTTACTAATATATCCCCAGGTAGCAATATATATATATATATATATATATATATTGTGGTTCTCTAGTAGGGACATTCTGAAATTATAAAGTTAGGATATCCAACCAGAGTCACATATTTACATTGAGTGTGTGTATTTGTTCATGTGAGGCTGTGGGCCCAATATGAATGTATGGCTGTGGTTGGTAGTGGTTCTCTAGTAAGGACGACATAAAATTATAAAGTAAAGACAATCATCCACAGCCACACATTCATATTGGGTGTATATATTTGTTAATGTGTGGCTGTGGACACAATGTTAATGTGTGGTTGTAGACCCCGAATTTATACATTAAAAGCAAGTATAAGATAAATCTGTCAAGCTTTTTAGGGCGACCAAGGCTGATGCACAAAAATGTACCAAGCATTTCGAGTTTCTTTAATTCTCAAAATTATTGTGATAATTGCAAATAGCTTTGCAATTGAACTGCTCAATTTCTATTTTGAAGCACCAGAAAACTGTAAGGGCATGTTTTTTATCATTAAAATGTATGTATTATATTAGGCAATTAAAATATACTAAAATAATATAATATAGGGTTTGGTGTCCAGTTGGATTTTATATTAGACCACGAAAAATTTATTTCTTCTTTGGTTTTGTTTTTAAAGTAAATGTTTATACAACTTGAAATCACATCTTCAACATGGTAACATAAATTTATTTTTAAAAAAAAAAAAAAATTGAGGTGGTATTTGGTTTCATTTTTAAAAACAAAAAACAACTTTTTAAAAGTTTAGGGAAATTATTATTCTCTCTCCTGTAGTTTACCGTATTCTCCAGTCTCCTCCATCTAGTTTCAAAATTATCTAATTTCCCCCCTCCCATGCACAAATACAACCAATCTCACCATATAAAAATAGGTATTGGGGGGGGGGGGGGGGGGGGGGGGGGGGGGTGGGAATTAGAGAATTTTAAAACTACAGGGGGGTGAATGATAATTTCCCTAAATGTTAAAAACAACTTTTTATTGCTTTACACCATTTTCAAAACAGTTTTTATGTTAAAAACAACTTTTTATTGCTTTACACCATTTTCAAAACAGTTTTTTTAAAAAACAAACTATAACTTTTCCCTCTAAACAACTATTTTACCCATTTCAAAAACATTACCAAACACATTTACATTGTTTCTGTTTTTGAAAACTACTTTTAGAAAACACCACCAAACATGTTTACATTTTTAAAAACATCATTTTTTATTTTTAAAAATAGTTTTCAAAAACATCATTTTAAAAAACGATAAAGTTTAGTTATCAAAATTACATTCTTCCTCTAAAATTACATAAAAACAAATATATAAATGCAAATGTGGACTGAAATATTTAGTTTTCCTCATATAATATATATATATATATATAGTCTTTTTATTGTCAATTCGTCCTGACAATAAATATATTAGGACGAAGAATGTGGACCATAGATTATGGAGAAGTTTTACAAGTGCATACACTTTGAGTCAAAGTATAAAAATCTAATGGTCTACATTTTTCGTCCTGATATATTTATTATCAGGAAGAACTGATAATAGAAAATTTATATATATATATAACAACAGTCTTTCTATTATCAGTTCGAATTGACAAAAGTTATATCAATTCCTTGTATGTGGGCCACTGGATTTAAATACTTTGACTGACAAGTGCATACAGCCAAGTCAAGTATTTAAATCCAGTGGTCCACATGCAAGGAACTGATATAACTTTTGTCAGTTCGAACTGATAATAGAATTTCTGTATATAACAAAACAAATGTTACATGAAAATGCGGGAGAAATCACAAGAAAACAAAAGAAAACCAAATTTTATTACTTAAATTTACATGTAACACATTCATTCTTGGCCAAGTGATGTGCCACCTTGTCACCTCCTCTTCTATGTTGGCGGTGAAAGTCTCTCTCTTATCTGTGTTGTGACTTGTGAGGGTGGATATCTAGACCGTGCATATAGTATTCGATCCCGATAGATATCTTGCTAGACTCCCAACTTGTTGGGTGTAAGTTTTTACCCAAAAAATAATACTAAATAATAAAATACAGTACTAATCTAGTAAACTTCTTTTTTGTAAAAATAGAACAACCTGAGCTTCCTATATACATGTAGATATTATTTGGAAGCCAGCAATAAATAGAATGTCTAGCTAGCACTCCGCTATATGTGAGGATAGATCATAGTTTCCAAGGTATTTGTAAGATAAGGATTTGTATATGAAGGAATTGGTTTTTGACTAGTCATGATAAAGACCTTTTAAGAGCTCAACACAAGAACTCAGATCAGTTGAAGATCCAAATACACCTCCTGATATCCGGATTTTGTTCTTTTCTTGTATAGTTGTATATGGTTTCTCATGTTACTAAATTCAAATTGAAGTATTGTAATAACCGTTCGGATTAAGGCAAACATAGCCGTTACGCAACTAGTTTGGATAGATTAGGGAGGGGATGAACTTGTAACTGACGTTAAGCATTTGCCTCCGAAGTGAATTTTGATGATATGTATTGTGGTCATTTTACTAATATCCCCAACTCCAAGTAGCAATTAAAAAAATATTCATTTTCTTCTTGATCTTTATTATTTTCAATAAGAACTTGATACCATTGTTTAAAGACAGAATTTCATATAAGTCCTACCTTTTTAATGATTTGTCACCTTTATAAATGTCTTTCCAAATTCATCACTTTAGTCCTTACTTTTTCCAAAACTCATCACTCTTGTCCATTTGACTAAATTTATGAAAGTCAACTATTTAAAAACTTATGAAAGTACATTTTTACCCATATTACTATTTAATTTAGCTAAAATGATTATCTTAGCTTTAAATTAAAATAAAAAACAATAAAAATCTCAATAATAAAATCTTAAATAAATATATTACAAAAAAAGCTTAAATAAATAATTAAAAAATCCATTAATTTTTTTTCTTATTTTGTATTTTTTTTCATAATGGATTTTTATTTAACTAAAATGATTATCTTAACTTTAAATTAAATTGAAAAACAATAAAATTCTCAATAATAAAATCTTAAATAAATAGATTACAAGAAAAAAAAATTATGAAAAAATCATTTAAAGCTAAGATAATTATTTGGCTAAATTAATATCCATTATGATAAAAATGCAAAAACAAAATAAAAAACAAAAAAAAAATTAATGGATTTTATTATTATTATTTATTTAAGATTTTTTTTTTTTTGTAATAAATTTATTTAAGATTTTATTATTTTTTATTTTAATTTAGAGCTAATATAATCATTTTAGCTAAATTAAACAGTAATGAGGGTAAAAGTGTACTTTTACAGGTTTTAAAATAGTTGACTTTCACATATTTAGTCAAATGGACTAAAGTGATGAGTTTTGAATAAAGTAAGGACTAAAGTGATGAATTTAGAAAGACATTTATAAAGGTGACAAATCACTAAAAAAGTAGGAGTTATGTGAAATTCTGCCTTGTTTAAATAGAACTTGATACTGTTACTTCAACACTTATCTTTGATGCCAATATCAAAAATATGGTTGAAATATCAAAATTCTAACGATATTTTCAATATTTCCACCAATGTAAGATTTGGACCCCAATTTATAAATTGAAAGCAAGTATAAGATAAATATATCAAGCTTTTTAGGGCGGCGAGGCCCGATGCACAAAAAATCTGCCAAGCATTTCGAGTTTCTTTGATTCCCCAATTATTGTGATAATTACAAATAGCTTTGCAATTGAACAACTTAATTTCTACTTCGAAGCACCAGAAAGCTGTAAGAGTTTTATGATTGTCCTTTAAACAAGCATCAATAAATACGTATGTGTCTAGAAAACTCTCTAAAATGAAACAAAACCAAAACCAAAACCAATTAACAACTAAACTAGAGAATTAAAACTGGATGGGAACCTGGTAATGTAAGCATAAACACCAACATAGCAATCTAAGATCACACGCCAGATCCACGAGGCCATCCTCTGAGGAGCTGATGAGGACACTCTTCAGCAGTAACTAATTGAGCGACACGCGCCTATCCTTTTGTCTACACTTTTCGGACTGAATATTATGAGTTGATTGGAATCGCCATATGGGCTGTCTGCCGCTCTAAACTAGTGCTACCTCTTCTCCATTTTTTACCATTCCTTGCTTCTGCATATGAAAATAATATCCACCAAGAATGTAATGACACAAATATGAAAGATATATGCAAAGCAATCGTCATCTTTTATACGATCATATATGCAAAGCAATCGTCACCTTTTTTTTTTTCCGAATAAGTGTCTCTTGAGCGTTTACTAGCTAACTAAAAAGGATTTAAGCAGACCAAGAAAAGTTACCTACAGTAAACCTAAGGCATTCTCAAAGGTTTCTTCAGCATAGTCTGAGAATTGCATGTATATGGGGCATACTCCTTGGTACAAAGACAGTCTCTGTTGTATAGTCTTTCTGCACAGCCATCAAGGTCATGTAATTAGAACAAAAATTTCAAATTTAGTAACGGGATCTAATGTAGACCGCGTCTAAGACCCATGATCCGGTTGTTGAAAATTCTTTCGACACGAGACAATAGCAATATATTCTCAAAAAGTAACTAACCTATCCGGTGTTTTGAGTTTTTAATATTGATAATAATTTGGTATAGTCGGTCGCTGTTCAGTCAGTGATACACTTGTCTTAAAAATATAACAGATTATGTTGCCATATTCCCCCAGAAATGAAGCACAAGAATCTGTCTATGCCAAAAGCATGATAAGGTCCAGCACTACTAAAAAAAATACAAACTCACTCGTTTGTGAAGGCAAATATGGTGCCAGATGGCCGATAATGGCTTAGTAATATAGCCATAAAACCAGTTTTAGTGAAGACAACAATCGAGGTTCCGAGCGTGTTCGACATCATGGTTGCGTGGTAAGCAAACATCTCGCTCATGTGATCATGAAATTTCTACAGAAAACAAGAAATTTCCAGTAAGCATTTATGATTGATGATCAAAACGGAAGCGAAAAATATATAGGACGGTGCAATACAGTATATAATGCATCATAAAAGATATACAAAGTTATAAGTCAGGTAACCTTGAAGGCTTGACCGATATTAGGAGGCATTATATTGTACCACCAGGTATGGTTGCTTCAGTCTGTAATGAGACTGTGTGCATAACTTTCACTGCTTTCAATGGAAACCTAAACATAAGCAAAATCACTTTATTAACCTGTCCAAAAGTATAAAAATTGTTTGCATCCAGAGAATCCATATCATTAAAGACCAACTATCACTTTTATTCATGCAACTAGCCACTCTAGACTTACATTCTTCACTAACAGTGAAGCCAAATTTTGATATGCAAACATTTGCAGTAAAATAGAAGCCGAGGTTCAATATTTTAATGTGAAGCCAATCAATCTATACAAATGGTATTTCTGGGACATTATATCTTATCGAAACCAGGAGAGGAAAAACTGCATGGAAATCCCTTGACAGGGAACAATTTTACATGTAGAACTAAATCGAATAATTTTCTGGTTGTAATTTATAGCAGGTCTCAGCCCTCATTTTAACATGGATGATGTTCACTAACAGTTTCTGCAGTAACGTCCAATTAATAGTCACATTAAGTCAAAAGAAAAGAACAAAAACTAACTTACTTCCCATGAGCAGTTTCTCCGGAACGCATGACAGTATCAGCACCCTCTTGAACAGCAATGGTAATATCAGATACCTCTGCTCTGGTTGGATTTGGATGAACAATCATGCTTTCCAACATATTGGTTGCCACAATAACAGCTTTCCCCATGCTACGGCATATCCTGATTATCTCCTCCTACAATTTGTCATATCCATATTTCTTTAATACACTTAAAATATAAAACAGAGAGTTACTTTTTAGATAATTCTTCAACTCATGAACCACTTGTGCTTCTTTAACAAAAGAAACAGCATAGAAGTCAACTTGGTTGTCCACTCCAAATTTGATATCGTCCCAATCCTTCTCTGCAGAAAGAAAATGTAAACGATTATGTCCGTTTGCAAAGGAAAATGACTTTCTACCAGCTAAAAGTCTACAGGGGGAATAGACGGTCAAGTTTCAACCAGTGATGGAAGGCAGCGTTGCACGTTTCCCTCGAACATTTAGTAGCCTCCTAGACTTGAGCTCTCCTCCATCAACAACTTCACATTTCACTGAATCTTCTGTCTTTGATTTCACCAAAAACGACATCATACCACCTGAATAATAAATCTAAGCCAGTTAGATGTGACAGTTAGGTGTCTACACAATCTCACCAAAAGTTTCCAGAACATTTAAAAATTTGTTTAATGATGCATGTATACACTTCATCAATTAATTGTATACATGCAATATCACATTTTTTTAATAATAAAAAAATATAATTTAACTACCAAAATTACTACAAAAAAATAGTTTAATCCTTCAAATTTTCCACCTACAGTTTCTAGGCAAACAAACACAAACTTACTAGCTCTGCTTTGTTAATGTATCCAACGAAAATAAGTAAAATTTAAACAGTTCAATCACACTAATTTTCCCGCATTTTCACAGCAACCAAACAGTACATATAAAAAGCTGTAGAATAACAGAGTATTTTGACTAGAACATCAAAGTGTTAGATGAAAGGTCTATGAGAAAACACAGAGATGAGAGAACTCCATTAATGGAGCTTTTCGCTTCTTGATTCATTAAACTTGAAGAGAACAATACAAGTAAATTTATATCTGAAGAAGATGATCTAAACACACGTTTTTTGTGATGGTATAACAGAGTTCTGTTATTTTGTCTAATAACTAATTTATGCTGACTCAGCACTTACTAATTCTAACCAACTTATCAAACTAACCATTGCTAATTAGCTCGATCATGAACCGTAATACATTTGTATCTTCTAGAACTTGATTGACTTGTAGTATGATTACAATCAGAGGTCCATGGAAACTCTCCTGTGTATGCACACAGTGTAACACACTCTGAATTGCTCTTCATACTTTTCAAGTTACTGGTGAAGTTCAGGTGTGTTGTTAAGCTGTTCTTCACAAAAGCAACAAGTAGCACATACCTTAGGCAAATCCTCTGGTGAGTGTTCAAAAGAATCCGTGAAAGGCGAAAAGTAGAATTTTGGTGTCCTCGAAGTCCTAGCTAAGGATATGGGTGAGTTTGGGTGGCACAAAGTTGCTCCTATTTGGCGGATTTTCTTGAGTTTTCTCTACAGAGAAGGTTACTGGGATTTAGTGTCATTTTCATGTGGCAATGGTGATTCATGTATTGGAATACTCAAGCCTTTCACTGTTTTCTCTGCACTCTTATGTATTGTAGATGATGAGTCATTTGCTCATTCTGTGCTACAAGAACTTGGTGGAGTAGATTTTGCTCCGTTTGTTATGAAGAGGGACAAGGAGATTGCAAATCCGATATGATTGCTACACATGACAGGGTCGTTATAAGTAAAAAGAATAAAAGGTGTTTACGTTTGTTCCAGGACCTGACATGGAATGATTTCTGTAAGTTAGCTTTGGAGCAGGCTGTGATAGATATGGAAGATGTCTACTTCGCCAGGAGATGTAACAGCTCGAAGAAGTTGAAATTTTTGAAGTGTTGGATGAAGCAGATTAAGAAGTCTAGAAGTTGCAGCTTGATGGTAGCAGATAAATCCAAGACAAACAAGGAAGTCACAAAAGAAATAGAGAATAGAGTAGCTGATTTGATGCAAGAAAGTGAGCAGCCAATTCCTTCATCTGTCTCACTTGGAGAGGATTCTTTGACGGGCGCTTTTAGAAATCAAGATGATGCTGCCTTTGATATGTGCTCGGGAACTTTGGAAAGTTTCAGTCAGTAATGAGACTGTGTGCATAACTTTCACTGCTTCCCCATGCTACGGCATATCCTGAGCATCTCCTCCTGCAATTTGTCATAGTTTTTGTATTAGAATTTAGAATAAATAAATAATATCAGTCCCAGGTATATAATTAATGCCTTTGAAAGATCTTGTCAATCTTCATATCACTCTTCTTTAGAGAGGAATACTACCTGCAGAAGTGGAACTTCCTCGATAGGAAGTTCTGCACCATGGCGTATAACAAGACGAGCATGTATTTGCAGCCTGCAGTATCAGAGGTAAAAAAAAGCCTGCAGTAAATTTGGTATATATATATGGTAAATCTATGCCACAAAATAAGCACATGGTCTCTGTTTTATCTCCATTAACGAAATTTCTCTAAACCTCAATTGTTTCTTTCACTTAGAACTTTTCACAAACAGTTTACATTCAGATTAAATACTTTCAGTTTCAACATATACTTCCTATGCCTAAACCGCAAAAACACACTCACACACTGATACTGTGCAACACTATGAAACAGAAGTTGTTTTCTTTCACTATGAACTTCTGTTTGACAGCATAGTACTTTTAGCCTCTACTAGTGCAACACTTTCCCTTAATGAGATCAAGATACGAATTAGGAAAATCTAGTTTAATAAGGAATGTGCCCTTGAATAGAAAGTCCTAATTAACTAGGAAATCTTATGGCATCGGGTGTAATAAGGAATATATCCTTAACTAGAAAACAAAACCCTTAGTAGACTAGGTAACAGTTTTTCTCGTTTTTATTAGAAGTAGGGCATCCTTAGATCAATATAAATATATGTAAAGACAGCCGTAGAGAGAGAAAGGTGCATATTCAAGTTTTGTTCAGTTTTTCTTAATAATTGAAACAACAATCTTCTCTCTATCAAGAATAAAAGTGCAGGCGGTGATATGTCGGAGATCAAGAAGTTATCTTTTCCGGCGGATAGCTCTTTGCTGTCGGTTATTGCTGCTGCCAAGATTGCAGATATCCCTTTGCTTTAATGGACAGCAACTTATGTGCAGAGTAAACGAGGCTTGGGAAAGTCAAGCAGCCGTCCTTGTTTTGAAGTGGATCTTCCTGATGCTGAAATTGGCAAGGTGCGCTTGCGATTTGCGCCGGAACCGAGTGGTTACCTTCACATTGGGCATTCGAAAGCAGCACTATTAAACCAGTATTTTGCTCAGCGCTACCAAGGTCAACTTATTGTGCGTTTTGATGATACAAATCCTGCTAAAGAAAGCAATGAATTTGTGGACAATCTTCTGAAAGATATTGAGACTTTGGGTATCAAATATGAAGCAGTTACCTATACTTCAGATTATTTTCCAGATCTTATGGAAATGGCCGAGACTCTGATTCTCCTGGGCAAGGCCTACGTTGATGATACACCACGTGAGCAAATGAAGAGAGAAAGAATGGTTGGGATTGAATCAAAATGTAGGAATAACAGTGTAGAGGAAAATATGAAATTGTGGAAGGAAATGGTCGTGGGATCTCAAAGGGGTTTACAATGCTGCCTTCGTGGAAAGTTAGACATGCAAGATCCAAACAAATCTCTTCGAGATCCAGTATATTACCGTTGTAATCCACTTCCCCACCACAGAATTGGATCCAAGTACAAGATATATCCAACATATGATTTTGCCTGTCCTTTTGTTGATGCTAGACAAGGAATATCACATGCACTTCGATCTAGTGAGCACCATGATCGCAATGCTCAATATTGTAGGATTCAAGAGGATATGGGAATGAGAAAGGTTCATATTTATGAATTTAGCCGGTTGAATATGGTGTATACTCTTCTCAGCAAGCGCAATCTTCTCTGGTTTGTTCAAACGGAAAGGTTGATGGATGGGATGATCCCCGTTTCCCAACTATACAAGGAATTGTGCGTAGGGGTCTGAAAGTCGAGGCATTGATACAGTTTATTCTTGAACAGGGTGCTTCGAAAAATCTAAATCTTATGGAATGGGACAAACTTTGGACTATTAATAAGAAGATTATTGACCCTGTGTGTCCCAGACACACTGCTGTCATTGAAGAACGATGTGTGTTGTTGACTCTCACTAACGGTCCTGATGAACCATTTGTCCGTATCATGCCGAGGCATAAGAAATATGAAGGCGCAGGCAAAAAGGCAACAACATTCACAAAGAGAATATGGTTAGACCATGAGGATGCCAAGTCCGTCTCGGTAGATGAGGAAGTGACCTTAAAGGATTGGGGGAATGCTATTGTGAAGGAAATTAGTAAGGACCGGGATGGAAATGTGACACAATTAACGGGGGTTTTGCACCTTGAAGGATCCGTGAAGACGACAAAGTTGAAGCTCACCTGGCTGCCCAAAACTAGTGAATTAGTTAACCTCATATTGGTGGGATTTGACTATTTAATCACAAAAAAGAAGCTGGAAGAAGGAGAGAACTTCACCGATGTGCTTAACCCATGTACAAGATTTGAGTCTGCTGCTCTTGGAGATTCTGACATGCGAAATCTGAAGCCTGGAGAGGTTTTGCAGTTAGAGAGGAAAGGTTACTTCATTTGTGATGTTCCTTTTACTACACTTTCAAAGCCGATAGTTCTGTTTTCGATTCCGGATGGCAGGCAGCAAGCAGTCTTGAAGTAAACACGATCTCCCCATTTTCAGTAGGTGTCTTCTATTTTACTTTCCTGGAAAATTGTTGAGCTACACTGAAAATCCTGTTGGTCTGTGTGTTGATTGAGCTGAGATTGGGATGTTTCCAGCTCTCCTTTTATCTCTTTATCATTTATTTTGGTACACATGTTTATAGACATTTTAAACATTATGGAGTGATTAAAAGGAATTTTCACAGCCTTGATTTATTGAGTATCCTATGCTAGATGTTCTTATGATTACTCTCTTTCCTTGTTTTTTTTTTTTCTTCGTAATCTTGGAAAAAATAGGAAGTCGCTGACTTCTTGTCAATTATATTATAAAGTTCTGCATTCCCATTAATGATATTAGAAAGATTTGACGTCCTGTTGATATTAAGAGGATCTCATTTGATCCTTGTGATATGGCATTGTAGGTGATTATGTGATGGTTTCTTTGCTCTTGAAGGTTAGATTGCTTTCAAAAGTTGTCATAATTTCTTATGTTTAGGATGATAAAGTTGTCATAATCTCTGAATATTAGGAAAGTGATTCTTTATAGTTAGAATAAAGAGGAAATGTTGTAGTTTTATACATCTTTGCCTAAATCCGATGTTATGGTTTCTGGTATTTCACACTTTCTTTAAGAGTCTTGTTGACAGAGAAGTAGTATGTCAATAATTCTTGTTAGATTGCTGTCTCGCTGATGTCGAATACTTGTTGCATCCACTTGCTCTTGTTTCATAGGAATAAATATTTAAATATAAGAGTAGGATGTTGACAATAAATTACAGGGAACGATGGTTTTATGCAATTCAACCTTATATTATCCATGTAGAACAGTAGAAGTTTTGAATTAAAGAGACTATATTCTGTTGTCAATTGGCTAATCTTTGCTCTGTCATTAAAATTCTGACCATATTTTATATCAATATCTTCGATCTTTCCCCTGTGTTTGTTAACTTTTAGAGTGGTTTACTGATTTACTTTTCTCTTATACATTATGGAGTGAAGTTTTGTTTTTTCGACTTTCAATAAAAACTTTCTAATTTGAGAAAATAATTTCTTCTGTCATTCAACATCATCAACAAGTTCAAGAAATTCGTCATAAACATCTTCTTGAGTTAAGAAGAAGGTGACTTTGAAGGAAATGTTTCTGATGGGTGGTTATGTTGAATCTCAAAACTTGAGAGCTCAACTCTCATTTTCAGGCTATATGGAGCTTTCACTACAGCTTTGTACACTGAGTTAGTGTTTGTCCCACATTTGTCACCTTTCTTGTCACTGTTACCTTCTTCCTGATATTTGGGTTGAGCTTGAGTCCTCCATGGTGGTGGTTGTTTTCCAGGCAAATGACTCATGTCCTGCTTAAATTGCTAATGTATGCATTGTTATAACCCATGGAGCAGAGTATTTGAACATAGTCTTCTGTGCTGATTGTTTGGATTGACTTGCTCACCACCCATGCCGAACAGGTCTGCTTCTTTGTGAGTAGGATTGTAGGACCCTCCTCAAATACTTTCATTCTGTCTGTTATAAATAGCCATGCTCGTACAAATTCAAATGCAGAACAAATAAATACCAGCCACTCAAATATTGAGCACTAGAAAAGCAACAAAGAAAATTGAGTTTGACTCACTAGAAATGACCAGAGCTGATCTTATGGCATCAGGAGACCAGTCTTGAAGAGCAGATTTGATGAGAGCTGCTATTCTTGCAACAAGGGGACAAGCTTTAGAAGTTCCTGATAACAATGCATATCCAATAAGCTGCTAAGATGTCCACACCTGGTGCGACTATGTCAGTCTATGACACTCAATCAAACATTCAAGTACAAGGAAGTTGTAAGAATCTATTGAATTTATAACAGTAGCGCCCTTTCACTTGGTGCTAGCTGGGCACATATACCTTTAATACAGCTTGAGACATTGAGCTAGGTCCTGTAGAGGAAATAGGAAGTAACTTGTGGATAGCTTAGGGATACCCGTTTCCCTTTAACACTTTGGGGAAATCTGAGCTTTACAATTGGAGAACTGCACACAGAAGCGAAGAAAATCAAATTGTTTCGGTTCAATGATAGTAATGATACTAGCTAACCAAAATTGGTAATAACAAATCTAGTTGTACATAAAAGGAAATCCGATATGGAAATTTAAGAAAATTATACTTTCACATCCTCAACCAAAAGATCAAATGAGTGATCTTTCTAATTTGTGTATAATATAAATTGTGGAAAAGTTCTTAGCAATCAAGTCAACAATAGTACCAAAATTGATATGAAAAAAATAAAATTAGAGAATTTAGTCTTTTAACATTTATACAAAAAATCAAGAATAATCTAAAAAGAATAAAAGGAGTTTACATTTGTTTCAGGACCTGACATGGAATGATTTCTGTAAGGTAGCTTTGGAAGATGTCTACTTCGCCAGGAGATGTAATAGCTCGAAGAAGTTGAAATTTTTTAAGAAGAGGAGGAATTGAAGGTGGTCTGGTCTAGTAATTAGATAATGTGTATTTTTGTCATATTATGGTTATTATAGTATATTCCTATAATCACATTTTTGTGCCAATACTCTTGAAATGTTTTCATTAATGTCCTCATTGGTAATCAAAATTCAAAGAGAGATCAGTATAAGCAACCAAATCATGTCACAGTGAATAATGGAGTCATGAGCGATGCAAAAGCTTGAATGCTTAATTATCAACCCTTGCGCTTACTTAAAACCGCTTCTTGAAGAGCTACGGTGCATCAAGACCTTCAACCAAATGGAGGCCTCGACCATAGCTCAAACCCAAATGACGAAAATTGGGGACATGGAGCGGTATGACATCCAAATATATCCTTCTGAAATGTAATTCTCATGGATTCAAATTGAAATCAAATCTCATTTGGGGTAGGTTTTTTCCCACTTATTCGCTTCAAATATAGTTGCCGCATATATTTAGCTACTATCATCTTCACTTCTTCAAATTATTTAAATAATAAGGTTTTATATTTTTTCTGTAAATAAAACTAATATTTTGGAATGAAATGTTAAGATAATTTTATATCGATTAGCGTTTAGCCAAATCATACGATATGAACTATTGGAAAAATATAACACCTATAGAGAAGGCCATATCCATAGCTATCTTCAACACAAGAAACTGATTAGAAACTGTGGAAATAATTTAAATGCAAGAGGTGCAGGGTCCTACCTTCACCATGTATAAAACGTTGAAAAGATCATTAGCATTCGATCTACTTTTTAACTTGAAACCCTGCCTTTTCTATCTAGCCGTCTTTCCCTAAGGTTTCGAGATCCACACCGGGCAATTGTATCAGCTGTGGATAGCTGAAGGTTTCATTCCAGATAACAGTGAGGCAGCAGCTGAGGAGTTCTTAGAGGAACTAATAGATAGAGGCTTCCTTCAAGTGATGAGGAAGTTCTAGAGGCTGAGTCAAAACGTGCTGTCTTTTAAGCCTAATCCATCACCGGAAGCATGTAAACAACTCTCAATTCATGTAGACCCTACCGAGCTCCTTTCTTCCAAGTATTTGTTGTGCCTCAGCTGGGAAACATACGATTATATCCCAATGGAGTGTAATTTTGTATCTGAAAACTTCAAACTCAACAAGTTATTGAACCTAGAAACTATAGTTCTCAACCAATATCCCTCTGGGATAGAGAACCTATTTCTTTAGTGGTATTTAAAGTTGAATATCCCTTCCCTCACAAGCATTACTTCATCACTGAACAACCTTCTGAACCTATATACTCTAGACATGTCATCCAGCTACATAGATCACACACCAAATGACATTGGGAAGATGCACAAACTGAGGTATCTAAATTTGTGCTCTGATTAATCTGCTTGCACATCCAGGAAAATATTGCAGCTCTTTGGAAGATCTCAATTTCATATCAGCATTAAGTCCCTATAGCTGTACTGAGGATACATTGCGAAGACTTCCTAATCTCCAAAGTCTTTGAATATATGGAAACTTGGGTTCTCATCCACTGATGCTGTCCAATAGCCTTTCCGAACTAATCATCCTTGAATCCTTGAAGCTGATGAATGAAAGTGCAATGTTACAATTTCCACCAATTGTATCGAACCAATTTATTCCAAGAGTGACCCACCTGACCTTATCAAATACTAAGCTAAAGGATGATCCCATGCCAACACTAAAAAAGCTGACATATCTTGAAGTCTTGAAACTAAAACACAACTCAAAGTTCTAACCGGGAAAAGTTCAATTGCTTAAATCACAAATAAGTAAACATCTAAGCTGTGACATAAAAGATCTGTGGTGTCATTAGTCTAATGGCTTCAAGCAATACTTAGCATAACTAGTGTAATCCCACAGAGCAATATAATATTTTCAATGCAAAAGACTAGTGCAAGAGTTAGAAGATAGGATTTGCAGTACATACTCTTCTTCGAGGAGGGCTTGTTGGTGTGTGCTTTGTGCAGCCTGGTCTTCCCACCCTAAACTTTCACCATGTAAAATGTAGATTATCCTCTGACAGTTGTAATCTTTCGGGCACTTTTTTTAGCTCGAGCAAGCTACTACATCTTTAAGCTCAATTGCTGCAAATATGTATATGTATATATGAAGGAAGGCCAACAGAGAAGCCAAAAAACCCTCTGGACACGATGATACGTGATGAGTTCATCAACCCTAGAGCTCCTTAACTTGTTTCACAAGTCTTGAATTTGAAGTCAGTACTACCGTGATTTCATTGAACTTAAAAGCACATAAAAGTAATAATCAATCATCATAAAACAATAAAAGAATCGAAATCAACTATGATTTCAAGATGATAAAGTCTTAAGGTTTGGGTGAAGCATTTCATCAAGCTCCTTGAGTGCAGTTATGAAGTTTAGTTTAGTTTTACTTGAATTTACCTTTTTTACTTGAGACCTTGCTCTCTCTATTTCCATGTCTCTGTCCGATCTCCACCAGGCAGTTGTATCAGCTATTATGGTGTGGATGATAGCAGAAGGTTTCATTGCAGACAACAGTGGAGCAATTAGCAATAGCAGAGGAGGATTTGTTACTAATTAATGTAGAGAGGCAAGCAGTAGGTAGAGGTTTCATTTCAAGTGTGGAGAGGCAGTATGAAAAAGCAATAGCAGAGGGTTGGTTTGGTTACTTTTTGGAATATTGGGATGCATGCGCAGATAATTTGTTATATAGTACAATTTGAACGAATTATTGGAGGCTATGATGCCTTCTTCATAAAACTACTCTTGGTGATTACCTAAGGAACAAGAGGTATCTGAGATGGTTTCTTCCTGATTATGGGAATGGAAAACCCTGAAGAACCCTGAAGAACTAATCAGGGTCATCAAGAATCTTAGAATCTGCAGCAATTGCCATATTGTAGCCAAGCTCATATCAAAGATTATTGACCGTTATATTATTGTTAGAGACACTAATCAATTCCACCAATTCAAGAATGGAGTTTGCTCATGTGGTGATTATTGGTGACGTTTTCTCCAATAATCCTTTGACATCTACTTGTATTTATCATGTTAAACTAACATCTTTAGTGCTGTCCACACACAGACACAATGTCTTTGGTCTTATCTTCGGTTTTTTCAGTTTTCACCCGTTTGATTTATGTTTATTTGTTTAATAAGTGACTCACATATCTCATACCAATTTTGATTGAAGTCAATGTACATAGAGGAGAAAACCCGATTTAATTAATCATCTTATAATGATAATAATAATACTTGAAGATTTTAATAATTAAATACAAATGATTTGATTTTGACTTTCTATATTAGAACCAAAATTTTGACCAAAATTTAGATTATCAAACAGTTAACACTATATATATAAAGGAGCAAATCAGCACATAGCCGTTGACATGAAAACATAGTTGAAAAAAAATGGCCACAAAACCCCAAGTCCAACTCTTCCTCTCTCTCCTCGTCCTCTCACGGTGGCGGAATTGCCATCTATTGGGGCCAAAATGGCAACGAAGGGACCCTAACCGAGACCTGCGCCACCAGAAAATACACCCACGTCAATATCGCTTTCCTCAACAAGTTCGGTGGCGGTCAAACCCCAGAACTCAACCTTTCCGGCCACTGCAACCTCGCCACCGGCGCCTGCAGAGTCGTCAGCACTGCCGTGGAGAGCTGCCAGAGCCGAGGTATCAAAGTCATGCTCTCCATCGGTGGCGGGATCGGAAACTACTCGCTAACCTCAGAGTACGACGCGAAGACGGTGGCAGAGTATTTGTATAACAATTTTTTAGGCGGGAAATCATCCAACAGACCTCTCGGCGACGCCGTTTTGGATGGGGTCGATTTCGACATCGAGCTCGGCTCGACCCTTCACTACGACGACCTCGTTCGATTTCTATCACAATTCAGCGAACCGGCAAGAAGAGTCTACATCACCGGAGCTCCACAGTGTCCGTTTCCGGATCGGCTTTTGGGCGCCGCCATTGAAACGGGTCTTTTCGACGCCGTTTGGGTTCAGTTTTACAACAACCAGCCATGCCAGTACAGTTCAGGGAGTGCCCAGAGGTTATTGGAGTCGTGGGAGAGGTGGGCTTCGTCTGTGGTGGTCGGGAAGCTGTTCATGGGGCTTCCGGCTGCGCCAGCAGCGGCAGGAAGTGGGTATATTCCGCCGGAGGTTTTGGTTTCGGAGGTTCTTCCGGTAATAAAGAAGTCGGAGAAGTATGGTGGTGTTATGCTTTGGTCAAGATTTCATGATGTTAATAATGGCTATAGTGATTCCATTGTCAATAGCTATCTGCTAGTAACTGATAATTCCGCATTATTAGTTCAAATAAAATAAAAAAAGGTTTGAAGTTATTTTAAATCGGTCAACACAATTAGTGCTTGATCTCGAAATATTTTTAAAAATGAAAGTATATTGAGTGTTCCTTATCTCATGAACTTGGTTTTTCTTTTGGAATCTTGTCATATCATGATTTGTAATTGTTTCTATCTATATTCTATGGTTAATCCAGAGTGCAGAATCATTCTCTAACGTGAAACTTTAAATTTTTATATTATATTATTATATAAATTCGTAGTTTTTTTAGAAAGGGAGAGTACTCAAACCCGCATTTTATA
Organism: Acer saccharum; assembly: GCA_030490815.1. Taxonomy (NCBI): domain Eukaryota; kingdom Viridiplantae; phylum Streptophyta; class Magnoliopsida; order Sapindales; family Sapindaceae; genus Acer; species Acer saccharum. Next base: position 64,422,106 of record CM059866.1, on the reverse strand, counting down.
GGTTCATGTATGAGAGATTTATTATCGAATCAACCTCATCTCGTTTTATTAAAACTCATCAATTGTCATGTACTCATTAGTTATTAATCACCGAATGTATTTTTTTATTTTTTATTTTATTTTATTTTTAGTGAGAGGGAGGGCAAAAGCCAAGGACAAGAAGAACTAAACGAGACAAGGCGCCACTGATGAATGTATTTAATAACTAAATGCGAGTTTCAGATTGGGTTGAAATTTGTTATTGTTGTTGTTGGGTTGGATTCTATCCAAAACGGGCTTGAGTGGCCCACTGGACTGGAGTAACTTACAAGACTTTACCTCGTTTTGTGTGTAATTTTATTAAACTTTTCTTTCATGCATCTTCAAAGTAAATGTTTTCTTCTTCGGTTTTGTTTTTTACAAGTAAATGTTTATACTACTTGAAAGTTGAAAGCACATCTTCAACATGTTGGCAACATAAAAATAAATAATATGCTGTATGAAATGCAGGAGAAATCACAAGAAAACCAAATTTTTATTACTTAAATTTATATGTACGTAACACATTCATTCTTGGCTAAGTGGTGTGCACCTCCCACCTCCTATTCTATGTTTTGTGGTGAGGGTCTATCTCTAATCTTTGTGTTGTGATGGTAGATATCTAGATCGTGTATGTAGTGTTCGATCCCGATAGATATCTTGCTAGACTCCTTTGACTTGTTCGTGTCGTATTTTACCCCAAAAAAGTGACTAAATAATGTGTTGGGTGCCAAGTTAACTCGTGACGTGATCAATCAATCATGTCACGACTAGAAACTCTATGTCAACTAGCGAGTGAAATTGATTGGATATTCATTCAAATGATTATTTTTGTTGATGATCTGAGGGTGATTGAGATCATAAGATTTCAATGATAAGTGAGGAAACAAAGCACTGTAACTCAAAATGATATTTAAGAGAGCTGCATTATTTTTTTTTCCTTATATTTTTATACGCTTCAAGAGTCCTCACGAGGTGTTGATTTGCATCAAAAATTACAGAAATGTACTAAGGCTATCATGTAGTAGTAGTTATAATGTTATATTGTCATACCCCTAAGTTTAGAGGTCAAAGAGTGTTGTATGATCTTTTTAGTAAATCATATACCTTATGAAAAAGCTATTAAATAACTAAATCGTCAACGGCATTGAAATTATGAACACCTCTATAGAATTTAGAGTACAAAGTTTTGTGTTCGATATTTAAAAACTTTCTAATTAGAGAAAATCATTTCTTCTGTCATTCAACAAAAGACAAGGAAGAAGACAAGGAATATCACCTAGTCGTTCACAGTGAGAAATTGGCCATTGTGTTTGCCATTTTGAATACTAAGCCTGGAACACCAATCAGGGTCACCAAGAATCGCAGAATCTGCGGCGATTGCCATATCACAGCCAAGCTCATATCAAAAATTACTGACCGTTATATCATTATCAGGGACACTAATCGATTCCACCATTTCGAGAATGGAGTTTGCTCATGTGGTGATTATTGGTGACATTTTCTCGAAGAAACACTCGCTCATTCATCACTAAGCGAAAGTATTGCTTCCGCTCGTGCTTGTCTGGGCAATTTTCAGTGACTGCACCATCACAGGCCCTGTATTTGAACATTGCAGGTACAAAATATTCCTGCAGGAATCAATGATCATCATATTATCTTCTTGATCATATCATCTTGGTGACTTCATTTGGCTATTAAGATGTCAATTAGGGACTGTGAATCCTTGAGCAGTTTGTGGGTCACCAGGTGAGCTGTAATTCAAATCTCAGCGTCTGACTTCAAAAATCATTTGTATTCTTTTGACCCAAACAAAGACACATTAATGCTAATCCTTTGACATCTACTTGTATTTATCATCTTTAGTGCTATCCCACACAGACACAATGTCTTTGACTGGTCTTATCTTCAGTTTCTGGTATAACACAATGTCTTCAAAAATCTTTTGTACTCTTTTGACTGAAACAAAGACACATTATCATGTTAAACTACTTGTATTTATCATGTTAAACTAACATCTGTAGTGCTATCCACACACAAACATAATGTCTTTGATCTTATATTCTGTTTTTCAGGTTGTTTGATTTATCTTTATTGTTTAACCAGTAAATCACGATATGGATTTTTATATATATATATATATATATATATACACCACTTGTAATGGCAGTAACTCAAATTGATAAATTTTAATACTGATTAAGTGCTCCTAACACTAAGTAACATTGAGCAGTGATGATCTTGTATGGATTTTGATTCAAGTCATTGTATATAGATAAACCGACTAAGTTTAATTAATTATCTTACAATAATAATGGTTAAATTCCTAATGTATGCATTGTTGTAAACCATGGAGCAGAGTATTTGAACATGCATCAGGGTAAAATCTTATTTAAATAATAATAACAACAATAATAATAATTGTTGTAAACCATGGAGCAGAGTATTTGTATGCATTTGTCACCTTCCTTGTCACTGTTACCTTCTTCCTGATAGTTGGGTTGAGCTTGAGTCCTCCATGGTGGTGGTTGTTTTCCAGGCAAATGACTCATGTCCTGGTTAAATTGCTAATGTATGCATTGTTGTAAACCATGGAGTAGAGTATTTGAACATAGTCTTCTGTGCTGATTGTTTGCCTTGTTTGGATGGACTTGCTCACCACCCATGTCGAACAGGTCTGCTTCTTTGTGAGTAGGACTATAGGAGTGTAGGACCCTCCTCAAATACGTTCATTCCGTCTGTTTCGATTTGGGAAGCTGTAGTTGCACAACTTGAGCACTAGAAAAGCAACAAAGAAAATTGAGTACAAGGAAGTTATAAGAATCTATTGAATTTATAACAGTAGTGCCCTTTCACTTAGTGCTCGCTGGGCACGTATACCTTTAATACAGCTTGAGACATTGAGCTAGGTCCTGTAGAGGAGAAAGGAAGCAACTTGTGGATAGTCTGGAGATGCCCATTTCCCTTTACCCTTTAACACTTTGAGGAAATCTGAACTTTGCAATTGGAGAACTGCACATAGAAGTGAAGAAAATCAAATTGCTTCCGTTCAATAAAAATAAGAGTTTCTGTGTTTTTCACTCCTCACTCTATTCACATATATCTTTTACCTTGCTTTTCTGATGTAAGAAAGAATTTGTTTCCTACTTTGTTACAAGGAATAAGGACACACGGGTCAAGCCGGTTATCACCGGACTGCGAAAATATGAGTCCAACCCCTCCTGCTTGCATCACAGATACTGCTGCAGTACCTATTTCTGTGTTTCTGATTTTGCGAAGCATAATATTAGTATGATTTTCCCTGCTGCTAATATTGCATAAAGACTTCCCAACCGACAATCCTGGCTGAAACAAGTTAGGAAATATCAATTTATGCATAGATTTAGATCAAGACAGAGGGAGGAAGAATGAGTTCTTACGCGGAACCATCTGTATTGTCGGCAGCTATGCTTTCAGAGTACAGAGGCCAGCGAATCCTCGGGTTTCTCTTACGGTGTCAATAGATAAGTCCTGCAAGAAAAAGAAATTGCTTTAAACCTTAGTGATCAGGTTATTTTCCAGATTTGACTCCAAGAATTGTTTACTTTACCTAAAGAGTAATGGCTGTTGGCAAGGCTCTGCGAATTGCAGTGGCTCCAACAGTAATGAACCAGAGTGCGAGATAAAACCATCATTTCCTGGTGAAGAAATGGCATAAAAAGAATCTATCGTGACTGAATCATTGTAGGAGAATAATGGTATATCATAACCAACAGACATTGATATAACATCTACTCCTTCGTTTATAGCTTTGTCAAACAATCCTTGACTGCTCTGCATACTTAAGTGAAATCATCTCCAAAACAGTAATCTATATCGCAGGAGTCTGCATTTGAATCTAGCATAAACACAAGATAATTTTCTAGAGGCAAGCCAAAAAATCATCTCCAAAGTAGTAATCTATATTGCTACTAACAAATCTAGTTGTACATAAAGGAAACACGATATGGAAATTTAAGAAAATTATATTTTCACATTCTCAACCAAAAGATCAAATGAGTGATCTTTCTAATTCCTGTACAATATAAATTGTGGAAAAGTTCTTAACAATCAAATCAACAATAGTACCAAAAGTGATATGAAAGAAATAAAAGTAGAGAATTTAGTCTTTTAACATTTATTCAAAATCATCAAGAATAATCTAATGATAAAAGCCTATGAGATCGTGACCAAGAGTGAGAGCTTCCACGTAATGCTGAATCCACCAATTGTATCAGTAGAACCTTGAGTATCTGTAATATACAGTAACTTAAGATGAGAATTTAAAATTTAGTAAGCATTAAGCAAACCAAAATTTAGTAAGCAATTAGGAAACCAGGTAGCTTAACAACAAACTTATATCAAATATAAAGACAACAACATATATCATACAAATGCCTACTAATGGTGATAAATATAAAAACTGTTATACAAAATAAGTTTCATTTGGCCATCTACGAGACAATAAAGAAAACTCCTTATAAAGTACAAATGTAAATAATAAGCATTTGACAATCGGTAATTTGAGTAAATGGCTACAATCCACTTACATTGTAAATTAAAACATGATAAATCAGTTCAATATATTTTGATATATAAAAGGAAACAAATCAAGCAAAGCAAAATGAAATTTACAATCAATTTATTAATAAAGGTTGTAGATATGCATTGAAGCGATTTATTTACCTTGATTAGATAAATTTTTTTGTTGGAGTACGTTATTCGATATGTTTCAATCTCTTGGGATGCCGTTCATCTTCCTCATAGGATTCTTCAAGATGCGGTTCATCTTTATCCTCACATTCATTGGATGTTTGAAGATGTAGGTCTAACATCAAATGGATTCCACACATTTCCACCTTGAAATGTTCTTCATCATCCTTTATGTCATCCTTCATAGGGAATTCAATGTCATTCTCCACATTGAATTGGAAAGAGAACTCATTGTCACAAAATTCATGGAAAAAGTAGTGACCAAACCCAATGATCACGTGGTTTGACTTCATGTGGTCAGGTCCACAATAAGGCCTACTTAACAAAAGATGAGGCTCTCTACGATACTCGGGGGAGCCAAACAAGTAACTTTCAACACGTCGGTTCCCATCTTTAGATTTGACATTGCAATCATAAGTGACTCTCAAATATCTATGGCCATAACCTTGAGGATGATAACATTGACCGTCTGGATTTGGAATTGCCACAACAACACACAAAGCAAAACATAGAAAGTTACAGTTGAGGCAAAGTGGTGGCAGTTTCATATCAATAAAAGATCCCCTGCTTTGATAGTGGAACCACTCTGGAATCTTACTTTCCGGGTAAATTATATAAGCAGGTAGCGATGAAAGTCCCTATATTATGAAAATAATTAGTTTACAACATCCTTGATATACCATCAAATTATACCAAAGAAAAAAAAAACGTAAGTATCATCATATAAAAAATGGAGGGAGTGAAACAGACCTGCATATAATAAGCTGCTTGACCTTGTATTTTCAGCAGTGTATCTTTCACAACATCGTTGAGTGCGTCTGGATCCAAATTGTAACAATTGATGAAATTTGCCTTCCAACTTGAAAGAGGTTTTTCAAAAATGTCATTTTGAAATGCATAATATGATGATCTTTCCAATGATGTGCAATTCACTGCTTTTATTGTTGTCAGTGCTGGAAGCTGCGGTAAATCTCTAAGCCTCTCGCAATAGCTGATGTCTAGGGTATATAGTTTCAAGAGATTTATGATGCTTCTAGGAATACTAGCAAAATTGTTTCTACTCAAATCTAAGCTTCGCAGTGATGTTAAGTCCCCAAGACTGTCTGGTAATTTTGTAATTCCACAATCAATTAGATTTAGTTCGAACAAATTCTCCAAGCCTAATAAATTAGGAGGCAATAACAAACCTACCCCATCCACACCCTCACATCTACGCATATCTAAGTATGTAAGACTCTTCAAACATGAGATAGATGACGGTACTTCACCAATAGCAGTTCCATAAGCCATGAAACTTTCGAGAGACTCTAAAGCACCTATATCATCTGGAAGCTTATCAAACTTTGAGCAACGTTCCATATGGAAAGCGCGAAAAGATTTCCATTTACGGATGCTGCTTGGAAGACTCTTAAGCATTGAACAATTAAAAAGTTCCAACGAACTTAGTCTGTCCAGATCCTCCGATGATGGGGGCAATTCTTCTATTGGGACATCATGTAACCGTAACTCTTCAATATTGTTAGGGAGTTCTGGAAGCATCTTGAGTTTTGGGCAATGGACGATTCCAAGCTTTGTTAGAGACTTCAAACCCCTCAGATCTGGAATACTCGTGAGGCTTTTGTGCCTATAAAGACTCAAATGCTGTACCTTATGGAGACGTGTAAAAGATGATTGAATTTCAACCACACTTACACAATGTTCTAAACGTATTCGTTCCAAATTGGTTGGGAGTTGTGGAAGCCTCTTGAGTTTTGAGCATGCCCAGAGATCCAGGTCTTTTAGAGATTCCAAACAAGTGCAATCTGGAATACTCTCAAGGCTTACGCAGTGATCAAGATTCAAAGACTCGAGCTTATTGAGATGTTGAATAGATGATGGAATTTCAGACAAACTCAAACACCCTTTCAGTATCAGACTCTCCAGATTTGGGGCCCAGCGTGAGAGTTCTGGGCAACTAATTAGGTGCTGGGACCACCCAAGGTCAATTTTTTTCAAATTATGAAGTGGCTGCAAGTAAAAATAAATAATTTAAAAAATCAACACAATTTACCACCTTCGATATTACAGACTACTAGGGACGATGCTAAAATTTTGATTTTTGAGGCCAAAATTTGAACTAATTTGAAATGATGAACACACAAATAATATACAAAAAATATATATATTAAAAAGTATGCTAACATTAGTAATAATAAAAAAAAATTAAACCATATCTTTTTATTTTATTTGTTTCATCTAGCCTCAATTATAAATAATAGGAAATGAAATAAATAAATAAATGAAAGGAAATGAAACAAAAACAATTTATATATGCTATGTAAAATAGAACGTTATGCGAAGAGATGAGGTTGGTTCGGTGGTAAACCACTCACATCTACACCACTAGGTTGTGGGTTTGAGTCATTCCCTAAACAAAACCCCAAATTTATGTAATACTTAAAAAAAAAAAAAAAAAAAAAAAAAAATTATTAAAAAAAAAAAAAAAAAAAAAAAAAAAGAGAACTTTACACCAGTATATTTTTATTTTTATTTTTTTGAAGAATTAAAAAGCTATAATGGAGGGAATTAAAAGATCCGTTGGGGCTAACTATTTTATATAAGAAATAATAATAAATAACCAGAAAATGACATTAAATTTTTTTTTAAAATTCATGGGTTGGGCCAAGTCCCCACTAAGCTTCATCCTTGCAAACCACAGTAATAATAAATATATATATATATATATATATATATATATATATAATATAAATATTAAATCATTCTTTCTATTATCAGTTCGAACTGATAAAAGGTATATCAGTTCCTTGTATGTGGACCACTAGATTTAAATACTTTGACTGACAAGTGCATACAGCAAAGTCAAAGTATTTAAATCCAGTGGCCCACATGTAAGAAACTAATATAACTTTTGTCAGTTCGAACTGATAATAGAATTTTTAAATATTAAATATACCTGTACACCGTCGCTCCATAGTTCTTCAATATTGCTAAAAGGCATTTCAAGTATGACAAGCTTCTCAAAATGAAATTTTGGTTGCAATGATTTCAATGGGCATTCAAACCAATGGAGATACTTTAACTCTGTGAAATCATATTCAACAAGGCCTTCAGGAACATGCACCTTATATCTATAATTATAGCAATTACTATTGACAAAAAATTTCAAGAGTCTCAATTTCTCCATCTTTGCGAAAGCATGAGGAGTTAAGTTTATATCTCTGACATTTGAGGAGGATATATTCAAAGAGATCGCTTCTATCATTTCAGTCCCCTAATAAATATAGAAGAAGAAATAAGTTAGTATTAAATGTATACAAAGACTCTTAATAACATTCATATTATGTATTCGTTCAAAAGGAAAAAAATAATAATATTTATACTCTTAATACATCAACTAATAATTATTAATCCTTAAAAAAAGACTTACAATTATTAATACCTTGTAAATAACAACTTTTCACCTCTTCAAGTGCGCATATTAGTATAACTTTTAAACTAAAACATTGTATGGACATTGCAAATAAAAATAAAAATATAGTATGCTGGTCAAACCCAAAAAACAATATTTTTGTTAGATCAAAAACACCCGAACCCTAATAAATAAAAAACACTCAAACCCCACTTTCTAACGAAGCTCATGCCAAAGATTAATATTAAAAATGGTACTTTTAATGAACTGAATCTCACCTTATCTTTAGTCAATACATCATAGATATCTTTGTGATGCCACAACCGAGTACGTTTACTAGGATCATTGATAGATTCTTGTCGAACAATTTCTTTTCCCATTTCTTGAAGTAAATCATGCATTGCTAGCATATTTCCCGATTCAGTTATCAAGGATTTATCAATGAGATCACTTATTTGAACATCGAAGGAGCCACAATCATCCATGATCATTTTTACGGTATCAATGTTCCACCCCTTAAAGAAACATGCAATATCTAGAAATAGACTTTGTTCACTATCGTCGAGCTCATCATAACTTATTTTCAATACCTCATGAATATCCTTATCAAAATCATTTTCTAGTTTATTCAATTTACTCTCCCAAATTTTTTTTGTCTTGCCAGAAAGAGCAAAACCCAAAACCTTAAGAGCTAATGGCACACCTCCAACCGATTTAACTACACGGTTTGATAGCTCCTTATAATCTACTTCGGGAGGGTTTTCTCTAAAGGCATGCCGGCAAAATAGCTTAAGAGCATCATTAAAGCATAATTCCTCAACACGGTATATGTGTTGCACCCTACAATTTTGGAGCACTTGTTTATCTCTTGACGTTATAATAATTCGACTTTCTAAAGCAAGACATTGATCAAGATCTCCAATTAATTTTTCTATTTGTCTAAAATTAGTTACATCATCCAAAATAATGAGAAGCTTCTTACGGCCAAGCTTTTTCTCTGTGAACGGACCAATATATGCATTTTCATCCTTTAATAGTGTAGAGAGAAGATCTTTTCGCAAGGAGTCTAATCTGCATTGATTTTTATGTTCTCTAACGCTGCCAGCAAAGCCATAACCATCAAATTGACAAGAGATTTTTTTGGATACTTCTTGCGCAAGAGTTGTCTTGCCTATACCTCCAATTCCCCAAATTCCTAAACTGCGAACATCTCCTCTCCTTAACAAGGATTCAATTTCTTTGATCCTTGAATTCATTCCGGGTAGATTTGTGTTATAACTTGAGTTGTCCAGCTTCTTCAAAACATCATCAACAATAATGTTTATAAGTTCAGACTCGGGCCTAGCAATTACGTGAAAAAACCATTAGTAAGTATATTTGAATCGCAAGTGATCAAGACAATATTGTAAATATATAAATTTGGTACTAGTAGTAACTACACATAATAGCACCATAGAAAGATAAACATAAAGGATAAATTTTATCTGCTTTCCCAACGAAAAAAAAAATCAAAATCAAAATCAAAACTTACTTAATCACAAGTGAATCGAACCCTGAAAGATTGGCAGCTTGCTTGAGAGCATCCTTCCATGTCTGAACTCTCTGAACTCTGTCTAAACGTTGTTCTTGCTGAGCAAATGCTTCTGCATAACTCCCAGTTTGATTCCTCACATCCGATGGATCTATTTCATAGAAAACTGGAATCACAATCTGTTTGTGGTTTTCCCTGCATTCAACGATCTTCACAAGTTCTTCGAGACACCATCTGGAAGATGCATAGTTTTTTGAGAAAATGATAATAGAAATATGAGATTCTTCAATTGTTGAGAGAAGAGAAGGAGATATTTCATCTCCTCTGTTAAGTTTGTCATCTATGAAAGTTTCAATTTGTTTATCACGCAAAGCTTTACAAAGATGGCTGGTGAAAGTGTTGCGGGTGTCATAGCCTCTGAAACTGAGAAAAACATCGTACTTGATTTGAGGAGTACTAGAAATCAATGCCATTGAAGGTTGCAGGATGGTGATCAAATGATCAGAGGGTGAGTGTTGAGATTTGGAGAATGATAACAAGAGATGTTGAGAAGAATATTATTGAATTTATATGATTAATACTAAGCAGCTTCGAATAAGTTTCCTTGATACTTTTATTATCATTCCAAGAAAGTGAAGAAACGGAGCATCACTGATCCTTGCACGGCATGATTGTGTTTCTCGCTTTATTTTCATTTTCCACTGAATTTCTTGCTTTACTTTTGGCCCATGCCCCGCCTGAAATTTCCAAAAAAATAATAATTATTTAACTATCTTTAATTATTTTATGAAGATCGGTGGAGAAGGAAAATAAAGCAAGGAACACTATCTTTAAATATTTTATGAATGTGAGTGGGCCTATCTGGTCCCAACGTGGGTTCGCCTCGTGATGCGGTTGCTTCTCGGAATGCTAAACACGAAGCTGCTTAGCATAAATAGTGTTTCTATTCACATTCGTAATTACTTAAAATAGTGTTTCTTCTTTTGAATAAAATAATAAAATAATAAAATAGTGTTTCTTACTTTATTCTCCTTTTCCACCGATTTTCACTTAAATGTTTATGGGATTAAAATTATGAACAAAATGCTCTGTTGGAGTCCGCGATCCGCCCCTGCTTCAATGGCATTGACGTCAGTTGACCTTGACTTATATATATATATATATATATATATATATATATGTACAATGCTTGGGTATTGACCAGTCAGGACCCAAAGTACTGACTAACCAATAAGGTTTTACCCCGCAGCCAATTTGTGATAAATGCAAGGAGATAAATGTAAAAGATTAAAAGAAAAAAGTCATGTGGCAACACTCCATTAGTGGGTTCAGTACCTTGAGTACTGACTAGTCAGTACCCAAGCAATTTCCTATATATATTATAACAAAATAAAAATAATATTATTTTTTGGAAATTTAAGGTGGAGCATGGGCCATATCTTGTCCCAACGTGGGTCTGCCCCTGCAGTGAAGAGCTGTTTTTTTGGAATGATAACAAAAGTATAAAGGAAACTAAATTGTTTTGTGGTAAAAGAAGACAAAAATTTGAGAAAGGAATTAGAAAGGAGGGTAAAATAAAAAAGACTTTAAACAAACTATTAAAATTAAAGCAAGTAGTGGGATTAGAACCCTTACCATCAAAATGTAGAATGAAAATGCACTACAAACTATGCTAATAAATATTTGTTATAAAGAGACTTATTTAAAAAAAAATATATAAATATATATATATAACAAAATAAAAATCAAATTTCTTTTTTTTTGAAAATTTGAGGTGTGGCCGTGATTACTCACCGATACTAAGAGCAACTCCAATGAAGAGACCAAAACACCAAATTGGTGTAAAAAGGCACTCCAATGAATGCACCAATTCACATCTCCCAAATAACAAAATTTTGGTGTATCTACACTTGACGGACTCATAAATTTTTACGAGATGGAGCACTTGCACAGAATAAAAATTATATAAAAAAAAAAACTAAAAATTTAAGATCATAATAAAATGAGTTTTTTTATATAAAAAAATGATGGTATAATGAAGTTTAGATAAAATAAAACAAATAGAATACTTACCCAAGATGAACTAAATAATCTTACATTGAAAAGGAAATAAAAATAAGAAAAAGAATATTAAAAAATAAATAATAATGAGAAAAACAACATAAACAATGGAAAATTATAATCTTTATTCTTAAAAAAAATAAATTACAATATATTTTAAAATAAGAATTTTTTTTTTTTTTTTTTTTTGCATTTATAATGAATTCACTTTACATTTATATAAAAATAATTGATTAATAAATATTACTAGATATATTTTTGAAATTTTATTCTTCTAATTGTTGGTAAATTATTGATTTATTGATTCTAAATAAATTAAAACAATAAAATAAATAAAAATATTGAGGATAAAATAAAATGAATCATAATAATAGATGGCCTATTTTAATACAGTTAATAAACACTATCCAACAGAGTCATTAAAATTTAACAATAGTTTTAATCAATAATCGAATTGTCTCCTCAATAACCAAATTTGAGGATTGACTTTCAATCATCAAAAACAAACTAAGTGTATGTTTGGTACTTTTGAAATGATCAAAAACATTTTTTAATACTAGAAGCTATTTTGAAGTTTTTTTTAGTTGTTTGACAAAACTCAAAACAGCTTTTTAATATATGAATTATCTCAATTACCCTTTAAAAAAGTCATTTTATGTCTATTTGAACAAGCCCAAAATTGGAGCTTTTCCAAAAAGCTTTTTTTGAGCTTTTTTAAAACATATGATTTGTCTCAACTACCCTTTATAAATTTTAGATATTTCACCATAACTCTTTCATTATAAATACATTGTTAACACTTTTTTTGTAATTCACTCAACCAAAAGCTATTTTTAAAAATATATTGTCAACACCTTTTTTGTAATTTACACAACCAAAAGCCTTTTTTGTTAAAAGATCTACTCTAGAAGCTCTATTTGAAAAGCCATACCAAACACACTCTTAACCCAAAATAACTGTTGTTGTAATTTTATTCTTTCTCTCTTGTGGCTTTTTTTTTTTTTTTCTCTTTTTTTCTCTAATCACCTATGTATCTCATCATTGTTTCGACCCAAAAAATTTCAATCAGATAAAATTCTTCTCTTCATTACGAATAGATCAATACCCATATCATATAAATCATTGTCAGTTCCTTACATGTGGGCGACTGGATTTAAATACTTTGACTGACAAATGCATACAGCCAAGTCAAAGTATTTAAATCCAGTGGCCCACATGTAAGAAACTGATATAACTATTGTCAGTTCGAACTGATAATAGAATTTCTGTATATATATATCAGTTCCTTGTATGTGGGCCATTGAATTTAAAAGATGCTTTGACAAGTGCATGTAGCCAAGTCAAAGCATTTATGATCGATAAAAGATATGTTAAGGAAAATGTATTTTGGTGAAAAAATTAGATTAAAAAAATTTGATTGAAAAAGTTAGAAAATAAAGAACTAGGTTGGGAAAATTAGTTGAAAAATGTTAGAAAAAAAATAAGCAAGTTGAGAAAATTAGTTGAACAATGTTAGAACCTAAAAATTAGTTATTAAACATTCATACACTAATAAAACTTTAATATTTTTATAAATAGTAAAAATTAAAAAAGTTAAAATGTTATTACAAAAAATATTTGTTGAAATTTAGTTGAACGATAATTTATTAAATAAAGTAAAAAATAATAATAAAAATATAAGTTATTTGAAGATATAAATAGAAATATGAATAGAGATAGAGATAAAGATGAAGAATGTGATGGGAGTGACAAAATTTTAAAGATGGAATTTGAAATGAATATTCCCTTTTAGAACTCTATTTTAAAGATAGAGATAGGGATTTAGTGAGAAATTTATTTATTTATTTTCTAATTACAAATTAGAAATTACAATGAGTGAGGGCAGTGTTGTGATTTTAATGATATTATGGTTAGTTGTGACTTGAGTTGACAAGCTGAAGCGAAAGGAAGCGCGAAGCCAGAGAAGAGAAGAGTCTGTGCAAGGGAGTGACCAGGAACCGGAAAGATAAGCACACGTGTCAGAGACCCAGCTGTCGGATCTTATCCCAGCTGTCGGATCTGTTAGTTGTAGAGACCCCACAATATTAAGCAGCCGCGTAGTTTGTTAAGTTTCTTTTGTTCACATAAGACCATCTCAAATGCATATGCCAATACCAATGCTAAATTTGGTCTAAAAAAAAGAGTAAAATAACATATTTGATACATTAATTTAGTATTGTGCTCCAATGCTAAATTTTATTTAAAATGTTTATTTAATTATTTTATTAATTAAAATTATAAAAGCAAACACTTACCATTAATACATTTATTATTTTTTTTAATGTTCCAATGTAAAGTTCCATTAATACATTCATTGTTTTATTTAAAATATATATATAATGATATTTTTATAATTAAAAAATGAGCATTTATTGTAGTGCCAAATTTAGCACACAATATAGCATATGCCAAATTTGACACATTATTTAGTACAACATTGGAGGAAGATTTTTGCACCTTATACTAAATTTTAGCATTGACACAACAATTTAGCACGGTATTGGAGATGCTCTAACCTGTAAATTGTTATGTAATTCTACTAGTCAATGATTGGTGCTATCAGTGGCGAATGTAACTGCATGGTTTTATATATTTCCATGCACATGACTTTGTAGATCATCACCTTCGTGCTTCGTGTGAGTTTCCTTAATACTTTTATTGAATATATATATATATAATATGTAAGTCAAGGTTAACACTATCATGCCGTCCAAGGATGAGTTATGCGCTGTTTCCTGGAATGATAATAAAAGTAATCAAGGAAATTTACACGAAGCTACTTAGTTATCTCCACATCTCAATATTCACCCTCTGATAATTTGGATTGCAACTACCAAATTTTAATTAATAATGTGAATTACACAACAAATTCTCTAATGCTTTTTCTTTTCTCAATTTGGAAACTTCTGAGTTTTCTAATTATAATTATAATTAACCGAAACTTTATTTTGATCATTGTTAATTATAATTTGGTAGTTGTAATCCATTTCTATATAGAAATTTATATTAATTTAATTTCATTACTTGAAGCTCACCATATTTTCAAGTCTATTTGGATGTTTTAAATATAAACAATTTTAAATATTTTTAATTATGGTGAGTCATTTAGTCATTCTTTATTATATATCGTTAATTCTAGTTCATTTTTATAAATCAATTTGCATTATATTAATCATTATTAATCTAATGATTAAGTAGTTTTGAGACAAACTAGTAAGATGAATTGATGACTTGATGTTATAGCAAAAGAGTAATAGGAATGACTAGGTCAAGGTTTCATAATGATTGGTTGCTGATGTTTCAAAATTGATTGATTTATTTATACTTGGCCATTCTGAATCATATTTTTTATAAATCAAATTGCATTAAATTAACTATTACCATCAGATAGCCTTGAGAAGGAACAGCTCATTTAGGTCTGGTCATGTTGGGGTCCCAAATCATATTATATATATAACAAAATAAAAATAAATTTTTTTTTTTTTTTGGAAATTTGAGGTGGATCTGGTTCAACGTTGGTCCGCCCCTGTAGTGATGCTCTGTTTCTTGGAATGATAATAAAAGGGGAAATAATCATTTTGCCCATATATTATGTCATATTGGTAATTCTTCCCCCTGTATTTTGTTTAATGGTCATTTTTCCCCTCAAAGCAAAGTATTCGCCAAATACTCCCCTATCATTACTTTTTCCATTTAAATTGACAAATTGACTGTTATCTTGAAGGGTATTATGGTAACTTTAACAAATAAATGAAGGGAAATTATCATCCTCCCTAGGGTTTACCATATTAGATAAACCGATCACTCTAGTTTCATTTTGTCCCTTCTGTCAAATTAAAAAATAAAAACACTTCCATCAGGGATTGAACCTTCAACCTTATGCTTAAGAGCCACACGCTTTAACCAACTGAGCTACTCCAGCTCACTATTGAAAGGTTGTTGATTTAAATGTCTGTACACACACACACACACACACACACACACACACACACACACATATGTGTGTGTGTGTGTGTGTGTGTGTGTGTGTGTGTGTGTGTGTGTGCATTTAAATTCAATGGCCCGCATGCAATGAACTAATATATTTTATATCAGTTCGGATTGACAATAGAAATATATATATATATATATATATATTGATAATATGTTTAAAATGATTAAAATATGTTTATATAATTTTTATTTATTATTTTTATTATTTTCTATTTTTTTATCAAATTGAAATAATATATTTTTTGAAACGGAAAAAAATTCAAACAAAAATTTTTTTTATGGGCTTTGATTTCTGGGTTTCCTTTTGTTTTCTTTTTTTCTTTTTTCTTTTCATAAATGTGTTTATATATATTATTATTAAATATGAGTTTATTATAAATTATATAAACATATTATATATATACACATTTAAATCAACAATCCTTCAACAATGAGATGGGGTAGCTCAGTTGGTCAGAGTGTGTGGCCTTTAATCATAAGGTCGAGGTTCAATCCCTAATGGAGGTTCTAATATGGAAAACATCGGGGTGGAAATGATAATTTCTCTTAATTTATTTGTTAAAGTTACTATAATACCTTTCAAGATAACAATCAATTTGTCATTTTAACGGTTGGGGAGTATTTGGCGAATACCTTTTTTTTGAAGAGGTAAAATGGCCCTTAAGCAAATATAGGGGGAGAATTACCACTATGGCATAATATAGGGGGAAAATGATTCTTTCCCTAATAAAAGTCTCAAGGAAACTTACATGAAGGCATGAAGCTGCTTAGCATTTACCAAATAAATTCAATAATATACTTCTCAGCATCTCTGTTATCTCCACATCTCAACATTCACTCTCTAATCATTTAACCATCCTTCAATGCAGTGACGGATCAAGAAATTTTAACGAGACGGGACATTCGAACAAAATAACAATTATATTTAAAATACTGAAAATTTAAGATCATAATAAAATGAGTTTTTTTTTAATTAAAAAAATGATGGTGTAATTAAGTTTAGATAAAATAAAACAGATAGAATACTTATTCAAGATGAACTAAATAGTTTACATTAAAAAAGAAATAAAATCAAGAAACACAGTATTAAATAATAAATAATAACAAGAAAAACAACATAAACAATGCAAAAATTATAATATTTATTTTTTAAAAATAAATTACAACATAATTTTATAATTAGAAATTTTGTTTTGTATTTATAATGAATTTTTTTAAATTTATATTAAATTAATTTCATTACTTAAAGCTCACCAGAAATTCAAGTCTATTTGGATGTTTTAAATATAAACTATTTTGAATATTTTTAATTATGGTGAGTCATTCGGTCATTCTTTATTATATATTGTCAATTCTAGTTCATTTTTATAAATCAATTTGCATTATGACAAGACTTGGGTGCTGACCGGTCAGTACCCAAGGTACTGACCGGTCAGTACCAACCAATTGTTGGTTGCCACGTAACTCAAAGTAAGGAAAAAAACGTAAGAAGTAAAAGAATTTTGGCCACGTGGCAACACCTCATTGGGTGGTCAGTATACTTAGGTATTGACTGGTCAGTACTTAAGCATTTTCCTTTGCATTATATTAATCATTATTAATCTAATGATTAGGTAGCTTTGAGATAAACTAGTCATATGAATTGATGACTTGATGTTATAGCAAATAGAGTAATAGGAATGACTAGGTCAAGGTTTCATAATTATTGGTTGATGATGTTTCAAAATTGATTTATTTATTTATACTTGGCCATTCTTAATCATATTTGTCCTCTTCTTTTTTATAAATCAAATTGTATTAAATTAACCATACCATTAGATAGCCTTGAGAAAGAACGGCTCATATAGGTCTGGTCATGTTGGGGTCCCAAATCATATTATATATATATATACAGATTTTTTATTATCAGTTCGTCTTGATAATAATATATCAGGACGAAGAATGTGGACCACTATATTTATATACTTTGACTCAAAGGGTATGCACTTGTCAAAACTTCTACATAATATGTAGTCCACATTTTTCGTCCTGAAATATTTATTGTCAGGAAAAACTGACAATAGAAAGACTGTATATATATATGACAAAATAAAAATCAAATTATTTTTTTTAGAAATTTGAGGTGGATCTGGTCCAACGTGGGTCCGCCCCTGTAGTGTGCTCTGTTTCTTAGAATGATAATAAAAGGGGAAAGAATCATGTTGCCCATATATTCTGTCATATTGGTAATTCTTCCCTATGTATTTTGCTTAATGGCCATTTTTCCCCTCAAAGCAAAAGCATTCGTCAAATACCCCCTACTGTTATTTTTTCCGTTTAAATTGACAAAATTGATTGTTATATTGAAGGGTATTATGGTAATTGACAGCACGCCGTTGCAGTGTCGGTCAAAAGATAAACATTTAAGTTCGACCTCGCTAGCACGCGAGTCACAGAGACTAGCACAACGGCAGTGAGAGTATCGTTCCGTAGAGAGGTGGGATCCGTCGACCGTCACCGGTTCTAGCTATTATTACAACACTTCGAGAGAACTCGTGTGTTGCGTTTGTGGAAAAGTAAATAATAATATAAATAAATTAATTAACTACTATAATATTCACATGGATAGAATGGAATGGAGAGATGCATGAAATGTGGTTACACTAAGGAAACGATTCAACCTTAACAATCCTCCTAATTAAGTGCTAGCTAGACTCACTTAGTCCCTTAATGTGCAAGTATATAATAGACTCGTGTCCTATTAATTGATCTCTAATCTCTCTCAAGTCTTAGAAATCACATCCATACATACGTATGGATTCATTAAGTACCGTGGGACACACATACGAGCTATGTATGCCGGCCTTGTGATCTCTCAACTTTCCGGACAAATACATTGGTTATTTCGTTGGGCATGTAATGCGCAACCGCGTGAGCCATACTACAACCAATAATTCATCCACGAGGCTAACCAAATACGGGATAGCAACCAAGTGAAAGCATTAAGAATACGAGATACCCCTATAACACTAATGTTATATGCTTGTGTCCCCTTAATTAATCTCTACCCTCTCTCGAGCAACATAAAGATTATACCCATGCATAAATGCTTGGATTCATTAAGGAACGTGGGACACACACACATGAGCTCTACACCCCAGTCTAGTGATCTCTCAACTTACTGGTCAAATGTAGAGGATATCCCGTTGGGTATGTTAATGCGAACCACGCGATATATAACACACAACCTAAATATCATTCACAAGGTGGTTAACCGAGTAAAAACATTAAGCAATGAAATACCCCTATAACTACACGAGCACAAGAGTAATTTAGTTTGTCTTTACTCTAGATATGGATTCGGTTTTATCAATCTCCCTAGGATGGTTAAACACGGGAAACAAGTTTACCGAACAAACATGTGCATAAAGTTGGTTATTTAACATTAAGAACATTCAGTTTAGATTAAAGGTGCATTCTCTTGATTTAGGAATTCTCTCTTGATTTAGGAATTCTCCCTAAATCAATTTATTACCCAATCCGGCCAAGGATGGATAATCGTGTCTTGATAACAAGACCCATTAAGCATAAAAATATGAACCAAGACCAATTTAGCAACTAAATGCCTGAATTTAGCAACTAAATGCCTGAACTAAGCCTTTCCTACTCTTTGGAGCCAAACCCAAACACTTAAATTACTCTAAACATGGTATTTTGGTCTTCCACCAACATACAAACAATTATGGGATGCTAAATTACACTATTCCTAATTTAATTTACTCTACTCCTAATCCCATTCAAGCAAAGGCGGCTCAACATCATTAGAGGCCTTAGACAAAAATTTTAAATGAGGCCTTATTTAATTATCTAATAATTATGCTTGAATATTTTTAAAAAATACAATAATTATGTTTGAATTTGTTTTTCAATAACTAAATCATTATTAATAAAATTTGTATCATTTCTATTGTTTGTAACAAATTTATCAAGAGTATTTTTGAGTTTGAACTAATTTTTCTATATTTTTCTTTCTAAGATTTTCATATGCAGACTCAAATTTTTTACCCGACATGAGTAACTAATTTACTTTAGAACAATATAACCTGAAAATGAGTGATTTTTCAAACCATTTTGCCTGTTTTGAAGAAGTGTTTTGGTCCTTTTGGAACTAGGAACGTATCATTAAATGCGTATTTTTTTTTTCTTACTTTGTTATTAAAAAATTTCTTCTTTTTTTTTTGTGAATTTGGAAAGTACAGTATTTAGAGTTTTTTTTTTTTTTTTTTCTTGGGACTAGAAAACAATTAAATTGTAAATAAAAAAAAAATGTTTTTTTCAAAAAAATAAAAATAAAAAAAGATACGCTCAATAAGAAATTGATTTATATAAGATATTAAAATATATTAAAAAAATAACAGTTTCCTTAACTTTAGGAGGCCTTATTATCTCTCATGGCTAGATTGTAGGAGATTTTCAAGATTTATCTATAGAAAAAAAAAAAAAAAAAAAAAATGAGGCCTTAATTTTTGGAGGCCTTAGGCTACCGCCTAACTCGCCTAGTGGTTGAGCCGGCTCTGCATTCAAGCATACATGTCAATTTGGACCTCCACACACATGGATATTGCAATTAAAGCTTAAACCATACAATTAGCAAAGAGAAACACAAAACCCAAATGAATTTGAATACAAACATACATTTATTGCACAAGTGAAAGTTTACAATATTCCCCAAATTGGGGTTACACATTAAAGAAGCAAGAAATACAAGGAAATGAGTAAATAAAAGCAAACCCTTGACGACAAGTCCTCCAAAGATGCTCATAGCTCTCCTAGCTCGAATTTGACTCCTAATTCCTTGAAATCTAGTCTAAAATGGATGGAGGAAGTGAGAAAGGGGTGGTGGAGATGTGTGGTGAGCTCCCATGGAGGAAGAACCTCCATGGGAGCGTGGGTTTCTCCTTTATTGGGTGAAGAAGGTGAAGAAGGATGAAGAAAATGGAAGAGAGAAGAGGAGAGGCATGAAAGATGAGAGAAGAGAGATGTAAGAGCTTTTGGGATTCTAGGGATTCTGAAAAGAATGAGAGAAAAGGGGATATTTATAGTGGGGGGAGTTAGGGTACAAAAATATGGGTGAAAAGACGAGTTTACCCCTATTGAAAAGCCCTAAAAAAATGCAAGTCAGGTGCAGATCACTATACGTCTTGCTGTACACTTTGACGACCTGTTTGACGAAAAGTTTCTGCTGACTTTCGCTATACAACTCACTATACGCGTTTTGGTCTAACATGATACACTTCGACGTTCCTGTCTGACGAAACTTCCCAATGTCTCCACTTCCTAGAACGCTATACGCAACGTGGTACACTTCGACGAAACGAATCACGAAAGTTGGCAGAATCCTCTATGTTGATTTTCGCTATATGAACGCGGTACAACTTTTTGTCTAACGCGATACACTTTGACGAAATCTGGAAATTGCTCTTTTTTTTGCCTTTTGATATGCGTTTTGGCCCGGAAACACCCTGTTATCGCACGTAGACTTCTCAAAACAAAACGAACCTACACAAGGCTCACAAAACATATTATATTCACAAAAACGCTCGAAAACGAGAACAAACGATAGAAAATGGGGACCTCAAAAGGTGTATAAATCATTCCGATCAGTAACTTTAACAAATAAATGAAGGGAAATTATCATCCCCCCCTAGGGTTTATCATATTAGATAAACTGGTCACTCTAGTTTCAATAATAGTCAGTCAACCCCTAAAAACTCTAAATATTAGTCATTTTGCCCCTTCCGTCAAAGTAAAAAATAAAAACACCTCCATCGGGGATTGAACCTTCGGCCTTATGCTTAAGAGCCGCACGCATTAACCAATTGAGATACTCCAGCTCACTATTGAAAGATTATTGATTTAAATGTGTGTATGTGTGTGTGTGTGTGTGTGTGTGTGTATATATATATATATATATCAGTTCCTTGTATGTGGGTCATTAGATTTAAAAGATACTTTGACAAGTGCATGCAGCCAAGTCAAAGCATTTATGGATCACTGGATTTAAAAGATGCTTTAACAAATGTATGTAGCCAATTCAAAGTATTTAAATCCAATGGCCCACATGCAATGAACTGATATATTTTATATCAGTTCGGATTGACAATAGAAAACTATATATATATATATATAAATATATATATATATAATATGTTTAAAATAATTTAAATATGTTTATATAATTTTTATTTATTATTTTGATTATTTTATAGGTTTTTTTTATCAAATTGAAATAATATATTTTTTGAAAAGGAAAAAAAATTATAAAAAAAAAAAAAAGAAAGAAAAAAATTTATGGGCTTTGATTTTCTGGGTTTTCTTTTGTTTTCTTATTTTCTTTTTCTTTTTCATAAATCTGTTTTTATATATTATTATTAAATATGAGTTTATTATAAATTATATAAACATATTTTATATATATATATATATATATATATATACAGATTTTCTATTATCAGTTCGAATTAATAATAAATATATCATGACGAAGAATGTGGACCGCTAGATTTACATACTTTGACTCAAAGTGTATGCACTTGTCAAAACTTCTCCATAATCTGTGGTCCACATTCTTCATCCTGATATATTTATTGTCAGTTCGAACTGATAATAGAAAGACTGTATATATATATATACACACACATTTAAATCAAAAATCCTTCAACAATGAGATGGAGTAACTCAGTTGGTCAGAGTGTGTGGCCTTTAATCATAAGGTCGAAGGTTCAATCCTTGATGGAGGTTCTAATATGGCAAACATTGGGGTGGAAATGATAAATTCTCTTAATTTATTTGTTAAAGTTACCATAATAGCTTTAAAGATAACAATCAATTTGTCATTTTAACGGTTGGGGAGTATTTGACGAATACTTTTGTTTTGAAGGGGGGCACAAAGCTGTTTAGCTTTCACCAAATAAATTCAATAATATTATTTAAACATCTTTGTTATCTCCGCATCTCAACATTCACTCTCTAATCATTTCACCATCCTTCAATGCCTGCAGTGACGAATCTAGAAATTTTAACGAGATGAGGCATTTGAACAAAATAACAATTATATTTAAAATACTGAAAATTTAAGATCATAATAAAATGAGTTTTTTTTATTATTATAAAAAATGATGGTGTAATTAAGTTTAGATAAAATAAAATAGATAGAATACTTATTCAAGATGAACTAAATAGTCTTACATTAAAAAAAAAAAAAATCAAGACACACAAGTTTAAAAAAATAAATTACAATATAATTTTATAATAAGAAATTTTGTTTTGTATTTATAATGAATTTATTTTAACTTTATAAAAAAATAATTAATTAATAAGTATTACTAGACATGTTTTTGATTTTTTTTTTTTTTTTTTTATGATTATTGATAAATTATTGATTCTAAATAAATTAAAACTATAAAATAAAGAAAAATACTGATGATAAAATAAAATGAATCATAATAATATTTAGAAGAACTATTTTAATACAAGAAATTAAAATTTGAGATTTTAGGGTTTATTGATTTGATTTGTTAAGTTTGTCAAACTAAACTATTAGAAATAAGAAAAAATTAAAATAATAATTGATAATTTAATATAAAATAAATTTGAATTAAGTAACCACAAATTAATAATAGTTAAGAAGTTGATAATGACGGAAAAGAGAAATTAAATTGTTTTATTGTAGAAGAAGAAAAAAAATTTGAAAACGTAGCCGAAAAAAGAGTATAATTAAAAAGAGAATGAAAATGCACTACCAACTTTGCTAATGTTTATCCTAGAGAGCCTTATTTAATATTTTATTTTTTTTTTGAAATTTGAGGTGGGGGCCCCTGATCACTCACTATTACAGATGCTATTTGTCTTTGAACTTTTGAAATGAATTGAGATGATATGTATCGTGGTGATTTTACTAATATATCCCCAATTAGCAATAATAATAATAATAATAATAATAATATATGTAAGGTGGTTCTCTAGTAAGAATGTCCTGAAATTATAAAGTTAGGACATCCAACCATTGTCACACATTCACATTAGGTGTGGGTATTTGTTAATGTGAGGCTATAAGCCCAATGTTAATGTGTGGCTGTGGTTGAACATCTTGACCAGAGAATTATTATATATATATATATATATATATATGGTGGATCTCTAGTAAAGACGTCATGAAATTATAAAGTAAGGACAATCACCCACAGCCACACATTCACATTGGGTGTGGGTATTTGTTAATGTATTGGGTGTGGGTATTTGTTAATGTGTTGCTGTGGTTGAACGTCCTGAAATTATAAAGTCAGGACGTTATGACTAGAGAATCATCGTGTGTATATATGTATATATATATATATTCGTTTTCTTCTTGATCTTTATTATTTACAATAAGAACTTGATACCATTGCTTAAAAATGGAACTTGATACTGTTACTTCAATACTTACCTTTGATGCTGATATCAAAAATATGGTTGAAATATCATAATTCTAACAATATTTTCAATATTTCCACTGATATATATTTCAATAAATTTGGACCCCGAATTTATACATTAAAAGCACGTATAAGATAAATCTGTCAAGCTGTTTCGGGCGACCAGGGCTGATGCACAAAAACCTACCAAGCATTTTGAGTTTCTTTAATTCTCAAAATTATTGTGTTAATTGCAAATAGCTTTGCAATTGAACTGCTCAATTTCTATTTTGAAGCACTAGAAAACTGTAAGGGAATGTTTTTCGTCATTAAAATGTATTGTATTGTTTTAGGCAATTAAAATGTACTCAAATAATATAATATAGTGTTTGGTGTCCAGTTGGAATCTATGTTAGTTCACAGAAAATGTATTTCTTCTTTGGTTTTGTTTTTAAAAGTAATGTTTATACAACTTGAAATCCCATCTTCAACATGCCAACATGGTGACATAAATTTAAGTTTAGTTATCAAAATTACATTCTTCCTATAAAATTACATAAAAACAAATATATAAATGCAAATGTGGACTGAAATATTCAGTTTTCCTCATAATTATATATATATATATATATATATATATATATATATACAGGGCCGTCTCCAGACATTTCAGGGCCCAATCAATTTTACAATATTAACAAAAATCGGGGCTCTATAAATTTTTTTTATCATTAACATAATAAACTTAAATAAATAATTCTTCATTTAGGATTGACGATCAAAACGGAATGGAAAACTATATAGGACAGTGCAATACAGTATCAAATGCAGCATAAAAGATATACAAAGTTATAAGTCAGGTAACCTTGAAGGCTTGACCAAGATTAGGAGGCACTGTACCACCAGGTATGGTTTGCTTCGGTCCGTAATGAGACTGTGTGCATAACTTTCACTGCTTTCAATGGAAACCTAAACAAGACGAGCAAGTGGAACTTCCTCGATTGGAAGTTCTGCACCAAGATCTCCTCTTGCAACCATGGCCTAAAACAAGATGAGCGTGTATTAGTTCCAGCATACAGCACAAAATTACTAAAGATACAATGAACTTGGTACCCACTTCTATCCTAAAACCTTTGGGCGCAGATAATTCTTCAACTCATGAACCACTTGTGCATCTTTAACAAAAGAAACAGCATAGAAGTCAACTTTGCTGTCCACTCCAAATTTGATATTGTCCCAATCCTTCTCTGCAGAAAGAAAATGCATACAGTTATGTCCATTTGCAAAGGAAAATGAATTTCTACTAGCTAAAAGTCTACAGGGAGGAATGTAAACTATCTAGCATCATTGAAGAAATAGATGGTCAAGTTTCAACCAGTGATGGAAGGCAGCGTTGCACTTTTCCCTCGAACATTTAGATGCCTCCTAGACTTGAGCTCTCCTCCATCAACAACTTCACATTTCACTGAATCTTCTGTCTTTGATTTCACCAAAAACGACATCATACCAATCGTGCAAACAATCTTCGTCTTACGTCTAACAGTTGGTGTCGACCACATGCTCACCGATGTATCGCCTAACTGCTGAAGCCTCTGTAACTGCTGAAATTTCTCCTCTCTCTGATCATCATCGCAACAAACAATAACAGAACTTTCAGACTATACTTCCTACGCCTATACTTTGAGACTAGAACACCTAAGTGTTTGATGAAAGGTCTAGGAGAAAACACAGAGATGAGAGAACTCCATTAATGGAGCTTTTTGCTTCTTGATTCATTAAACTTGAAGAGAACAATACAAGTAAATTTATATCTGAAGAAGATGATCTAAGCACACGTTTTTTGTGATGGTATAACAGATTCTACTTATAACAGAATTCTGTTATTTTGTCTAATAACTAATTTATGCTGACTCAGCACTTACTAATTCTAACTAACTTATCAGACTAAATAACCATTGCTAATTAGCTCGATCATGAACCGTATTACATTTGTATCATCTAGAACATGATTGACTTGTAGTATGATTACAATCAGAGGTTAAGCTGCTCATGATCATTACTCTACACAAAAGCAACAAGTAGCACATACCTTAGGCAAATCCTCTGGTGAGTGTTCAAAAGAATCCATGAAAGACGAAAAGGAGAATTTTGGTGTCCTTGAAGTCCTAGCTAAGGATATGGGTGAGTTTGGGTGGCGTAAAGTTGCTCCTGTTTGGCAAATTTTCTTGAGTTTTCTCTACAGAGAAGGTTACTGGGCTTTAGTGTCATTTTCATGTGGCAATGGTGATTCATGTATTGGAATACTCAAGCCTTTCACGGTTTTCTCTGCACTCTTATGTATTGTAGATGATGAGTCCTTTGCTCATTCTGTGCTACATGAACTTGGTGGAGTAGATTTGGCTCTGTTTGTTATGAAGAGGGACAAGGAGATTTGCATCTCTGATATGATTGCTACACACGACAGGGACGTTAAAAGTAAAAAGAATAAAAGGCATTTATGTTTGTTCCAGAACCTGACATGGAATGATTTCTGTAAGGTAGCTTTGGAGCAGGCTGTGATAGATATGGAAGATGTCTACTTCGCCAGGAGACTCGAAGAAGTTGAAATTTTTGAAGTGTTGGATGAAGCAGATTAAGAAGTCTAGAAGTTGCAGCTTGACGTTAATGATAAATCCGAGACAAACAAGGAAGTCACAAAAGAAATAGAGAATAGAGTAGCTGATTTGACGCAAGAAAGTGAGCAGCCAATTCCTTCATCTGTCTCACTTGGAGAGGAATCTTTGACGGGCGCTTCTAGAATTTAAGATGATGCTGCCCTTGATATGTGCTCGGGAACTTTGGAAAGTTTCAGTCCGTAATGAGACTGTGTGCATAACTTTGACTGCTTTCCAGCATATTGGTTGCCACAATAACAGCTTTCCCCATGCTACGGCATATCCTGAGTATCTCCTCCTGCAATTTGTCATAGTTTTGTATTAGAAATTAGAAAAAAAATAAATAATATCAGTCCCAGGTATATAATTAATGCCTTTGAAAGATCATGTCAACCTTCATATCACTCTTCTTCAGAGAGGAATACTACCTGCAGAAGTGGAACTTCCTCGATAGGAAGTTCTGCACCACGGCCTATAACAAGACGAGAGTGTATTAGTTCCAGCATTCAGCACAAAATTACTAAAGATTCAATGAACCTTTGGGCGCAGATAAGATTTTCATCTTGGCGCATTATAGCAAATATAGCAAGAAGTAAAAACTGCAAAGCAAAGATTCAAGATGCTGTGATGATTGAGTGTAAATTTGCAGCCTGCAGTATCAGAGGTAAAAAAAAAGCCTGCAGTAAATTTGGTATATATATATGGTAAATCTATGCCACAAAATAAGCACATGGTCTCTGTTTTATCTAAACCTCAATTGTTTCTTTCACTTAGAACTTTTCACAAACAGTTTACATTCAAATTAAATACTTTCAGTTTCAACATATACTTCCTATGCCTAAACCGCAAAAACACACTCACACACTGATATTGTGCAACACTATGAAACAGAAGTTGTTTTCTTTCATTATGAACTTCTGTTTGACAGCATAGTACTTTTAGCCTCTACTAGTGCAACACTTTTCCTTAATGAGATCAAGATACGAATTAGGAAAATCTAGTTTAATAAGGAATGTGCCCTTGAATAGAAAGTCCTAATTAACTAGGAAATCTTATGGCATCGGGTGTAATAAGGAATATATCCTTAACTAGAAAACAAAACCCTTAGTAGACTAGGAAACTGTTTTTCTCGTTTTTATTAGAAGTAGGGCATCCCTAGACAGCCGTAGAGAGAGAAAGGTGCATATTCAAGTTTTGTTCAGTTTTTCTTAATAATTGAAACAACAATCTTCTCTCTTTCAAGAATAAAAGTGCAGGCGGGTGATATGTCGGAGATCAAGAAGTTATCTTTTCCGGCGGATAGCTCTTTGCTGTCGGTTATTGCTGCTGCCAAGATTGCAGATATCCCTTTGCTGTCGGTTATTGCTGCTGCCAAGCTTGCAGACATCCCTCTATCGATGGATACTTCCGGCGCTGCTCCCACTTTTATATTCTCTAATGGGTTAAAATGGCGCGAAGCGTATGTGCTTCTTCGTTATATTGGTCGGGTTGGTAATCTTTACGGGCAGAATGAATATGAATGTGGCCAGATTGATGAGTGGCTGGAATATGCTCTGGCCTTTTTATCTGGTTCTGAATTTGAGACTGCATCCAACTATGTAGATATGTATCTCGAGAAGCGTACTCTTTTGGTTGGTGATTGTTTGTCAATTGCAGATATAGCAATCTGGTCAGCTCTTGTAGGAATTAGGCAAACATGGGAAAGTCTGAGGAAATATACCTCGCGCGATGGTTCAACTCAATATGTGCAGTATAGTGATTCCTTGAATGAAATCACAGCAACTTATGTGCAGAGTAAACGAGGCTTGGGAAAGTCAAGCAGCCGTCCTTGTTTTGAAGTGGATCTTCCTGATGCTGAAATTGGCAAGGTGCGCTTGCGATTTGCGCCGGAACCGAGTGGTTACCTTCACATTGGGCATTCGAAAGCAGCACTATTAAACCAGTATTTTGCTCAGCGCTACCAAGGTCAACTTATTGTGCGTTTTGATGATACAAATCCTGCTAAAGAAAGCAATGAATTTGTGGACAATCTTCTCAAAGATATTGAGACTTTGGGTATCAAATATGAAGCAGTTACCTATACTTCAGATTATTTTCCTGATCTTATGGAAATGGCCGAGACTCTGATTCGCCGGGGCAAGGCCTATGTTGATGATACACCACGTGAGCAATGCAGAGAGAAAGAATGGTTGGATTGAATCAAAATGTAGGAATAACAGTGTAGAGGAAAATATGAAATTGTGGAAGGAAATGGTCGTGGGATCTCAAAGGGGTTTACAATGCTGCCTTCGTGGAAAGTTAGACATGCAAGATCCAAACAAATCTCTTCGAGATCCAGTATATTACCGTTGTAATCCACTTCCCCACCACAGAATTGGATCCAAGTACAAGATATATCCAACATATTTTTGCCTGTCCTTTTGTTGATGCTAGACAAGGAATATCACATGCACTTCGATCTAGTGAGTACCATGATCGCAATGCTCAATATTGTAGGATTCAAGAGGATATGGGAATGAGAAAGGTTCATATTTATGAATTTAGCCGGCTGAATATGGTGTATACTCTTCTCAGCAAGCGCAATCTTCTCTGGTTTGTTCAAAATGGAAAGGTTGATGGATGGGATGATCCCCGTTTTCCAACTATCCAAGGAATTGTGCGTAGGGGTCTGAAAGTCGAGGCATTGATACAGTTTATTCTTGAACAGGGCTTCGAAAAATCTCAATCTTATGGAATGGGACAAACTTTGGACTATTAATAAGAAGATTATTGATCATGTGTGTCCCAGGCACACTGCTGTCATTGAAGAACGACGTGTGTTGTTGACTCTCACTAACGGTCCTGATGAACCATTTGTCCGTATCATGCCAAGGCATAAGAAATATGAAGGTGCAGGCGAAAAAGAAACAACATTCACAAAAAGAATATGGTTAGACCATGAGGATGCCAAGTCCATCTCGGTAGATGAGGAAGTGACCTTAAAGGATTGGGGGAATGCTATTGTGAAGGAAATTAGTAAGGACCAGGATGGAAATGTGACACAATTAACAGGGGTTTTGCACCTTGAAGGATCCGTGAAGACCACAAAGTTGAAGCTCACCTGGCTGCCCAAAACTAGTGAATTAGTTAACCTCACATTGGTGGGATTTGACTATTTAATCACAAAAAAGAAGCTGGAAGAAGGAGAGAACTTCATCGATGTGCTTAACCCATGTACAAGATTTGAGTCTGCTGCTCTTGGAGATTCTGACATGCGAAATCTGAAGCCTGGAGAGGTTTTGCAGTTGGAGAGGAAAGGTTACTTCATTTGTGATGTTCCTTTTACTACACTTTCAAAGCCCATAGTTCTGTTTTCGATTCCGGATGGCAGGCAGCAAGCAGTCTTGAAGTAAACACGATCTCCCCATTTTCAGTAGGTGTCTTCTATTTTACTTTCCTGGAAATTTGTTGAGCTACACTGAAAATCCTGTTGGTCTGTGTGTTGATTGAGCTGAGATTGGGATGTTTCCAGCTCTCCTTTTATCTCTTTATGACTTTATCCTTTATTTTGGTACACATGTTTATAGACATTTTAAACATTATGGAGTGATTAAAAAGAATTTTCACAGCCTTGATTTATTAAGTATCCTATGCTAGATGTTCTTATGATTAGGCACTAAACCCCCTGAACTATCGCTTATTGGCAATCCTTTGGGTTTTTTCCCCCCTGAGAGGGGCATCTTTAGTCTTGTTCTACCAATAAGCAATGTTCAGGGGTTTAGTGCCTAATAAAATAGTTTAAGGGGTAACATGTAAAAGCTGGTATAGTCTGGGGGGGATTTGTACCAATTACTCAAAAAAAAAAGTGTTCCTTATTGTAAATCGGTCAACACAATTAGTGTTCCTTATTGTAAACCAAACAAAAGTGTATTAAAAAATTAGTTTAGTTTGGAAATATTCCTTATCTCATGAACTTGTTTTTTCTTTTGGAAATATTCTTTTGTCATATCATGATTTGTAATTGTTTCTATCTATATTCTATGGTTAATCCAGGGTGTAGAATCGTTCTCTAATGTGAAACTTTAAATTTTGATATTATATTATTATATAATTCTTGGTTTTTTTAGAAAGGGAGAGGACTCAAACCCGCATTTTATAGGTGCAGTTGTGAAGGGTTTACCGTCGGACAACCTTATCTCGTCTTATTAAAACTCATCAATTGTCATGTACTTATTAGTTATTGATCAGCGAATGTTTCAGATTGGGTTGGATTCTATCCAAAACAGGCTTGAGTGGCCCACTGGACTGGAGCAACTTACAAGACTTTAGCTCGTTTTGAATGTAATTTTATTAAATTTTTCTTTCATGCATCTTCAAGTAAATGTTTTCTTCTTCGGTTTTGTTTTTTAGAAGTAAATGTTTATACTACTTGAAAGTTGAAAGCACATCTTCAACATGTTGGCAACATAAAAATAATAAATAATATGCTGTATGAAATGCAGGAGAAATCACAAGAAAACCAAACTTTTATTACTTAAATTTATGTACGTAACACATTCATTCTTGGCTAGTGGTGTGCACCTCCCACCTCCTCTTCTATGTTTTGTGTGAGGGTCTTTCTTTGATCTCTGCGTTGTGATGGTAGATATCTAGATCGCGTATGTAGTGTTCATCTGGATAGATATCTTGCTAGACTCCTTTGACTTGTTCGTGTCATATTTTACCACCCCCCACCCCCCCCCCCCCCCCCCCCCCCCCCCCCCCGGCCAAAAAAAAAAAGTGACTAAATAATGTGTTGGGTGTTGAGTCAACTCGTGACGTGACCAGTCACGTCCCTAGTCGATCATGTCATGACTAGAAATTCTGTGTCAACTAGCGAGTGAAATTGATTGGATATTCATTCAAATGATTATTTTTGTTGATGATCTAAGTGTGATTGAGACCATAAGATTTCAATGATAAGTGAGAAACAAAGCACTGCAACTCAAAATGATATTTAAGAGAGCTGCATTCTTTTTTTTTCTTATATTTTTATACGCTTCAGGAGTCCTCACAGGGTGATGATTTGCATCAAAAATTATAGAAATGTACTAAGGCTATCATTTAGTAGTAGTTATAATGTTATTGTCACACCCCTAAGTTCAGAGGTCAAAGAGTGTTGTATGATCTTTTCAGTAAATCATATACCTTATGAAAAAGCTATTAATAACTAAATCGTTAATGGCATTGAAATTATGAGCACCTCTATAGAATTCAGTAAAAAGTTTTGTGTTCAAGATTTAAAACTTTCTAATTAGAGAAAATCATTTCTTCTGTCATTCAACATCATCAAGAAGTTCAAGAAATTCGTCATAAACATCTTCTTGAGTTAAGAAAAAGGTGACTTTGAAGGAAATGACTCTGGTGGGTGGTTATGTTGAATCTCAAAACTTGAGGGCTCAACTCTCATTTTCAGGCTATATGGAGCTTTCCTACAGCTTTGTACACTGAGTTGGTGTTTGTCCCACATTTGTCGCCTTTCTTGTCACTGTTACCTTCTTCCTGATATTTGGGTTGAGCTTGAGTCCTCCATGGTGGTGGTTGTTTTTCTAGGCAAATGACTCATGTCCTGGTTAAATTTGTTGAAGATTAAAAGTTTTCTAAGAGACTCCAAATCTGTTGCTGTTTTGTTCATTTTCGGTTTATAGTTTATTTGTTATGTTATGGCTATTGTTTAGTTAGTTTTACAATGTATTTAGTTAGCTTCCAATGGTTTAAGTTGTTTTAGTTTTAGCCACTACAACAAAATAATGCCTTTCTTGACAGTTAAAAACTGTCAAGAAAGGTTTCCTTGACAATTTTTCAACTGTCAAGGAAGCTAATGTCAAGAATAATCTTGACAGTTATTCTTGACAGTTAAAACTGTCAAGAATAACAATTATTTTTTTTTTATTTTTTTTTAGTCTTGACAGTTTTTAACTGTGAAGAATAATATATATATTTTTTTTTTTTTAAAAAAAAAAATTTATAACATCCGCCGGCCGACCACCAGCTCCCGGTCGGCCGGCAGCCTGTCCGGCGACCGGCGCCGACCCCCACCGCCGGAACCGGACCGCCGCCGTCCGCCGCCGTCACCGAACCGAAGCCACCACCAACCACCGGAACCGGACAGCCTCCGTCCACCACCGCCACCGCCTGCCGTCGCCCACCACCCGGAACTGGGCCGCCTCTGTTCACCACCCCGGCAGGCCACCACCGGAACTGAGCCGCCTCCGTACACCGCCGCCGGGGCCCCCCGTACCGACCGCCGCTGCCGTCCACCACCTCTGATAATAATGAATTGTTATTACTGGAGTTGAACTTGAGACCTTAATGTGTTACAATTGAACAATATTTATATATAACTATATAACTGTTAGAAATTACAAAATACCTTGTTAATAAATTTAAATTTATTCAACTAATCAAAATTCTAATTTCCACGACAAACATATATTGAAAAATATTTATTAAAACTTTTAATAAATTATATTTTTTAAACATATATAGTCGAGTTATTGGTCAATACTTTATGGTCACGTTTGTTACATGGTAGAATGGTAATGGGAATGAGAATGAGAATGCAAAGAAAGGAAAACTAAGTTTTTTGTTTAGTTGAAACTTTAGAATTATCTATGAATCAGTATTATTTTGTTTGGTTACAACGAAATGGATGGAATGTATTTTTTG